>JAFBJQ010000370.1:29002-51502 GCA_016785345.1 Trinectes maculatus | reverse complement strand
GGGATTAGAACTGTGACCTGAGACGACCTGACTGTCACCTCTCTGAAAGGTCCTTTTCCCCTCGTCTTCATACTGAGGATTTCTTCCATCTTTCCTTCATTATTAACGGACTCCAGATTCTTCTTCTGGTGTAGGTTCTAAGAGCAATGGAGAGGGTCCTGAGGTGGGTGTGTAGGAACATCAGAAAGTTTATTACACAGCTGCATTTGTAACATTCACGAGCTTACAGGTATTTCATCAGGGAATCATCCATTATTAAATCCGAGACAAGAGCCAAACGTTATTTAAAGAATCAGTGACGTCCAGGTCTCAGTGATTTTTGAACGTTGTGTTCGAGTTTCTGTTATGAATCAACTCTGGTCTTCAGTTGTTTTCTGTGTTTTGTCGTGTTGTCGTGTTGGGGTTGTTCAGATTTTTCACTCTCTCCTTGTGTTGTATCTTGTGTACCTTGTCCCAGTTTTATTTTGAAGTTCATCTCCTCGTGTGTCTTTTTGCCTCCTGCGATTTCCTGTCTGTGTGATGAATCATGTTTCACCTGGGTCTAATTACTGTTTCCTCCCAGTGTTTTCCTCTTTGTTCCCAGTCAGTGCTTTGTGGGTCTTTGCCATGTCCTGATGCCTGTGAAGCCACCGTGTTTGTGTTTGGATGTCGTTCATTCAGTCTCACTGAAGTAGACTTTACACTGTGTTTTCAGTTCACGTACTTCAGTGCTATAAATTACTCAGTGTTTGTATGTGAATAATGCAGGAAGCAGAGGCTGAGCAGAGAGCATCCAACAGCTGTGTGTGTGTTGCATGGCACAGTACCCATGGTGTGTGTGTGTGTGTGTGTGTGTGTGTGTGTGTGTGTGTGTGTGTGTGTTATTCTGGTTTGACAGGCAGTATTTGTCACACTCCTGTTTTTGTTTCTGACACATTTTGTTTTGTCATCATCTTCTAGATGCTGAAGCCCGGGGCCAGTGGAGTGCTGCCCCCTGGGGGCCGAGACAGCAGTGGGCTCTGTCGCAGCATCAGCAGTGGAAGTGGCAGGATACTGTCCCTGTCATCCATGAGTTGCAGTGTGCACAGTGGCCTGAGCTGCTTCCTGTCAGAGCAAACGGTGGAGCAGGAGGAGCGGCAGCAGCGCAGGCGTCACCTGGCTGAGAGTCAGCGGCTGAAAGAGGTTCACGCTGCTGCTCAGCTGAAGAACCTGGAGGACTTTCTGAGGACGAACCACGTGTCACTCAGGGACAGCATCTCTTATTCCACTGGCATGCTGTATCGGTTTGTCTTACACACACACACACACACGCACACACACACACACACACACACACACACATTTTATATACTGGATACAAACTGCACATCATTGATATTTAGAATGGACGATGTTGAACATATTCATACAATCAGTAGTTTTTTCACACTGGACCTTTTTCATCTGTAGAAATCTGGGCAAATCTGGGTTGAGGGTTTCCTGTCTTGGATTAGGTGAGTAGGCTACATGTGCAGCTACATCAACAGTGACACCAAGTGTACGACATATTTTTATTTTATAAATGCTGTTCACTGTGCAAGTCCACACTTGTGACTTCTCGCATGTGCACTAATGTTTACAAGAGGACAACGATAACCACCAAACCGCAGAACTGAAAACAAACAAACAAAAAGTTATAAGAGTTACAAAGATGATAACGACTCAAATGCCAAAGTCAGATGTTAAGATATATTCACTGTGCTGCCCCTCAGTGTTAATGTTGAAAAACTAGGTTTTGTCTTTAGGAGAACGCCAAACATCAACTGCACATCTACATGGACACACATGCATGACAAACGCACACATTTGCACAGAGTGTAATGATTTTGTGTCTGTGCAGGCACATGGGTTACCTTTGGAGGACAGATCACAAATGAGGTAGGAAAAAACAGTGAATATCTGAACAGTCTCCTTGTTTCTTTCATTTAGTTTCCTCTTGGTTAATAAAGGCAGTGCAGAGTCAGTATGAGTCATGTTCTTTTATTACAAATGTCAATTGTTGTGTTGAAGGTGGCAGAACAGCTGCTGACTGTGGCATATGAGAATGGAATCAACCTGTTTGACACAGCTGAAGTGTATCATGCTGGAAAGTAAGTTTGAATCCATTTAAACTTGGCTTTTATCACTTAGCTAAATAAATGCAAGTGGTCCAATCTGGTTGGATGGACATGTCTGGTGGACATGTATCTTGGTTTGCTCAGATTACAGTTTGATTTCTTTTTTCTATTATTTCTGAGGTTTTGTTGTATTTTGTCTCTGTGTTTGTGACACTGTCTTGTGGGATACAGTATGAACAGGCCACCAGTAGGAAACAAGAGTATAAGGACATAAGTATTAGGACATAAGTATAAGGACACCATGGACCAAGGACACCGGAGAGATGCCTCCACAGCATGCTTCTGTTGTACATGGTTTCTTTTGAGTGTGTAGTACAGATCTCCTTCATATTCAGACTGCAAACATTTTTCATTTGAGTTTTAAATGACGTGCTGTGAAAAGCTGTGTCATTGTGACTCTTTGCAGGGCTGAAGTCGTCTTGGGCAGCATCATAAAAAAGAAAGGATGGAGGTAGACGTTTCAGACTGATTGCAGGATTGTAATTGTCCATTAATCATTTAAAACCATTTGTATCATGTTTGATTTTCAGAGAGAAAGATGTCAGAAATATATAGGAATGTCGATATTTTCAAGATATTATTGGCAAAATTTGTTTTTGTATCTAAAATTAACATTGTTGAGAGCTAACCCAATATATATTTGATATGTTGGGTGATATATATACACCCAATATATCAAATTTAATGAATTAAATATTAATATTCAATTATTAATCATTAGATATAGCTTTTAATTCTGTGTTTGTCTGCTTCCCACATGCAGCCGTTCCAGTTTAGTCATCACCACCAAAATCTTCTGGGGTGGAAAGTATGTCTAATCTTTTTCTCTCTATATCTCAGTGTTTCCATTGTTTGCGATTGATATCATGTTTGCAGAGGTAACGTTATATGTTATATGTTATATGTTATATGGTAATATATTGTTATTGTATATTGTTATTTCAGAGCTGAGACGGAAAGAGGATTATCCAGGAAACACATCATTGAAGGTTACAGTGAATAACAGCTGACCTGCATTTTGTCACCGCAGTCAAAAGAAAATGCATTTTCTTAAAAAGTGCAAAACCCAGTTGTTTATAGCTAATTCCCCCATCGCCACATAACATTAGCGTGCTTTTTTACTGAACCTACCTATCTTTGTCAAACAGGTCTGAGAGCGTCACTGGAGAGACTCCAGCTGGACTACATAGACGTGGTCTTTGCAAATCGACCAGATCCTAACACACCCATAGAAGGTGGGTGTGTTTTTCCTTCACACACCAGTCTGGCTTCGTCAGATGATTGATACTTCACTCAAGTCTAAATGGCTTCTTTTACTTCCATTTCAAATAAAGAATTGTGGCGAGAAAATAGTCACTTCAGCTAATGAAGGGAATGCTAATGACATTAGCATGGTTATCTGTACCTGTCAAACAGGGACCAATAAGACTGAAGCTGGATGATTAAATAAATAATAATTAATAATAATTAAATAATGTCTGAGAGTCAAGGTTTCTATCATCAGCCATTGAAAGCAAAGAATTACTCTTCATCATCACAGAAATATAAGGATCATTAAACTCTTCCTGTGAGTCGTACATCACTTCATCTGTACTACTTACTGTACAACTACTACTACTACTACTGCCCCAATTAACCTAAAGGTAATACACAAACCGTGAAGCACTGTAAACATTGCATTTACTTATCAGTTTAAAGATATGCATCAACAGTTGCCTGGGCTCCAGTCGCTAATAAAATGACTGAGATTATTTTGGCTGTGTTTACAGAGACGGTGAGGGCGATGACCCATGTGATCAACCATGGGATGGCCATGTACTGGGGAACATCCCGTTGGACCTCCATGGAGATAATGGTGAGTTCAAGGGTCAGAATATCCTAATCATCAAATCAGCATCATGTGTCCATGTGGTTCTTTATGGATAATGGAAGTGATGCCAGTGTTTGGAGATGTTCAGCTCCACTGCACTTTGATTTCCAGATGATCCTTTGATCATTAGGTTTGAGAAGGGAAATGTTTTAAGAACCACTGACAGACTCAGTGGAACAGAACTGTTCTCTAGCTGTTCCCTGTGCCTGCTGTAGAAGGCGTACTCTGTGGCACGACAGTTCAACCAGATACCGCCGATCTGTGAACAGGCAGAGTACCACATGTTCCAGAGGGAGAAGGTTGAAGTGCAGCTTCCTGACCTCTTCCACAAGATCGGTACGCAGCTGCCACATGAGGACATGTCAGAGACAAGTCAAAGTGAAGCAACGTCCTCAGTCCCACACCCTCCACAAGGGTGAAGGAAAAACTACAGAATAAACCTTTAACAGGGAAAGATCGAAATTCTATAAATTGTGTTTGTTTTTGTGTGTTAGTCCAGTGTTAATCCCTGAAACGACCCATGTACAAGTCATTGCTTGTTGGAATTGTGTGGTTTGCATTACTTTACCATTACATCTGACCTGATGTGGATGCACAGGTATTGGAGCTATGACCTGGTCTCCATTGGCCTGTGGGATCATCTCAGGGAAATATGTCAGTGGGATCCCGCCTTGCTCACGTGCCTCGCTTAAGGTACCACATGTCCTTCGCTTTGACGTTACCTGGATAGTTGACCTTTAACCTCTCACCTCTCAAAGTGACTGTCTCACTAGTCTTGTGATGTTTGAGCCACATGATCCAGCTGAACGGTCACTGGCTGAACTCTGTGCGCTGCCACAGGGCTTCCAGTGGATGAGGGACAGGATCCTGAGTGAGGAGGGCCACCGTCAGAAGGTGAAGCTGAAGGAGCTACAGACCGTTGCTAAGCGACTCGGCTGCACTCTGCCTCAGCTGGCTATAGGTAAAACACTGCTGCTGCAATGTGCCGTTCAGTGTTTACGCACTTGAACAGATTCTGTAGTTCTCACCTTGTTCTTCTTACAGCCTGGTGCCTGAGAAGTGAAGGTGTGAACTCTGTCCTGCTGGGAGCCTCCACTGTGGATCAGCTGATGGAGAATATCGGAGCGATACAGGTGAGTCAGCGCCACCAACCAGAACTGCAGCGTTCATAGTCCTTCACACCTGTGTGTGTGTGTGTGTGTGTGTGTGTGTACACATGCATATGTGGGAGCCACAACTCCTTGTCCTTCAGTGATCAGTGAGCAGATGGATGAGAGGAGGAGATGTATCTGGGGTCTGGTTATGGTCTACTCCTTCTACTGTGTCCTTTCACAAGCCGACGTCAACGTGCCACTGGTATCTTTGACACTGGTATCTTTGACACTGGTACGTGAAGGTGTTCTGTCCTGACGGTGTGAGAAGTGATAGTAACCCCGTCTCCTCTCGTTCCGCAGGTTCTTCCACAGCTGTCACTGTCGCTCGTGTTTGACATTGACAACATCTTGGGAAGCAAAATGTTTCATAAAAAGGACTTCAGATCCTACAAGCAGCAGGTCACATGACCTGTCCCATTCTTTTCACTCACTCTGCTTCAGAACGATCAGCCGATGATCATAAATCTCAACGTTCATGTCACCATGGCGACGCACTGCCACTTTACTTCACCGTCATGTTTGCATTTATGACCTCTTGATATCAACAGTTTTACAATATGTTGTACTTGTCCTTTAATTGAAACAAACCACCTTTTCCCTGTCAACAGACAGTTGCCTCTGCATGTTGTGTGTGCAACTGACACAGACACACACCGGTCCAGACCTATGACCGCACTTAGCACCAAACACTATGGAGTGATGCATCATTATGTACAGCAATAACAGTAAGAAGCCTTTGGACGTGTTTACGTCACAGTTTAGAGTCAGTTGTTACTTAATTTAAAGTCACATTGGTCACATCTGGTTTCAATAATGCATGTTTCAGTGGTGTTTACCGAAGCAATAATAATAATGATCTAATATTTCACATTTCAACTCAATTAAAAGCTGCTTTTTATTTTTGTTGAGCTCTTTGGTCTTTACCATGAGTAAAATGGATATTTATGGACACGATGTTATAATTTTATTACCTTTATTCCAGTATGGATGAGTTTGTTTCCAAATGAAAACGTCCGAGCAGCAGGCAGAAGCAGTGTAGAAGTGGTTATGATTGGCAATTGACCAGTATTAACGACAATCAAGAGAAGAAGCCTGCTGGCCAGTCAAACATCTCTTGATCGCTTGCCTCAGATTCAGAGACAAAACAGGGTCCCTCAGAGACACCAGTGGACGGTAGGTGAACGTTTTATAGAGAGCACAGTGGTGTGAGGAGAAAGTCAGCAGGACTCCGAGAGACATGGGCTGATATGTAAAAGAACATGGAGAGAAAGCTCATTGGTCAGATAAGGTGGAAGTGATGGAATATGCTCTTTAAACAACAGGAGCGACAACGTTCAGTTTTATTGATGAACAGGTCAATCAGACTAACTACCAAATCTTGTATCATTTCACTTAGTGTATGTGTGGATTTTTTTTTTCCCTTGCTGAGTTTGAAAAGTGGAGAGTGTGAAGACAGATGGAAAAGAGACAGGGTTGGTTTCTGATTTAGACTTTTTGAAATCATGGCATAGCCCACAACACGTTGATCTACCAGGAAGCTGTTTATTTATATATGTCTTTTAGAGTTTCATATCTGGAAAATGAATCGTTTTTCCACAAAAGATTTGTCATGTGACATAAAAAATAATAAGGATCTGGGAGTTCAACAAAACCCAACTGTTTCATTTATTAACAGTCCTACTCGCCAAGTTTCTGAAGGAAATGCAAAATGAATGTAAGAAAACCAGAGATTCAATAGTTATTTACAAAATGTTAGCACTGTGAGCTTCTATGAGATTTCTGGTAACAGGTTACATGCAATGTTGCTTAAAGACAGCTGCATTGAAAAACTAACATAACATACAATCAACATAACATAGACCAACCTATATAATAGATACTAACTTGCAACCTTATTAAATTCCACTGGGCTAAAATAAAATGTAGGCCTACTCTATAATTCAGAGTAATAGAGGCCTGTCAATCATGTTCTCACATGTACCTGTGAATGGTAGGACATCAAATATAAGATAGGGCTTTTTTAGTGGGAAGAATATTTGGTCAATACAAACACCACACTTTTACTGGGGAACATTAAAGCAAACTGCTGAATTTCTGTCCACTGAAGTAAAAGTGACAAAAGTTTAATTACATTTTAAAATCAAATACAAACGGTAAAGATTTGGCAAAGAGAAAGATGCACATCTGTAACGCAGCGGGCGGAACGTCAGGGTGTAAAAGCTGGGAAGTGATGAACTGTGACCAAATCCTACATTGCTGACTGGACATGTGAGTGAGTGACTGAGTGAGTCTGAGGCTGCAGATATATTTGGCGATTTAACAGAGATGCGTAATTTCTTTAAAAGATCTACTTTTGTAACAAAATTCAAATCAGCCACCAAAAAATAGCATTATGTAGTTATTTCCAAACATAGGTAATGACCCCTCAAACTGTCCATCATCTAATTTTGAAAGCCACAGATTGGGGAATTTTTTTATTTTTAAATGTATTATCAATAGCATTGATATTCACTGCAGCTGTGTCTATTTGATCATGTTCACAGGACACACATAACCTGCGATCTTATTGGATGAGGACTGAGGTTTGTAGCACAAAATCTACTGCTACTGTTGTGAGGCCATCGAACATGGCTAGTTACTGAATGTTTTTATGACTTTATAAAAATGAGTCAATAATACTGTTAAAAGGAGCTGTTACAATCACCACCAAGCCTAATACTAATCCACCTCAATCCTCCTATTTATGAGTTTGGTTAATTAGCATCTCAGCCTGCAGGTGCAGCTACAGATGACATATGTCTCATTTACATAAAAAGGACCACAGAGTTATTTGTATCTGCTCTGACCTCCTGCACAGCTGAAAGGACTCCGTTTGTTTTTGATGAGGTTCAGAGTTACATCCTTAGGTCCAGCAGTACAGGCTGATGATGAATGATTGACACGCTGTGACTCGCTGTTCCACTGGAACTGACTGGAACAAAGATTGATCAATAAATAAATATTGGCAGTTCACGGACAACTTAATATCAAACTGGGCCAAACTAAGCTCTAGGTATCTTGCCATGTGAGAACTTGTTGAAAGACACAACAATGTTGATCATGATCAAACATGAGCCATAAAAAAGGCTTTACACACACAGTGTTGTGAAGTCAGCGAGCTGACAGACAGGGACAAACTCAAAGTCAACTGTGGTCTGCACCGTTATAGAACATGGAGGTCACATTCTCACTGGCTCATCCAATCAATCTGCACTGTACCTTAAGAACATGGAAAAAGACAAACATGTTTAACAAAAGATCCAACTCCCACTGGGAGTAACTCATCAGCATTAAGCAAGTTTCCTGGACTGAAGAAAAACTCACTCACACAGTGGAACACGAGTGAAGAGTCAAACAAATAAAAAGTGTTTCAATGAGCTAACATACCAGAAACCAGAAATGAGTCAAAAGTCAATCCACATGAGATCAGTGTCCTCCTCAAAGAAAATGAGCAGCCTGGGATTCAATGGGATGCCAAACCATTTTAGATAACATAGTTCCCAGTCGCTTTGCATGCTATGGGCGCCAAGTAGATATCCTATGAACTTAGCTCTGAAGGAATCAGTTGGGTGACTGGAAGTCCTTAGTTCCACTCAGACACACTTCAGGCACCTCAAAGTACACAACCAAATCTCACTCTATTCCCTGTGGATGAGGCCAGAAACCTCCGTCCCATGTGCTTCCACCTACAAAGGGTGTCTAAGATACAGAGTCTTTGCTGCCTCCAGGTGGACTCCCACCCCCTGTGACCAAATTACAGAGCAGTTTGCGTCGACCAGCCTGGTAGTCCTCCTCATCAACGTTAACCAACAGTTTTATAGCCTCATGGCCCACAGCCTGTTTTAGGGAATCTGTGATAAAGACCCCTTTAAGGGCTTCTAGCAATGATCCATTGATGTAGTCTCTCCAAAAGGCATCCAAATAGGTGAGCTCAGAGAACTTGATATCACAAATGATGGAGCCCAAGTCTCGGGATTTGAGAATAGTATTGGCCTGGTTGAAACGCTCAAACTGTCGCTCCACTGCCTCCTGTTTGTTGGAGAAGACATTTCCCTGAAGCGCAGACTCATGTTGGCAGTATTCAGCACGGACCCGGAGGCGGATATCTGCAGAGGAGAAGACAGGTCAGAGTCAGAGTCAGAGCAGAGGTGGTGGAAGCGAGCTCACCCTTCAGTGGACGAGTGCTGGTAACACGTATTTCCTTTATGTTTTTACTTGATTAGCGAGTGACAGTGGAGCAAATAGCTACAGTTATTGTATGCTTTATGAATCCGTGTGTTGTGCTATGTTGTATGTCTGTATGTGCTTCTTTACCACATGTCTGCTTCTCTCTGCAGTCGGCAGAGGAATGACTTCTTTTCCGTTTGCGGTTCAGCACTGGAGGAGCTGGCTTTGTTCGGGGAGGGCTAACATGGGGTCCTGATGGAGAGCAGCAAATGACTGGAGGAGGACCTGCACAGTGACATGAATTACTCCTCTGTGTCACAGTGTAAGAAAATGATCTTGAACACACACACACACACACACACACACACACACACACACACACACACACGCGCACACACACACATACACACACACACACACACACCTGTTCTTCTGTGAGGTGCAGTGTCTTTGCTCTGAACTGTTCCTCTTGGTGAAATGTACCTCACTGATGTCTCCTCCAGGTACTTGTCCACCGGGTCTGGACACACTGTAAACAGCAGTGGATTCTGATCTTTAATGTCAATACTTGTATTGTCCTCACAGAGACTGGAAAGACAATGTGGTGTGTGACAAAGACCAACTTCACACTTACACACTTACAGCACTCCGCTGTGTTGTAGATTTAATTTTGAATGCACAAAATCTCTAACGTCTCCCATCGATATATACTCATATCCCAGTAAAAACCAGATTCTATATAACTGTGTTAATATACTGAGGACTGATGTGGAAATGGTCATGACCCTGCTTTACTCACCGGCCTGTCGTTTCCTGAGTGTGACATAAGGCAAAAGGTCATGGCGGGTGATTATCCTCAGAAGCTGGAGAATGTGCCGGAAGTTGGTCTCATCACAGCGACCCTGGCGCTCGAGGGCTAGCAGGAAATCCCTTCCGCTCCTGATACCACCTCGCTCATACTCATCAATCACGTCAACAAACAGGAATGACAGCACTCTGACGTCCCGGTGCGTTAGCTGGGCTCCCACTATGTCAAACATACGGTGGAGTGAGTACAGCCCATGGGAATTGTCCACTGCTTCTTCAGGCCAAGGTTCAAAAGCCCCATCTCTTTTGAATATGCTGGAGTTAGAGCGGGAGGCAGAAACATTCCTGCCGACCATCTCCCCACTGCTGGATGACACACTGGAGCATCTCTGACTGCCCGTCAGTCCTCTGTGTTCCAGAGACCCAGCGTTGGCGCTGCTCGGACTTGAGTGCAGCTGATTGGCCGGAAGATGAGGCCGGGCCTGCTGAGCAGAGGAGTTGTGGGAAAGCTGCGGAGGAATAACAGCATTGGGGAGCTGAGGTTGCTGTGATGTCATCGCAGGATGTTGAAGAGGGACACACGAATCCCAGCAACTCCTGTCTTTCTCCAGCAGATGAGCTGAGGAATAGATCATGTTTGGAATACAAATCAATGTATGATCTGTTTAGGCAGAGCTTAGCATAAGTGGCCATCATCATTAACCGATTACCCAGCACATGAAACAACAGCAGGGTTAGAGAATAACACCGTACCATTAGCCGAGGCTAGTTCGCTTACACAACCCCGCTTGTGTTTACGAATCACAGTGGAGTTTTTATACTGTCGCTGTAACTGGCTAATGAGACACGTGAGACACAAACACGCTCTCTGCAACCCAGCTGTCGCTAACGCGATGCTAACAAGCTGCTAGGGAGCAGACGACAGTCAGCTAACATGCCAGCGGCAGCTATCAGTTATAACGTGAAGCAGTTGTGACGCGGTGCTGATGGTGATCGACACACAGTGGTTCAGGACAGCAGCATCTCGCCGCCCATGTGACCAGAAATAAGTAACGGCCCTGTAAATCTGCGCACCATAATACACCTTTCTCTCGCGATCTGCGTCTGGGTTTGTTTTGCCTGTTAGCTTCATGACACGCTAACTTTATGCTAACCCACAAACATATGGTCAAGTAAAGCAGACAAACCAAAACACGATGACTGTCGTTATATGGCGAGAACCGTACGTTACCTTCTGTGTTTATTGCAGAGGAGATCGTCAATAACAAAGTTCGCTAGGCCGCTAACGGTAAGTTCTCTCCCATTGACTGACAGAACACACGGCAATGACACGATCACTGCTCATCGATCCCGATCAGCGATCAGCGCGTGACGACGCCGTCAGGTCACCGTGGAGATGCAGTGATGTTGTGGTCGACAGACAGACAGACAGACACCATGGGAAAAACAAGAGGACTGTTCTCGTTCTTTAGCTAAAATGAAAGAACTTCCAGGTGACAGCAGAGTTCAGTTCCGGGTTACGCGGTACGGTGGCCCCCACGGACGAAATACATTTCTATTGCTCATTTTATTATTATTATTCTTATAGTTTTGCTTTGTCTGAGTGTTGAGGCCAAGGTTAAGGAGAATAACATGTAGTAGAACATATGTAGAACATCTAGAGTAGAACATTTTAAACTTATGTATCGTGTTTTTTAAGTGTATGTCTATTTAGTGGGAACTGTGCCCCAATTTCATTGTGTTAGTGTACAATGACAATAATTAATCTTAACCTCAATCTTAATCTTAATTAATACTGGACATTCATACAGTGGACAATACGTCTTCCACGGTGTGATGCAGCCTGAAGGTGGCATTGCTGTTACACCGCGCAGGTCAACTGCCGTTAAAAGGGCGATGAAGAAGAATACCTGTTCCCGGCCGGTCCGGTAGGTGGTGGTAGCGCGCAGCTGTTCACTCGAACAAACCAGGAACAGAAGTAGATCACGAAACGGGAAACGACGCTATCATCAACAACAACAGTACAGATCAGTATGGCAGCATAGCAGGAGCACTGGGCTGAGAGCGAACACTCTGCCGCAGCACGGAGAGTCGACCATGGCCGGGGAGGAGGAGAGGGGGGTGGTTCGTGTCAAAGTCAAGGTAGGAGGATGGAGGATGGAGCATCCATCTGCCCGCCGCCGTCCGCCTGTAGCTACAGCCTCATTGTCCTCTACAGGTACCTCTGTGTCGGTAACTGTAGCTGTCTGTGGGCTATGTGGACACACTCCGTGTGTTGTTACACGGCGAGAAGCACAAACTAGCCGTACGCGCGAGTGTGCGCGTGCGCGCGCGCGCGCGCGTGTGTTCGACGGGGATGAGGCTCGTGCTGAAGCGGCTTTGTTTTTACCCAGACAGTGACGTGGACACACGCTGATGCTCCTCGAGTACATGACAGTGTCACGTTAGCAAAACATGACAAACAAAACTGATTCCAGCGCATCACCCTGACAGGCTGGCGCTGACGTCACCTCCCTGCTCAGCTAATGCGTGTGTGCGTGCATTCACTGGACACCACACAGTGACGTCAGACGTTACCTGAACAGGCATCGCGAGGTCAACAACCAGGCTCAGACGTGTTGTTGACATGGTTTTCATAAATGTCTTTACTAAAGACATAAAACACAGCTTCAGCTTAAACGACAGCCTTTTAATTCATATGTTTACAATCATTTATCTGCGCGCGCACCAGCGCCAGGTCACAAGTAAAGGATCAGATCAGAAGAATTCTGTGTTTGTTTAGTTCATGTTGACTGAATCAGAACTCTGGAAACACGTTTAAATGCTGTGAAACCTGTGTGGAAGAACCCATGAGTTTGTATGTGACACAGTGTGCATGTCATACAACAACACATAAGCTCACACTGCGGGGATGCTACTTGAGCCCGTTCATCAAGTCAGAGAGAAATGACCTGTATGTGTCCAAAAACATCAGGTGACAACATCGGTGTATCTGAACAACACAACGTTGGCATAAGAACAAGGTCGTGTGCTGTTTGCCTGCTGCGGCCCCTGCAGTTATTACTGTCAAGTATGAAATCCAGCTTTCGAACCATTAGTCTGTGTCTTTTATTGTTTGTGTTTTATTTACAGCCTGGAACTGAGCACGTGTTCACGCAGAATATTCATCACTCAGCTGTAGACGCACAGGAACAGTGGATCTGTGTCCCCCGTCTCCTTCCTGTGGAAGGCTTTGGTTTCTTGTGATGATATTTTAGAGACTGTGATGTACTGATTTTCAGAAATGTGATGGAGTGCTTCCGGCAGAGTTTCGCTCCTTTGCCGTTGATCCTCAGATAACGTCGCTGGAGGTCCTGCAGCACATACTCATTAGAGCCTTTGATTTGAATGGGTAAGTGTGATTATCACCACACTAAACAGTTGTATCGATGATAAATATTAAGTCTGCTGTGTTTTTCTTAGCATTGCTTTTTGTTTCCCTGTCAAACTAGGAAGCGGAACTTTGTGATCAGTTACCTGTCTCGAGATCGAAGTGGTGCTGAAATGTATCTGTCTCTGGTGTCTGACTGGGATTTGGATGTTGCGTTTGTCAGTGCAGCTAAACCATATCTACAGCTAAAGATGGACATAAAACCTTCAGAAGACAGTGAGAACCCCAGTGTCTCCTTACACCAAATAACACAACCCAGAGGTTTAAAGAGAAAAATGACAATGTCTAGATAAATTACAGAAAAGTGTGACATTATGGAGAAAATGTTTCACTATACTCACCATACATACAGTTTATGTATGCACGTACATAAACTGTGTGGCCATAACTTCAAATACTTTTCAACAGTGAACCAGTAGAAGGCAGACGTAACTTTACCATGCGTTGTGATTAAATGATAAATATCTCCCCTGGAGTTGCATTTGGGAATTATATTTAGTAAGATGAGCCGTCAAGAATGAATATTGCTGACTCTTCGTTCCACTGCAGGTCCTGTTATGGAGGACTGGGACATCATAAGCCCCAAAGATGTGATCGGCTCTGAGCAGCTTCTTGCAGAGAGGACAAGATCTCTGGCATCTGCAGCCCTTCCATTCACCCAGTCCCTGCTCGGCCAGGTGTCTTCACCTTCTTTAACCTTTCTTACTTACTCTGCCATCTAAGAACCGTGTGTCTTATAATTATTATGTGCTTGTTTCACGTTTGGTCAGATGGGCCGGACCCTGTCAAGAGTCCAGCAAGCTTTCAGCTGGTCTTATGGAGAGGAGATAAAACCATTCAAGCCTCCTCTGAGTGACGCTGAGTTTCACAGTTACCTCAATAGACAGGGCCAGTTGACAAGACCTGAAGATCTCAGACTGCGAATCTACCATGGAGGTGTGGAGCCCTCACTGCGTAAGGTGTGCATACATACCAATCCAATAATGCGTATGTTAGAAGCATATGGTGTCAGTTAAATTTTAATACAATTCTGATTTCAGTATCATTTTTGATTATTGTCAACTTACATACAGTAGTTGTCATTCGCGGCAAGAAAAGATGTGTTTTAAACACAAAGCACATTTTCTCAGGAGATTGTTGGTGCATGATGATGTAAATTGCGATTATTCACAGGGTTCCCTTGAGTTTAACGTCCACATTGTCTGCTGTTGTGTTAGGTTGTTTGGCGGTACCTCCTGAATGTCTACCCTGATGGACTGAGTGGACAGGAAAGAATGGACTACATGAAGAGGAAGACGAGGGAGTATGATCAGTTGAAGAGAGAGTGGACAGCCCGGGTCAGTCACGAGGATCTTGAATTTATCCGTGGAAATGTCCTGAAAGATGTCCTGAGGACGGACCGGGCTCATCCATACTATGCTGGCTCAGAAGACAGTCCACATTTGACTGCACTCACAGACCTGCTCACTACCTTTGCCATCACACATCCTCAGGTTTGTCGAGACGTTTGTTTGGCTTGTGCCTGTGTTAGAGTGATGGTTTGGTAAATGGAATTGTCACAAACAGCGCACAACTTCACACTTGAAACAAAAATGAATCTTGTCTGTTCTAAATCCATCAGCCCGAGCATCTACAGCCTCATTGACATTCACAACATGTTAGAGCCAAAATAAATCAGTTGATATTAGCCTTTTGCAGACATGTTTGCAGACATGTTTGCAGACATGTTTGCAGACATGTTTGCAGACATGTGCATTCTTGAAAAGAATATTTTTTATTTTACGAATATGTAATGTAAAATTTAGACTTCTGTAACTGTAACACATGTGGATGTGTGTGTTCTTTTTCAGATATCATATTGTCAAGGCATGAGTGACATTGCCTCCCCTATACTGGCAGTCATGGACAATGAGGCACACGCCTTCATTTGCTTCTGTGGCATAATGAAACGTTTGGAGGGAAACTTCCGGCCCGATGGGCAGCTCATGTCCATTAAATTCCAGCATCTAAAACTGCTTCTGCAGTACTCTGATCCTGAATTCTACTCTTACCTGGTGTCCCGTGGCGCTGACGACCTCTTCTTCTGTTACCGCTGGCTGCTTCTGGAGCTCAAGCGAGAATTTGCGTTTGACGATGCTTTAAGAATGCTTGAGGTTACCTGGAGCTCCCTGCCTCCGGATCCTCCTGAAACTGAAGTGGAACTACTTGGACGACCGCTGGAGACTGACGAAAACAAGACAGTTGAGAACTGTTTTGAAGATGATCGGAAACAAAAAGAAAAGCTGCGTCGGCGACATATGCTGAGGCCATCAAGAGAAGAACCAGATGCGAGTAGGATTGCTGTCATAGAAGACAAAGATGTCGGTGGCGGAAAGGAAAGTGAGGGCAGTGATTGTGGTTTTAATCAACAGAGTGGGGAAAAAGCAGATTTGCAGGGTCCTGCATTTGAGAGGCAACCTAGTTTTGGAGAGTTTAAATATTATACTGCCCGAAGTGAAGAAAGCTTTGATATGGAAGATGAGCAGCCACAGGTACTGGGGACTTCAGAGTCCGTACCAAACATCCCACGGCATCAGTCCACAGCTGACAGTGAGGAGGACCCAGGAGAGAAAACACCTCTCATTAACAGCAGTGAAACTGGTTACTCTCCAACGTCTTCTTCTCCTCATCCTCACAGCGGATTAATAATATGGAAAACTGGCTCATCGGTTTCTCTCACATCTTCCGCTTCTCCCTCCAGCTGGCCCGGAACTTCTTCAGACTCCCCTCTAAAATCCACATCCCCGTCCACAACTAATGAAAGAGATGCCTCACCAAGCACCCTCCCAAAGGCAGTGACTTCCTCTTCCCAAGTTCTCAGCAGTACAGGGATCACCTCACCCACAACCCCGACGGTGAAAACATCTGTCGTTTCTCCTTCCCGCACTCACAATCGACCCCTACTCTCTTCGCCTAATTTGTCATTTGGAAAAGGCCCTTCGTTGTCTGGCAGCAGGTTGTCCACCAACAATCCTCCTTCACCTGGCAACAAATCCCCTGGCACCACAGCTCACACACCTAGTTCTTTAAAAGCTGAGACCACCAGCATCAAATCATGTTCCCTGCCACCTCCTCAAGAGTTTGGAAAAGGCAATCCCTTCATGCTGTTTCTGTGCCTGTCTATCCTGCTGGAGCACCGAGACCACATCATCAAGAATAGCTTGGATTACAATGAGCTTGCCATGCACTTTGATCGACTTGTGCGACGCCACAACCTAAGCAGGGTGCTGCAGCGAGCCAAGGCCTTATTTGCAGACTACTTACAGAGTGAAGTGTGGGACTCTGAAGAAGGTGATGAAGTTAGCTCTGACTCCCCAACAACAGTTTCAGCTGTGCAGCACTCCCCTACTGCAGTTTTCTCTGCCAGGCCCATTTACAGCCCTTTAGCATGGCCTCAGTCTCCAAACTCAACCTATAACCTTGCAACTACCATCCCCTCTCCAACCGTTCCAGTGTCCATTAGCCCCCCTTCTTGATTCCATCATGCATTATTGTGTCTCCACTCCCAGTGATCTCCTCATAAGACTGACTGTGGCCTGGTGGAGCTGTTCATCTTTTTCGCCAGCCTTCCAACGTTGTATTGGGCTGTTAATATTCTTCTCATTCTGTATATGCTTGAACACACGTCAATAGTCATTGCAACATTTTATATCCTCTTGAACCCATACAGTTGGTAGAAGGGTTATCTGTCCATTCATGGTAAAGAACAAATTTTAATCTTTTGTCACGTCCCCTGTGATTGCAGGTGAATGATGTTTAAAGCCCGACTGAGGTGGGTTTTTCACGGTCAGACATTAGTCTCCTTTTGCATTATTTTTGTTGCTCTTTTAATTAACTGTCTTTACAAGCTCCTGTTATGTCTGAACAGCCACAGAAGTGTCTTAGATCAAACACTAACTTAACTTACGTTGTAAAGATAAGGGAAATCCTGAATCTGGTTTATTACAGTCATGGTTGAAATAGCTCTTGTCCGTAAGGACTTTTACAGAAACAACTGAGTCATCCATGAGTCACAAACTGACAAAACCAGCACATGCTAACTTAACCAAGCCTTCTTGACTGAGCCTGTCACCATCAACCTTAAAGTATAAATCTCCTATAACTGTATTGTGATAAAAACAAACGCCTGCTGAGGTATTGTCCAAATACATGTGTGTTCAGGCTAAGTATAAGGAAACTTTCAGGCACATGTGTTCAGATACAGATACAGGTGGAAAATGAACACTCATCCTTTGTCTTTGTTAATTTTTCTTCAAACAAGTGCACAGTTGGGAGAAGAAGAAAAAAACTGGAGGTCATTTACAAATTTGGCTTTTGTGAATTTACACAAAGTCACAGTGTTAACGAGTTCAGATTGCCCTGGTGTTGTCGCCCTCTGAGGAAAGAGTGTGAAAGAAGAAAATAATATAAACGCTACCAGGCATGGTTTAGTTTTCTCTGTGTGGTTACTAAAGGTTAAGAGAAAGTAGTAACACAGTTTTGACTCTATATTAAGTATCATAGCAATTGATCACCAGTGTCATCGACACTCTGAAGTAGAGTATGATGTAATGGAACAATAACAGAAAATCCACCTTTTGGACGATAAGTGCCTCGTTTGTTTGACTCGTTATCTTTAATTTTCTTTTCTGTTATTGCACTTGCCATCTGTCCACACTGTCATAATACAGGCTGAGCTAAAAGCCAGTTATAGATTGACAGTAATTGTGTTTGTTCTCATCGATGATGTTCAAGACAGAAGAGAAGACATTCTGAACCATTTCACACCTACGGTGCTTTGTAGCTAAAAGGTCAAAAGGTCATGATTGTCACTAAAATTATGTATTTTGATTTTTGCCATTAATTTATTACATGATCTGTGTGGAAGAGATGGGCTTGCATTATTGAAAATCTCTTATACTGTCTTATATGTAAACTGTTATTATTGTTCAAACAACACAGACATAAACATGATTTTATTTAATTAAATTTTGTAGAGGGCATAATCCATGTGTGTTTTTATTGGTCCAAAACCGGTGCCCTGTTTTTTTCTTTTGCATCACTGAAAGGGGTGAAGAAAGAAAGACAGATTGTAACAGAAGAACTGCATCAGTCAGCTGCACTGTGTCATGGAACAACAACACCAGCTTGTGTGTGATGACTGTAACATGAACATGGCTCACACTCGAGCTGCACGATATACACCGTTTACCATAGTATCGTCAATGTGTTGATTTCACATTATCTGTAGCTGTACTATCTGGAAAGTATATATGACAACACAATCAAAAGACTTCCGCTACTTCAAGCCTGCTCTTTTTTTTTCAGCGGCACTGAGAATCCAGCAGTGGGCGCCCTATACAGTGCATATACAGTATTCACTCTATATGCATATAGTATTATTTAAATTTATTAGAAAAACATACTTAAACCTTTCACAAAACAGATTCTGTGTTTGTTATGAGCTGGAAGAAAATAGTTGTCAGTTTCAGCTTATGTTGATGTTAGCATCGTGTTTGTACAGTTTCTGTATGTCGATGTGGGTTTGTCATAAAATGTCCACGTTATGTTTTCACTACAATGACGTGAAATGTTTGTGTAACTTTATGGAAGGGTCTGTGCTTTATTCACCGCCAGTCGCCACATGGTGGCGCTGTCGCCATTTCGTGGCGTGGAAGACGTGCGAAAACTATTTGGTTTCCGTTTCCGTGTCACGCATATCCTTCACAACAGTCAAAAATGTTGACCTGTGTGTCGCGGCTCGGCCGTGCTGTGTCCGGCTTACTGCCTCGTCCTCCGGTACGGTTCGTCTCTCAGTCCAAACCGACCGGTGCTGTGGGTTCGACCGCCGTGACGAAGCTTCACCCCGCCGCTGACACGGCTGCACACGGGGAGGTCAGCCAGTACGTCAAGGTGAGCTCCGCTCCATGAAATGCTAAAGTTGAGCTAACGACTAATGATAATAATAATAACAATGATAATCTTTATGATGTTATCCACTCAACACTACTCAACTAAAACATAAAACACGTAACCAACAGACAAAGAAAAGAACGGTTTAATGTTTTTAGTGTGATTTATGTCAGAAGATTTAAATAGAAATATGTAAACACACACACACACCTGTACAGACTGTTTATTATAGTCCAGTGTGTGTCTGCTGTTTGACGTTTCCCAGTAATATAAATCTTGATGTGACAGACTTTAAATCTCATATTAAATATAAATGTACAAGCGTCTTGTAGGGACGGGTACATTGTGTTGATATGATATATTATGTGTCCTTCAGTCGACTGTGTAAAGGTTCACTGGTAAACACAAACCCTCTGTTAGAGCTGTGAAAAACATGTTGATTTTTGTGTTAGCATCACAGCCTGCCATGTTTATTAGCTGTGTTTAACCTAAAATAGAAGTGTGTAGCAGTAAAGGGGACACATTCCCTCTTTACACAGACTGTTTCTGCTATTTTCTTAATTGGGAATTAGTTGAGTATGAAGTAAATATTGATGATTTAATGGAGAATGAATAAAATATGAATGTTGTTTCATTCAGGACTGAACCTGCTGAAGCTTCACACTGTGTCTGATGACACTTTTTCTAATTTTTGTTTTTGTTGGTTCAGAATCCAGATTATCATGGCTTTTCCAGTGATCCTGTGGTGGATGAATGGAACATGAGGGTGGGATTCTTCTTTGGCGTTTCACTGGCTCTTGTTGTAGGGGCAACGTTTATTCACTATTTACCAGACCATGGGTGAGTTTCATTCTTTTCATAACTGCTGTATATTTGAGGACAACATGGTACAGAGTTTATTTACGTGCACAGTGACATACCCCAACGTTCACCATAGTGGTCACAGCAGGTGTTCACATGTGCTTCCTGTCAGCTGACTGTTTCTTTTTCTCTTGCTGTGTGTCAGGATGCGACAGTGGGCCAGACGGGAGGCAGAGCGTGTAATCCTGCAGAGAGAGAAGGATGGTCTTCCTCTCATAGACGAGAACTACTACGATTCAAACAAGATTATTCTGCCTTCAGCTGAAGCGGAGGAGTAGCATGTCCCTCATTCCCTCACTGTAGTTCATGATAATTGTGTTCCTCTAAAATAAATGATGCTGTATAAATTGTATAATTGTGTGGACAATGTCTTTGTGAAACAGTAATTTAAATGTTTCTTAATTGAAATTTAAAGGTGCATGTACAGTAACATTTACCTTTTTGATGGCAGAGCTTTCGTTTTTTGATGCCATGTGACGAGCGGCAGTCAAACAGAAGTGGTATTCCCTCACTGCTGATCTGAATGAAGGGTGACTTCTCATGTACAGTAAGTACTGTGATGTGAACATAGCGTCATTCTGAGATAATTCAAACAGTTACATTTTTGAGCTCAATCGTGATTGGACCAAAAGAGTCACAATTAATTCAGCTGTGTGTAACATGGATATTAACTGCTTGTCATGACTTAAACTATAATAATAACTGAGTGACTTACCTGTGTTTTAGGGATAAATGAATAGTTTTCAGATATTCGCTATTAAGAGCAGAGAGATGAAATATGAATCTTTGTCTTGGCATTGACTGAAAGGTGGGATGTTTCAGATAGTACATAAACCTGATTACATAGTAGGTAGAGTTATATGAGAACATGAGTAGATGAGTCATTCCATGAGAATGGTTAGAATTGGACTTTGACATTTTCAAATTTTTTACCAAAATCTATTATTTGTATGTACATCCCACATCAGTAAGGACATATTTAACTACCAGAAAAACACATTTTCCCATCTCAGGCATTAGTTTTCTTTTATTATTGGTCATTATTTCAAGATGTGGTCGCTGTAATTCCTCAACCCCGTTATGTACACTATGGAAGCTCTCTGAATATGATCATAAAATGTATTTCTAAAGAAAACAATATTTTTATATTGATCAGATGTCCCCCACACTAATTCAATAATTTTAAATTGAAAAATCACATAAAATCTCACATTTTTGCTATCTTAAAGCCTGAAATGTACCTATGCATGAAAGTACTCTTGTAATTTTTCAGGAAAAATTTAGTTTAACTGAAGAATTGTAATCAAAATCAATGATCTTATGATAACTCTCAATATTTTAGACAGAAGTCAACAAATATTAAGTTATTTTTTAAAACATTTTTAAAAAATAATGTATGAAAATGTAGGTGTGACGGGGTTGAGACTAGCATAACAGGGTTGAAGATGGTAACGGGGTTGAAGGGACAAATACAATTTACATATAAATAGTTGTTTGTTTTTTTATCTCATTCACTGTATAGGACTTTCTATTAGGATTATATTTCATTATGTATCAGTGTCTTTGTCTCAGTGTGTGTGTACATGTGTGTTCCTGTGTCGGTGTGTCTGTATGTGTATGTATGTATGTGCCTCTTGTTTCACTGAATTCATCTCGTGAGTCGGTCCCACACCTCTTTCAAAACTTCCACATGGCGCTTTGTCACTGGCTGTGGGGGTGGAATGAGTTCAAGGACATCATCAAACAGGTACCAGAGGATATCATCCTGATGAGGCCAGAAGAATCGGTTTGACCCAACACGATGCATGCATTTGACCTGAACATGTGTTTCCTGTATCTTCAGAATGATGCCTGGGTACAAATCATCATTGTAGGAGCCATATTGACCAAACCGATAGGTTTCCTTTGATGACGACAATGTGGCTAAGAATGCTTTAATGTACACCACTGCCTTTGGGGCCGTGATGACCTCATATATAGTACACAGCCAGATGCTATGAGCTGTACGCCTCACTTTTGACTGACGACAAGAAAAGAGAACACACGAACTGAAGGAGAAAAGAGAATTGTCGGCCTACAGAGCAAGACAGTTTTTGACGCGATTAA
>JAFBJQ010000370.1:0-27784 GCA_016785345.1 Trinectes maculatus | reverse complement strand
TGACCTCATATATAGTACACAGCCAGATGCACAATGTGTATGTTTGAGTTATCAGGCCGCTATGAGCTGTACTCCTCACTTTTGACTGACGACAAGAAAAGATAACACACAAACTGAAGGAGAAAAGAGAATTGTTGGCCTACAGAGCAAGACAGTTTTTGACGCGATTAAACCAGCGGTCAACCTGTGATGGCAGAGACTAACCAGAGTCTGACCCGGGACTAACCTGAGATTTGATCGGCGTGACCAACCCCAGATCTACCAGAGCGATTCACAGAAACAGGAATCGGTGACAACTGGAGAAATAGAAATCCGCATGATCAACCCCTGATCTACCAGAGTGATTCACGGAAATAGAAATCAGTGACAACTGGAGAAATATAAATCATCAGCAACGTCCCGCCGGAGCGACTCACACCAGACATCAGCAGAATCAAGCAAGATCTTGGGTTCTCATCGTTGTCAAGCTTAATGCTAGAAGGCTGTACAATAGTAGCGGCATGTGTTGTAACTGAAGAGCTTTAAAAATTGGGTCAATAAAATTGAATTGAACGAACTTTGCCGCTACAATCATCATATCTTAGAATACACCATTTCCCCATCAGCTCTGGACTTTCCCACTGGATTTCCTTTTCTGGATTCTCCCCACTGGCAGCCTGTGATACAGCCATTTCCATCTTCTGGCCAAAACTGAAACACTGGGTGTTGAAGCACTTGCATTTAAACTGCTTCCGTGTTGTGCACATGCAGCTTACATCACAAACCATCATTTCTCCTGGAGCCAGAGTGATGATCTGGTGAATTCTCATGGTTCCAGGAACAGCTGGTATCAGCTTTGGCATTTTCTCCATTGCTTCCTCAACATCTTCACTTTTCACAAAAGTGAAGATGCTTAAAAAGTGCAGCACGGACACCTGTGGGGCTTGAAGATAATCTACCACAGGATTTAGGTGCTGCCATATTACTGGAGGGCCTTTCTGTCTATTGGGGCAGATGGTGCTAAAGCACACAGACTCTGGGTGTCCGCCAACATACAACACACCTGTATGAAGGGCGGCCTGCTGATGGGAAGCCCCAAAGTGGACCGCCTGAACTTCAGAACTGTATTTACAGCTGTAGTTTTCTGAGAAGTCAACATGTATCAAAGCCTCTACATGTTCTTCTTCAGCTCACGGCAGAAGGCATACTGCTGCTTGATGTTAAAGTGATGCCTTTCAATCTCTCTCCAATCTCTCAACCCCGTCACAGTAAAACACATAACAGGGTTGAGTGTGACGGGGTTGAGATTTTTGCACAGAATGGCCTCTGCTCAATGTAGTGAATACCAGAGAGAGAGCACATGGAATGCATGAAATTCAGAATTAGCATATATTCTTGAAATAACAAAAACCTTTTACATAAGTAATAGTTTTCCATTGTTTTTTCATGTAACGGTGTTGAGTCATTGAGTTTTACGACCACAATATCTCAAGATAAATGACCAAAATAAAGGAAAAGAAGGGAGCAACTTGCCTGTCTCTCTGGTCCTGTTGTCCAAAAGACTTTGGGGATGTCACCTCCTGATGTACATGCTATTATGGATTATACCATTGTATTTATGGTGGTGGGGGTGGTATGATTTGTGTAACGGGGTTGAGGGGTACCCTAGGGACACAACTAAATAATGTGATTTTAATGAAGAATTAACAATTTTGAAAACAAACATCACCAGCAAAAGAGCACAACTAGATGTTAAGGTTGATATCAAAATGTATTGGTTTTTTTAATCATTTTATTTGGTATTTTCAAAGTATGCTTTCATCGAGGCCATGAGGGACATGGCAAAATAGGTGGTGTCGAGTGAAAAAACTTTTATTATTTGTTATAAAAAGATAAAATTCAGTTCATATTTTTACACTGTATTAAAGGATACATTCCAATGTATATGTAAAACTGTTTATGAAAGGTGGGATGTTTCAGATAGTACATAAACCTGATTACATAGCAGGTAGAGTTATATGAGAACATGAGTAGTTGCCTACCAGACGAACCTTTGAAGATATTACCTGGTTGACTGAAAAACCTGAGAATGTAATTTTTACTAATGAAATGTGACAATAATGAATACCACATGTGGTTATAGGCATTCTGAATCTTCAGAAGGTTATAATGTATGTGTGTGTTCCTGTTTCAAGTGTGTGTGCGCGTGTGTGGACTTGAATCACTTGTTGCGTTTTATTTCACAGCACACCAGTAGAGGGCAGAGTTGACTATGCTGTTGATCTGATGAGATTCTTGTCCAGCTTCTGCTGCTCCAAATAGAACAGATGGACATTAGCTGTGTTTGTATGTGCATGTGTGTGTCTAACTGCCCAATGTGTTCCACCCTACATATGCTGATTAAGCGTTTAGAAGTTACTTTTTCCAGTCTGAGGTCTGAATTGTTTTCAACATTTTCAAAACCAACCAAACTGAAAGGGGAAGCACATCACTTCAGGGTTTTCATGGCCAAAATTACAAGCAAAGGTTCCCCACCCTAAAAAAAAAACAAGAGCCATCTAAACCTATAGACAAAAAGAAAAGTACATTTCCCCAATCCCCTTAGCAAACAACAAAACAGGAGAAAACCCTTACGTAGCTAGGACCTCAATGCCATTCTGCTGGGCTGAGGTACTGGTCGACTAATGGAGAACAAGTAGCAGCTGGCACTGCAGGTGAGGTTGTTCATGGCACTCAGGTCAATGGGTGTGGAGCATACCTGCATCTGACTGATGAGACAGCTTTCACCAACATACCAGGATGTAACATTCAGTACCATACCTTATCTTTCTCTGCACTTGCTTTCTGTTTTCACTTGATGTCATGACATGTCTTTAGTTAATGTTTGCTCCCTCTGATGATGATGATGATGATGTGTGTGTGTGTGTGTGTGTGTATGTATGTATATATACATACATATTTGCACATTTACATCATATCACTATATCAAGTGGATCAACTCTTAGCTCTGACTCAGGATTCTTAGGAGGCAAGAGCATAAATGTGTATTTGCTCTGTGTGTATTGTCATCTGCTTGTATATATTCATTTGAATTGTATTCCGTGATGACAGTTATAAAAGCACTAGTAACAGTTATGTGATTTGTTAATTATGTTGTAATGGCAAAGAAATCTGCTGCTTTGTTTGTCGTTTGGTTCTGTTTCAGGTCCAGATGTCAAACAGCAGTGAGACTGGAGGTTTCTGCAGTAGCTTCACAGTAAAGCACACTGCAGGGTGAATATTGTGATAGCAGCTTACAGCAGACCACACAGAGGATGAACCACTGATGAACTGCAGGTACATAGTGTGACAAATCGGAGATCTTTGGTTGTGTGACTGTTGTTGCTCCATCTAAACCGTTTTTTGATAATAATGTAAATCGTCCACTTTCACATATGAATAATATTCATGCTGTGGTAAAATGAATGATCTACACAATCTACCTGATTCAGTAATTCAGCCGGAATGTTTTCCAATGTAAAATATCTTTATTTGACTTTCTCAAAATGTGTTTCAATAACAGAAATTATCATCATGGTGAGTTTGAATAATATTCACAAATAGGAATTAATTAGACTTTATAATTTTTCAAGTCAAAAACAGCATGTCCATCATAATCAACAAGCTTCTTTCAGACTCTGTCCTCTTGTCCAAAATCAAGCAACTTTATAAAGAGACTCACACATGTTTGACCCATTAGTGAGTCAAAGTCAAACTGAGATGTAAAGTTTGATGTGACAGAACAACAATCATCATACTGAAATACATAGAAAATAATCATAACAAAAACCAAAGATTCTTAAGTTAACACATAAAACAAAGATCTCTACTTGACAAATATCAGTATATCATTCTTTTTTAGTACAAAACAAAAACAAATTGTTTCTTTTTTTCATGTTAACACATGATAATGATGTATTTTGGCAACATCTGCATTTCAGGAGTTAACAGAAAGTCAACTATTATAATAACATAAGTCACTGGACATATTTTCATCTTTTTTAAATAACAAAAGGTTTCCCCCTGAATCAGGTTTAGCATCTGGGGAAAATGTTCTAAGCGGTTTCAGTTGTTTGACAGTTGTTGACACTGAATCGACCTCAGATCTGCAGTAAAACCCAGCAGCTTCAGAAGAGCTCGGTCAGGGTGTGTAGTTTTCAGTAGAAAATACTACAGTGTCACTACTTGTTTTGCTGGTTCTGTACCACATCTGAATGAAATCAAGAGTTCTTCGAGGCACCTGGAGTGGTACAAATGTGTGCTCATCAGGGTTAAGGTATTGTCAGTTTCTTCTTATTAAGGTATTTTTCAGTTCATCGTCAAGTCCTCAGGAACATTGAACCCAGAGAGGAGACCAGACCAGTGATCACACAGCTGATGATGCTGGGAAGCCTGACATGATCATCTAGCTGTCTGGCCTTTTCCTTTTGCTTTTTTCCTTTTTGAAGATTGGTTGTAAAATACAATGGGTCACTGAATGTATTTCTAAAGGATAGATGCACACTAAACGACATTATCTGCCTTTTGAAATAATCTTTCTCCTGCTTCATACAAACTTTAGATATAAAAACAAATCATCATGGCAACGACCACATACCAAATAGATGATGTCTTTAAATATTGTTTCTGTCTCTTTAGTACTTTCAGAGTGAAAGAGAAAGAAACCATTTTTGATTGAGGCCCAGTGATCCTTCTCTCGGACGACTGATTAACGAGCTGAGGATGAACAGCATTGTTAGATTGAGCGTCTGGGCTGTTTTCATCTTGTGTCAAAGGTCACATTTGGAAAATCAATAACAAAACAGCAGTGCTGTCTAATCCAGAACCCAAACTTTACTAACGAGGTTTTCTGTGTCAGTTCTGGAATGCTCACATCACAAGAACATTGTGCGGGTGTGTGTGTTGATCATATCCTCAACGAGCCGCTAATACAGTACTGTGTACACAGCTTCCTGAGACTGAGCAAGCTAGTGATCCAAAACTGCACTGCACATCTAGCTATCTGCTTATTACACTGTGTGTGTAGAATGTAGAGATGCACAGAAAACTCATCCAGCAAACACTTCTCACCTATTGTATGTAACATATGGCAGAAGGTGCAGATCAGATCAGCACAGCAACCTTGTAACATATTAAGTCTTGGTTTTTGTTGTATTGTATTGAAAAGGTGATAGTTAAAGGGAAATGTTTTTAACTTGTCAACAGTGACTGTGTGCATCTCTAACAGATCACAGTCACACATAAAGCCACAGAATCAGTTGAACCTTTACTGGACTGACTCTTGGTGAATAAACTGCAGGTCACAGTTCACTGTGTTGTAGAAAAGCTCAGTAAGTTTGAAGGATGTCACTCCCTCATGTGAAACTATTGCCTGTGCTCTTCCATCATGCAGCTGATTTTATTTCCACATTGATTTGGCCCAGGTTCACCGATACGACCAGAGTGGTTTTCATGTCGATGAAGCAGGAAGCAACTTGTTTGTTCATGTGACTGAAAGGAGGTTCGGATCAGCCTGCTTAAACTCTGCGTGAGTATTGTACAGTCTCCAGGATTATTAGAACCAATGGGCCCTAACACTAAGACTGAATAATTTAGAATGGTTTGAATAATGTACATCCGGAAATCACTGGTGGTCCAGAACTGTTGCACCACTTAAACAGAGACTGCAGATAAATCTGCATATCTCAACTTATGTCTTCAAATGGTTTTGAAGTTAAAATATGTGCCAGAAATATAAAAAATTCTCTATAATTTATAGTTGCACAGTTCAGAAAGGGCTTTATGTCGCTGGCCTCCTGTGACGTGTTCCTCTCAGTTTTCAGTCTTGGCTGCAATGTGTCTTAAAGATGTTTTATCATCGTACATATCAAACCATTTCTTTTGTTTTTGTCACAGGTCAACACTGCCATGGTGAAAGGACATCTTTTTGTTTTGGGCCCATTTAAAATGATATGATATGAGAACAATATATCAAAAATGAGACAGACTGAGTGACGTATGACACATTATGACAGGGAATATGATGCTGGACAATCACATGTCCAGTCTCCTAGATTTAAAGTACGGATGTTCTTGCATTAGGCCCAACACACTTGACTTTGTCACCAAACAGTTGTGGGGCCTGTGCTGTGTCTTGACCTTAGTGACCTTAGTGCAGATCCTCGCTGCAGCCCTGCCCTGTGATGCTACATTACATACTGTATATTCATATAAGAGAATATCACATGACCATTTATTCCTCGTTAAAGTGTGGGGAGTGACTTGTTTTGTCAAGACTTTCTTGATGTGTTGTTTGCTGTGATTTCTCCTGCAAGCAGCAAAGAGGCATATTAGTGACATCACCTGAAGTGCAGCACTTGGGGCTTCCCTCTGAGTGAAGGCCAATTCACACAGTCTGAAGTCATTTGTAGAGTAAAGCAGTCACTGTATGCTGGAACCATGAGCTGGAGTAAACTGCACACTGGAGGATGTAATAGTGTAGAGAACTCAGACCTCTTCGTCTGTCTTGGGCAACTCGCAATTCAATCTGGCAATTAACGTTGTCAGCATACAGTGCGGGGGAGGGGGGGGTCTTGGTTTGGGGCCCATGCTGATGCAGAGGAAGCATCTTTGTTTCTGTGTCTGATAATTGAGATTTTTCCATCATGCTCTGCTTTTCTGTGGAACATCTGTCTGTGGAATCCCACTGCATTAGAAGTAAGGAGTCGTGTAAACACAATGGAGTTGCTCATACCCTGATGCTCTTCCATCATGAGCTGAAAAACACTGAAACCAATTGTAGAAACACTACACTCGAATGCATCAGAGTCTGGTGAGGTCTTGTTGTCAGCAGTAATGTTATTTACATTGTTCTATATGTACAGTAGAGAATCTCCCAGAGATGTTAGGTTTTGTAAAGCTGCAATGGGGTGCTCGTTTAAATCTCCTTACATGAAGCCCCATATAAGTGTTGACCAATGGATTTGCTGCTTTACTGTAATGATCTGTCATTGTATGAGGACCAGTCATCCTTCTGGAGCTATGAATGAACCCAGAGTCAAACAGCAGTCAGTTCTAATCGTAGTCATGGTGGACAGTAAGGTTCTTCATCTTGTGGATAAAATTTCTCACACAAATCAAGACTTTAAATAGAGTCAATCTTTTTTTCATCATAAAGGTACTCGTTGAGAAAGCGGTGTACAACAACGTACTGTACAACCTTGTATTTTTTTTTCAAAATATAGTTTATCCAAGTGTGTTTTTTTTTATCTTACAGAATCCTGTACACTTGGGGTCTGCATTGAGATTAGGTGATATCCTGATCATTTCAGAGGAGGAGAAGAGGGGAGGAGAAGAAATGGAGAAGGAAAGAGAGAAGAGAAGAGAAGCCATCCAGTGTCGCGTCATCGCCCTCAGTGAAGACGCTGTACTCCGTACCGTGGCTCTCGTCTGTCCCGAACCTCAATCTGAACAGAATAAAGCAGACAGGTGAGTTAATGACCTGACCTGACCTAGACAGAGAAATCCACCAGTGTTCCTCATCAGTATCACTGTCAGCGACAATCAGTGACAAAATGAGAAGTAATGCAGAGATATTATAGATGTAGTGTTGCATCATTGAAAGTAAATTATTTCTGTGTAATGTAATGGGTTATAATCTCGTTAATTCATTTATAAAAACACTGAGAAGTCAGATATTTCCACTGAATTATTTCTGGGACACACACAGCTTGTCATGATGTCCTGAATTGTTCCTTTAGTGTGTAGTACAGTATGTAGTATAATGTGTAGTACAGTGACAGGCCCTTTTTACTTTTCACTGTTTCTCGTTTGGCAGCTGACGAGGCTTTGCACAGACAAACGTTCTGAATCCTCAAACATCATGACATAAAACACACAAAGAAAAAGTCATCTTACCCTCGACACAGCGAAATCTGTAGGGACAGAAAAGAACAAAAGTGTTGGCACGTACTTTGTGAGCCAGGACTGGGAAAAGTGCATATTTGTGCAAAAGTGAATCTGTGTATGTAAGCATGAGTGAAGCAGGCCGGTTACATCCTACTGGTGAAAAGTCATTTACTCGCAGCTGAAGTCGAATATAATTCCACTTAAAATGTTGTCGTGTGGGTCAAACTCCTAAATACTGTGTGGTCATATTAGTGTCTGAACAGTACTACTGTAGAACTACTCTTCTTCTTCTGTCTGTAAGCTGCTGCTCCACCGTCTCGTGCTGAAGCACCATTCGTTTATTTAACCTTCACACAGCTGATGGAGCATTAGTTGCTTAAATCAATGATACAGTCAGTGAGGTTAATCAAATAAGAACTGAAAGACACGCCCCCTATCTGGAATATCACCAGTTACTATGGAAACCATCACAGAGAGAGACCGTCAGAGAACTGAGACATCTCATTTTCTGTCTTTATCTCTCGGGTGCCTCCTCTCTCTCACCGCCCCCCCCGCCCCCCCACCAGTCCAGTACATCTGATGTCATAGCTCGCTCTCCATCACCGTTGAAGTCGAATATAATTCCACTTAAAATGTTGTCGTGTGGGTCAAACTCCTAAATACTGTGTGGTCATATTAGTGTCTGAACAGTACTACTGTAGAACTACTCTTCTTCTTCTGTCTGTAAGCTGCTGCTCCACCGTCTCGTGCTGAAGCACCATTCGTTTATTTAACCTTCACACAGCTGATGGAGCATTAGTTGCTTAAATCAATGATACAGTCAGTGAGGTTAATCAAATAAGAACTGAAAGACACGCCCCCTATCTGGAATATCACCAGTTACTATGGAAACCATCACAGAGAGAAGAGACCGTCAGAGAACTGAGACATCTCATTTTCTGTCTTTATCTCTCGGGTGCCTCCTCTCTCTCACCGCCCCCCCCCCCGCCCCCCCACCAGTCCAGTACATCTGATGTCATAGCTCGCTCTCCATCGCCGTCTCTCTGTGGCGTCAAATCAGACAAAAGAATCTTGATTGTGTTGCTCTGTTTCTCTGCTGATCTCATCCTCGTTTCACACAGCTGGAACAATGTGATTCAACTGTCCTGATGCAACGTGATGCAATATGTCAGAAACCCTCTGGAGGGCACTCTCACACGCTGGACTGCAGCACGGCGAGCAGTTTGGACTGAGTGTACGCTTTTCTCTTCTCCGCTGACATAATCAGGTTGGTGTTAATGATGGCTAACAGCTAACTGACCTTGTAAGGCCTCTCCATTCACTTCAATCACTCAGTCACTGATGCCATCAAATTGTATTATTGTATAGCCAGCGTCCACACATCACACAGTTTGTCTCATAGGACTTAACAATCTGTGTAACATCCTCTGACCCACACCTCAGCGAGGCTGAAGACAAACTGACAAACCCCCTTTCACAGGGGGAAACCAGAGGAGTGTGACTTGTTGTCTTGTTGTTGTTGTTGTCTTGTGAGCTGCAACATCTTGCAGCTGTTGTGTGTGTTTACACCACACTGATGATTTCTCTCCAAACCGTGTTTGGTCACGACAACCCGTGAGCGTGTAGCAGTGGTGCTCTCAGAGGGGGGGGGGTGAGGGTTAGGACAGGGACACTGCACACTTTGGTGAATACACAGGCTTATTTGCTGCTGCTGCTGCTCAGTTTTGCCTAACGTGTAACCATGGCAACAACAGGAACTAGTGAGACTACGGGACAAATGTTTTGTGTGAATATGTGAAAGCATTGTGTTTCATTTTCCCTGTTCTTACCTTTGTTGTCTGTCTGCAGATCGTCGAGATAGAAGTCTGTCTGCCTGTTGCCCAGGACAAAGGCCAGGAAGGAGAGGATGAGGGCGTCCAGGATGCCCATGATGGCCAGCATGTAGGCCCAGCGCACAGAGCAGTCGCCCAGGGAGTATTTCCCTGTGTGCTCCCCACACATGTCCCTGATCACCTCGGCGTCCCATCCATCAGGGAAGATCATGCAGCCCAGCACCAGGCACACTCCTGCACACAGGGGGAGGAAGACGTGTGAAGGAGCAGTCATACGAGTGAGAGGTGAGACTTTTCATGAAATTCAATTTCCAGAAGCAGTCAGCTGGTGCCTAAAGGGCTGTAAGTGAAGCGGTGGGCTCCACTGGGAGCTGGGGAGCATACATGGCTTGGTCATGGTCTTTTCCACAGGCAACGTCACTCGTGATACACATGAAAAGTCAAACAGATTTGGCTGAGTCGGGGATTATTGCGCTCGAGTGCATAAATGTCAACATCCGCAACTAGGATTGGTTCCTGGTTATGAATATTTCAGGTGTGTGTTGTGTGTGTATAGTGACAGTCGCGTTCACTGGTCATGGCTGCAGTATGTTGTTGTACTCAGGTCTGTCACACTGTTCATGCTACACGTTTACCTGCTGGCTGTTAGCGCTGTAGCACAAGATAAACATGTGGTTTATTGATGGAATTTGAAGAACGGATTTCAATAGGTATGGAGTCGACTGCGTTGAAGTGCACTGGTCATGTGGTTGGGTTGAACCACAACATTTGCCTTTGTCGACACTGAGTTTCATGTACGTGCCATCCATCATGAGAAACTGGTGGGTGGTGACCTCTTGGCTGATGAGGTAGGATACAGTATGAGAATAGTCACCACCTCTCTACGTGAAAACCAAATCAATAAGAGGAGTCTTGTTTCAAGCTGAGATCTGCACCACTTGAAAACGCAACCGCTCACCTGACAAAATAATTGTTGGTATAATGAGAGAACATAATGAGAAAGACTATGCCGACAATAACACTGTAAGTAATGAGAGAATCAAGGAGCAATGGAGTTAAGCATCATGGGAAATCATCCTGTTATTAGCTCCTTTTATGACCCTGATACGAGATATTAACATGGAAGAAGAGTGATAAAATCATTAACTGAGTAATGAGCGTCATGTAACGTGGTTTATGGGTTTTTGATGAATGTTTCCCCGTCAGGCCTGAAACTCATCCAGAGCTACTGAGTGTGGGCTTTTGTGTATGTGTATCTGTATATGTGTGTGTGTTTTGTTCACTTTCCCCAGCAGAGTGCACCCTAACATACTACTGGCCTGTTTGTGCTGTGAACAGTTAAATTGTGATGACGATCTGATTTTAACACATACAAACTGTGGTGGGCCTGTTTTACAGATCCAGTCATTTGATTGGTCACAGACGTTATGACTATTTCCTGGTGAGGATAAGTGTTATTGTCACAGGAATAACGGCAGGGCCAGTACAACGAATATACCTGAGGTTAGCATCAACAGTGGTTTTCCTATAATAAGGAATAGAGCATGAGTGTAGTGGATGAGAGAGTGAGAGTAAAGGCCATGTGACATGATATCACCTCCACCTGCCTCTCTCCTCCATCTTAAACTCGAGCGTACGAGTGTTCACCAGTGGTCTAAAGACATAACTCCACCTCCCCACAGCCAGAGAAAAGCTCTCTGAAGTCACTGGGGTTTTTCCTCTTCCTCCCCTGCTCTGTCTCCAGACACTGCATTGTGAACCTGGAAGGATGGAACTTCAAAGGAGGCGAGTGGAGGGCTGGAAGAGCGAGAGAGGAAGGGGGGGAGCAGAGGAAAGATACTGCTGCTCCTGAGTTTCATCACAGTTTTTCATTTACGCTTTCACAGCCTATCAGCTGTTGGAGACAACAACACTTGGAAAAGCATGGCCAAGACACATTTGTGATCTCGCCATCTAAATTTACCACGAGCCAATTTATTTATAGCTCACACAAGATATTTATAGATTTATTGCATAACAACTTCCTGATCTGCATGTCCACACACATTCAATCCAGACAAACGGCCAGAACGGATTCTATAAGAACTGTAAAAAATACCATCACGTTGCCACATACAGGAGTGTGTGTGTGTGTGGGTGTGTGGGTGTGTGTGTGTGTGGTGTTATTGATCCTAGGAGATCTGAGTGGACCTGGTGTGACTGAGATGACCACTGGGACGAAATCCCAGAAACTCAGGTGATCAGTTGGCTGGTTGATCTGCAGTTTGATATGGGAACATGTATATTTACATTCATCTTCTGGCACTGTTACTTGGGTAGAGACTATGAAGACTGGAAATCACATGATAACCTGAAACATGGTCTTCTACAGGTACGCAGATGAAGTCAAAACTTCAAAACAGGAAGTGGAGGAGCTAACAGCTGTGTGCTTAATCTCCATTCCTCTGTCTGAGGTCTGCTCTTCCTTTAGCCTTCTGTTCTCCATCTACCTGCTGGACCGTCACCTCACCCACACACAAGAGCTTTTACTGGATCACCGTGTGTGTGTGTGTGTGTGTATTGGGGATGATGTTACATGATGTTGCTGCCAGAGTTCACCGGCCCACTGTATTGCACAGATTCATGTTATACACTGATTTGCACATTCTACCAAATAGTTGACCACCATGTTTATTTTCTCCACCTTTCTCTTCTCCTCAGTGCTCCCTCACTCCTCTGTCTGTCACTGGCTTAGCAGGGACTCTCTGGCATGTGTCCTGAGTCTCCAGCCTTAGCATAGTTCGAGGGCGAGCGTCTCGCTGGACACTGACCTCACTCTGTCCCTCTGCTGGTTTTTCTTTCTGTTTTCACACATACACACTGACAGTGTTAAGAGGGAATCCATTATTCAGCTGTCAGGATATTTTTAGAAACACTCCAGTGACTTTGGAATTATTTATTAAGAGCCTAATAATTAAAACATGTACATTTGGTTGGGGAAAGCAAGCAAGAAATCTCAGAGAGAGAGAGAGAGGGGGATACCCCCAGGGAAACTCCCCTCTCTCTCTCTCTCTCTCTCTCTCTCTCTCTCTCTCTCTCTCTCTCTCTCTCTGCGTCTTCCTCAATTCTTCTATATTTAAATTACCCACTGCAGCATCTATTTTTCTCCTGCTGGAAACACATGCATTTCTGTACATGCAGTATGTGCACGGGCACTGCACACACAATAACACATGCACAAAATCTTCACACATTCACTACACCACACCACAGACATGAATACATTAATAATGTAGTTCTCACACCATAATGTACATTTACCAGCCGTCGTACGTGTGTGTGTGTGTGTGTGCGTACAGATGATGGACAAACGTTCAGCTCTGCTTTCTCTGAATTATCTGGACAGAGGTGAACTTTTTTTAATTTATTTAATTTATTTTTATTTATTTGAAAACTTGTTTCCAGACTTTGTATAACCTCTGATTCATGTTAAGTCAGATATGTTCGTCCCTTAGTCCTTAATTAGCAGTTAGAGCCTAATGTGTTTATTATTCTCTGTGGTTTGTAATTACAGTTGTTAGTTGTTTTGATTTTGACATTGTCCAGGTAAAATTGATAGAAACATGCGACTGAATGTAAACATTCCTGCATGACATCACACTCCCACACTGCACCACTTCCAACTCGCTTTTAAACACACATACATTAAGACTGAGTGGTCACTGACAGTTTGTTTCTCCCACGACACCTCATCCCCAGTGCCCAGCCATGTCCTGCTTAGTTCTATTTAATATTGCAAAAGAGAGTGTCGGACATGAAGGAGGGATAGCTGAAGGAGGGATAGCTGAAGGAGGGATAGCTGAAGGAGGGATAGCTGAAGGAGGGATAGCTGAAGGAGGGATCGCTGAAGGAGGGATAGCTGAAGGAGGGATAGCTGAAGGAGGGGTAGCTGAAGGAGGGATCGCTGCACGAGCTGATGGAAGAGAGGAGGGAGGAAAGGATTTATCAGATGAAATGGCTGTGCTTTCAACTCCATTCTGCTGCAGGGTTCACACTGCTGTCCTCCTGCACTTCTGCCAGTGGCGTTACAATCAAGGACAAACCTGCATGCAGGTGAAATGACTATGTTCCACTTTGTGTTGTTTTTGTATAGAGTCACTGTTTATTGCCGAAAGTGATGAGTGGCCCTGTGCGTTAACCTTATTCCCATTTGGTCGGTTTAGAACACAAAGATGCCATTTTTGGCCCAGATTCATCAAATCGATGCCAAGACACACTGTGTCACTGCTGTGCCACTATGTGCTCTCCATAACACTGCTGAGGCCGATGCACCTTTCCCTCTCATGTTTGATAAAACCTTTACTAACCACAAACGTTACTTATTTTGCTTGTGCATTGCTTTCGTTGCAGTGTCTCCACATTTGGAGGAACCACTCACCCACAGCCTGATCGAAGGCTACGCCTCGAAACCTGCAGTTGTGTGGACGTTCATCCTTGACTATAGTTTCGTTTGACATGAGAGGGAGCAGATAATGACAAATTCTTAATTAGGCACACAAATCTGTTTCACCTCCGTCTTTCTGTCCAGTTCAGGAACCAAGCTGCTCCCGAATCGAGACTTTTACTGCATTTGTCCCAAATGGAGGTTCCTGTATTTGCTGTGGGAAACTCTGTCACTGTGCTGTGCCAGGAGACCTGCTGCTACACCCAGCAGATTGGAGTGGATGATTAAACAGTCATCTCCAAGGTGGCAAACACCATTAGGTTTCCTGCCAAGCCTATTAGACAACCTACCTCCACGTATCACATTCATCTGCTAGAAACACAAAATCACTGATCTAACATGATCCTGCAAATTAGAGGGAACCCAGTTATATTTGGTTGAGATGGTGTAAATTTAGATTTTTTGTTAAATAATTAACCCTGAAAATATGTGGTAACCCCAAAATCTGTAATTCAAGAAGGTGCAGTTAAGGAACAGTAGTTGTTTTGCACTTCATTAAAAAACACTGGTATTGTTATGATCTAGTTGCGCTAAGCAGACGTAGAAATTCCATATTATTAATACTGAACTAGCTCCAAAAGGGACTCACCTTTAGCATGGATTATTTCCCCTTGTTTATTCTTATACTACATTTTTAGGATTAAATAGTTAATCTTACACAAATGAAATGAGGGATGTTACATTTTTTCTCTTATTTAAATAATAATCATTATCAATGCAAAGCCTGTACACTGTGGTGAAGTGTCTTTAAAGATTTTTTTAACCAATGTTTCACTTGATTTATGTGTTTTAGATGCAGACTGAATCTCTGTTCAGTCACAGAGATCCAGATAAAGAGGAAAATCTGTGTGATTTTGCTGATTGTCCAGCACAAACCTCTTTCAACACACTCGGCAGAGCAGAGGACAGAGTGGGCAGACGAGGATGAGGAGAAGAACAATACAGAATACAGAAAGTGCTGATCTCTCTCTCTTCCCCTTTCTCTCTATCTCTTAAATTCTCCCTCCCTCCCTCTCATTCAGTATGCTGACTGTCTCTGTACAGAAAACTGACTCCCACGCTGTTCTGCTTGGCCTATTTATCACACCGATCAGCTCGGAGTGGAGTCGCATACACACAGAGATCCTGATGTTTAGCACTTTTTGACAAACACTTAAAGGTGAGAGCTTGCTGACATGGTCATTTTACGTCACTCAGCCTTTTGACCTCGAGTCAACACAGGCAAAAATCCTTTGAACAAACAATCCACAAGATCCAGCCACAACAAATCTGAATACGACTGGAGTCTTTTTCCTGAAAATACAATAATCAAAAGAGCAGAAATGATTCGTCTGTCAATAATCTGATGACAGATCGCAAATACACCTGGCTAACTGAGTAAATGGAAAATTATAAAATGTCAAATTATATATGTGTATACTGTATACACATATATATATGTGTGTGTGTGTGTGTGTGTGTGTGTGTGTGTGTGAGAGAGAGAGAGGGGGACCCACCACACAGCAGCTGCATCCAGGCACAGGTCTTGTACACTGTGGACGTGTTGCAGAAGAAGAACAGCGCCATGCAGGCGATGCAGCTGAGGATCAGCACCATGGACAGCAGCACGAAGACGGAGGCCGCCTTGAAGGCTCCGGATGGGATGGAGCTGAAGTCGGAGAAGCTGCCCACGCAGGTGAGCTCCCGGCTGGGCGACGGCCCGCTGCCCACGCAGTAGTGGAAGAGGCCGAAGTATCCGGCCTGCGGCGTGTTGACGCTGTCGCCGATCCAGTAGGGCTGGATGAAGACCACCACGTTGACGATGGCGAAGCAGATGGTGAAAATGGCCCACAGAACCCCGATGGCTCTGGAGTTGCGCATGTAGTTGTCGTGGTAGATCTTGGAGGCTTCTTGAGAAGGCAACATGTTTGGTGTTTTTTTTTTCTTTTCCGTTCGTTCAGACAAATGTTACCCTTTTAAAATAAAAAATCCCCCCCACCCCCCCGGCAGCTGATGTCGGTCTCTTCCTGCGCCGATCTTCTCCTGGCTCTGGTCGCAGGGGCCTACATCACCACAGGAGACATGTCAGCTGCTCGAGAGTCAGAGAACTCAACATGGTCACAAACAAAGACTGGGGGGTGCTACACTGAGGCCATACACAATCATAGTCCACCGACACCAGCCATGAATAATTCACCGTCTCCAGTGGGTCGACATCGCTGCGTGGGGCTCGTGTCCTCGCGCTTCACCATGAAGGATTCAAACAGATCCAGCAGAAAAGGCTGTTCTTCATGTCACAGTGTTTCCTCCTCGTCCATCAGACCGGGTCTCTCCGTCCTCACCATCCGTCACATGAGACGAGCGTCTCGGCCGGATCCAGCGGTGAACCCCGTCTCTACCCCCCGAGGCATCCGTGGGCTGCTCCCCCTCTCTCCGCTCTCTCCTCAGCGTCCACGCGCCGAGCCACGAACAAATCAAACAATGAAAGGAAAAAAAGAAAAGGAGGAATGTTTCAGCACGAGCCTCCGTCAGATTCCAGTCCTTCCTCTGAAACCCGACATCCTCCACCGCCTCGACTCCATCATCATCATCATCATCATCATCATCATCATCATCAGGCTTCTTCTCGCAGCCTTTATCCAGTATGTCTCCTCTCCCTCTTTCCTCCTCTCTCCTCCCTCTCTCTCTCTCTCTCTCTCTCTCTCTCTTTCTCCGTCCTCCTCCTCCTCCCGCGCTCCCTGCGCGCGCCCCGGAAGATGCTGATGTTGTAGGCTGCCAATGACAGCGATGGAGCGCGTTCACGTCCGCGCGCGCAGCAGCGGTGGGGGGGGGAGGGGGGGGCAGTGATGGAGGGTATTTGCATTCAAATGTCTCCGTCTCTGTTCTCTGTGAATCTGAAATTAAACCAAAAATCTCCCCTCATGTGAGGATGAACAGAGACAGTGACCACGGAACCCGTGGTCCCCCTCCTGTCACAGGAACCATGGAGGGGGGGGCGGGGGGGGGGGCACGGGTTCTGCACAGACCCGCAGGGACCACAGACACATGGGGACCATGAGGACCACAGAACCCTGCCTGGTCGAGGACCCTGCCCAGAGAGGCCAGTGTGAGATGGGAGGAGCAGAGCGATCAACCACTGCGCCTCGTCTTATGCTGTACCTGCTCACAGGAATGGAAATAAATGTAAAGGATCATGTCGAGGAAACATCTGGAATTGGAGCTTTGACAGCAACCTGTCACGTTTAACAAGCATTTACCACAATCAATACCTGTTGTTTGTTAATTCATCACAGTCCAGAATCCACATGTGTTTATTACTGGGTCATGGTAAAGATGAAAACATCAGTGGTTTTGGATATTGTGCACATTTGATATATTTATTATCTTTAGTCAGGAAGTGTTGCTGGAGGACGTCATCACAGGCCACTGCATCTAACAGCTGCTGCTATGTTTCCGTCAGTCAGATGAATCCTCATTTCAGATTCTTCATCCTGCAAACTGAAGATCACTAGTGATTCGACAAAAGGTTTGTTGTGTACACAACAACAACAGTGTTAAATAAGTGCAGTGTTTACAGTAGTAACATCCTGTTCTAGGTTTAATAACAGTGACGCCTCCATCAGGGGCTGATGTTTCTACTGAAGCTTGTATCTTCTGTCCATTAAAAGCTCTGTTATACTCAGGGGAGAAATGCAGCTGCCTCAAGAGCATATTTATGAAAACTAGGTCAACACAGTGTGTCTGTCAGGCTGTGTGTTTTACAGGTGCAGCAGACAGACACTGTTACATATGATGATCGTTACAGGATTACATTTTAAGCAGGTCATGTTTCAGAGTTTCACTAAATGTTAAATGATAAAACTAACGCAAGCAGGTTCCTTCATTCTTCCACCTGCTTAAAGGTTCACACAGAGAGCCGATGTGAGTCTGTTGTTGTGTCTTGTTGTGTCTTCTGTCTGCACTGTAGCTCTGAACACACACACACACACACACACACACACACACACACACACAGCACATCTGCAGATGGACGCTGTCTGCACTTGTTTTTGTCCTCTGCCTCTGCAGCATCTCTCTTCATCCAGAGGCCTCCTGTCATCTGTCTCCAGCAGTGAGAGTGTTTTGACAAGCTGTGTTTTCTCTCTCTCTCTCTCTCTCTCTCTCTGTGTTTTCTCTGTGTGTGTGTGTGTGTGCGTGTGTGTGCAGGGGGTGTCAGCTGATGATGTCAGTTTCATGCAGCGGTAAAACAACTCATGTGAGCTAATTTTATTTCAACATGTGTGTTGAACAGTCATGTTTCCACTTCACAGTTGTTTGTAGTTTCCTGCGTGAGGCTGCCACCTAGTGGACAGTGAGTGAATCTGAAATCCCGGGTTGAGTGCATGAAAACAGCTCCAAAGAGCCAGTGCACAAACATATGTGGTATAATTCTGATTATATTCTCAGTTATTGTTGTGAAGAAATCCAATGAAAAGTTCTGAATTCGTCTTTTTGTCAGAGTTTTATACGTTAGTCTGGATAAAGTCCTCACTTTGGTAAGTTCATGCTTATGACGTCATAATTCTGTGTATCAGCAAAATCCATCAAACTCAAATATGAGAAGACGAAGAGATCAAAACAATTAAGTTGCAATGTCGTGAGTTGAACACTAGAGGGAAGCGTTTCACCACACCAGGAGCAGTTCAGGTCTGGAGCTCCTTGTTACAATATGGACGTTCTGCTCTCTCTCAGCTTAAAGCTGTGAAATCCACAAGATAATGTACAGACACAGTCTTTACTCCTACTTACTCCTTACATCTCCTCCCCTCTCCTCTCATCTCATCTCATCTCATCTCATCTCATCTCATCTCATCTCATCTCATCTCCTCTCCTCTCCTCTCCTCTCCTCTCATCTCATCTCATCTCCTCTCCTCTCCTCTCCTCTCCTCTCCTCTCCTCTCCTCTCCTCTCCTCTCCTCACATCTCATCTCCTCTCATCAATACACTTTAATCCCCAAGTCTCTGGTTTGATATACACACACTCTGATCTACACACACACTGATAATATGCACACTGATGTATACACACACTGATATACACACACTGATATACACGCACTGATATACACGCACTGATATATATATACACGCACTGATATATATATACACGCACTGATATATATATACATGCACTGATATATATATACATGCACTGATATATATATACACGCACTGATATATATATACACGCACTGATATATATATACACGCACTGATATATATATACATGCACTGATATATATATACACACACTGACATAAACACACACTGACATAAACACACACTGATATACACACACACACACTGATACACACACACTGATATAACGTTATAAATAAGTCTTAATGAGTTAAAAGGTGTGCGACCAGTTGTTATAGAAAATAAAGCTCCATCACTCTGGTGGTGAGGGAGAGAGAGAGAGAGAGAGAGAGAGAGAGAGAGCACTGTTGTGTTGTCGGTGCCTCTGGTTGGCTGCACCCTCCTCCTCTTTCTCCTCCTCCTCCTCCTACCTCTCCTCAGCACCGGACAGACAGGAGCACACAGAGAGCACATGAAGGATGGATGAACTTTAAATTTGTCTTCACCAACTTTCTCTCTCTCTCTCTCTCTCTCTCTCTCTCTCTCTCTCTCTCTCTCTCTCTCTCTCTCTCTCTGTCTCTGTCTCGCTCTCTCTCAGTTCAGCGTTGCTGTGGAAAAGCGAATAAGGAAACAATGGATTTGCTGCACACCTCATTCTAACTGCCTGATCAGGTGGTGACTGCTCCTGTGCTGAGTGGAGATGATGGCATCAATAGGAGACTTCGAGATGATCCACACCCGAGTCCCTGCAACCAAGATAGAAGTGACCGTGTCCTGCAGGTGATGTTCCCCCCTCACTGCCTCCCTCACAGCCTCCACACATCTTCATATATCTTCATATATCTTCATATATCTTCATATATGTGTTTACCTGCTATGTTTGGACATCTGCCTATATATCTGCCTGTCTGTGTGTGTGTGTCTGTGTGTGTGTGTGTGTGTGTGTGAGAGAGAGAGAGAGGTGCTGTAGGTGTTATTAATAGACCCCTTATTGTGTGTGTGTGTGTGTGTGTGTGTGTGTGTGCGTGTGCGTGTGCGTGTGCGTGTGCGTGTGCGTGTGCGTGTGCGTGTGCGTGTGTGTGTGTGTCCTGACATTTGCTGGGAGGTGCTGTAAAGGGTTAAATCCCATCACCTGCCTCCTGTTTGCATGTGGGTGATTAGAAGTCAGTGTGTGTGTCAGGCCTTGCAATCATCAGATATTCACAGGCAGCTGTGGTCGACTGTAGCTGTGACCTGTGACCTGTGACCTGTGACCTGTGTCCTGTGACCTGTTAGGTAATGTTTTCCTCCGACCTTAAGAAGAAGCAGGATAATGTTTCCAATTCAGAAACAAAGGTTGTCAGTGAAAACAGGCCGACGCATGGCTGTGGTGTGTTAGTGCGGTGTGTTGGTGTGTTGGTGTGTTAGTGTGTTGGTGTGTTGGTGTGTTGGTGTGTTAGTGTGGTGTGTTGGTGTGTTGGTGTGTTAGTGTGTTGGTGTGTTGGTGTGTTGGTGTGTTAGTGTGGTGTGTTGGTGTGTTGGTGTGTTAGTGTGGTGTGTTGGTGTGTTAGTGTGTTGGTGTGTTGGTGTGTTGGTGTGTTAGTGTGGTGTGTTGGTGTGTTGGTGTGTTAGTGTGGTGTGTTGGTGTGTTGGTGTGTTAGTGTGTTGGTGTGTTAGTGTGGTGTGTTAGTGTGGTGTGTTAGTGTGTTGGTGTGTTAGTGTGTTGGTGTGGTGTGTTGGTGTGTTGGTGTGTTGGTGTGTTGGTGTGTTAGTGTGTTAGTGTGTTGGTGTGTTGGTGTGTTAGTGTGTTAGTGTGTTGGTGTGCTGGTGTGTTAGTGTGTTGGTGTGTTAGTGTGTTGGTGTGGTGTGTTAGTGTGGTGTGTTAGTGTCTTAGTGTGTTGGTGTGTTAGTGTGTTGGTGTGTTGGTGCTGACTGTTGTGCTGCGTGGCCACCTGGTGGTGAGCTGACTGGCTGTCTGATCTGCCTGTAAATAATGAATGACCTGTGGGGTCTGAGGTCAGCAGACACCTGACTTACAGCCCAGATGAAGAGAATCCACAGACGATGTTGATGTTTGTGTTTTCACATATTTGTTGTTACGCTCTTATTTTGTAGCCTTTCTCTTTGTATAGACTCTTTGTGTATACTTTGTGTCTCTGTAGTTTTACTTCCTGGTAGTTATTTGTTCAACCTGTGTTTCATTGTATCATCTGCTGTTCAGTCTTTGTTTCTCTTCGCTGCAGGTTTTTCTGCATCAAGTTCATGTTTACCACTTTTGTGTTTTCATAGAACAGTGAGCGTTTGGCTTTTTGCCAAAGCCTAATGAGTACACGATGTCAGATTACATTCTGCTCCTGACCTAAAATTCATTTGAGATTTATTTTAAAACCTTCAGTAAAACAAGGTAAAAGATGAAAAACTGATGTTAATGAGTAATAAAAGTCTAAACGAATCTGTCTTTACCGTTACTGTTTCCACAGGAGTCTGCTGGATGTGGATCCCTTCTCCAAATCAGATCCAGGTTTGTCGCAGCTCTTCAGTCACTGAATAATACACCTGACCAAAACAGTTTCACAAACATCATGTCCACAGTCCAATTCCAGCTGGAGACCACAGCTGTGTAACTCCTGACGTCCTGCTGATACTCTGTGTGTGTGTGTCTGTGTGTGTCTGTGTGTCTGTGTGTGACTGACTGACCTCTGACCCATAGAGATGGGGAGAAGCAACAAACAAAACATGTAGATCAGCTGGCTCATTAAAAACAAATCTAAATCATTGCTATGGTTGAAACAAATCGTTTAAGCAAATATGGTTCCAGATGATAAAACTCCGTGTTTTCATTTCACACGTGAACCAGGAGACCAGGAGAAGACAGACAGGTAAAGTGCATATTAATGTGTGAAGGCTGCAGGGATCAAAGCCAGTGATCAATGACACACACCTATGAAAATGAACACACATCAAGACTCTGACTCTTCTTCTGTGTTCATGTGTTGATGGCTCAGAGTTTGTCTTTGGGCTGACGTTGAATCATGTTTCCTCGCCAGTGCGTAAATTACATTGGATTTTTTTCTTACTCCTCCATTAAATTACCTGATGCCCTGCGGTATCTGTGTGCACATGTGAGGATGTACAGTGTGCGTTTGTGTGTGTCTGTATAAAGTCCAGAAGCAGGTTCAGTATATCGGAGCAGATTGTCAGTTCAGTGCACCTGATGCTGGTACGTTGTAGGTACACTGTCATGATGGACGATGGTTATTTTATATTGAGCTCTCCAGACTCACTCAGGTCCTTTAACTTATAACAGGCAGCTGTGACCTTGACCACGATGACTTTGCCCTCAGAGGGATGTGAATGGTTGTTAAGCAGTGAAGTTCCTCTGGAGATTATTGGAAGTAAAGTTCTGTGACTGGTCAGATGGATCCATGTGACACATGTTTGATTCTCTCTGTGTTTGATGCAGCATTTCTGTCACTGAAGTTAACATTTTCCATTTTAACAGTGTAAGAGTTAACTTCTGACGAGGCGAGGTCCCAGGCTGTTAACCACCTCATAATGTTTGGTTTGGAGGCTCTTTCCTTTCCAAGTCACCTTCCGTAAAGCAGGGAATCTGTCAGCTTCATCAGGAACGGTTGATACTGATGGATGTTTGATGTGGATCAGTCTGAGCCCACTGTCGCTCTCCTGCCAGGTTCCTCTCTGGTCTTGAGGATTTGATCTCAGATCATAGAAAACCATAGTGAAGAGAGAGCACTAACGTGGACTCGCACACAGATTAACTCCCTGTTGTGTTGTGTTTACTGCCTTGAAGCAGCATTGTGTGTTTTCCATATTATTGATAATGATCATTTCTCTCAAGACTCCTCCTCTTATTTTCTCTCTGTTGATTGGTCATTAGGACACAAAATGTGGTTTTAATGGTCTGTCAGTCCAGGCACTCTGAAACTTCACATGGCCCCTGACGGCCCCTGGTGGCCCCTGATGGCCCCTGATGGCCCCTGTCTGATACACTGAGCATCGCCTCACCGTTCGTCAACACATCCCCTCAGAGATTTTAAGAAGAGTTGCTTGTTTGCTTATGTCGACACATGTTCCACCACATACATAACACACATACAGTAACTCTTTGGTTAGAATTGGGCTGCGTGTGTGGGATTTGATGTTTCTGTTTATTTCTACAGTTTCTCCTCTGAAGACAAACGCTGTTGTTTCACTTCATCAGCTGTGTGAGTGGTTAGAGGGCAAACAGTTACTTTAATGAGGCTGTGGTAGCGTTAACAATAAAGCCAGACATCTAGATACAGGTTCATGTAAAGCAGCTGTTGTGATGCAGTTGTATCACAGCAGCTGGTCTCAGATCAGCCTTAAAGGAAACGTCTCACTCGGCTCCTGGCTCCTGGAACCAAACACAGACGCAGTCTTGGCTTTTATTCGTGTTCAGGATCAAACGTTGTGACAGTTTCTCCAGCCGTTTCTGAAACGGTTCACTTCAAACCAACACTCTGGCTGTGATTGATCTGAAGGAAACATCAGGGAATGATGATCGTTTGAGTCTGAAATCTAGTTTATGATTTATAAATGATCATAATAATATGACATGATGGCCTCAACAGAAGCTAAACATAATACACACACACACACACACACACACACACGCACACACACACACACACACACACACACACACACACACACAGCAGCTCTGCCTGTATGCATTTAGAGATATTGATATCTATAATTGAAGGCAGGACGGCTGGAGGCACACATTGATTTCTCCTTGGTGGAAAAAGACCTAACGTAAGATGTTTTCATGTTTTCATTTGCACTTTTGTTTTGCCTTATTAAGAATAAATGTTCATTATCATGTTAATTACAAACTGAACCTAAAGGTCTGACTTAGTTTCCTGTAATGTTTGTATGAATAACTGAAAATGGTGGAACATGTGTATAAAATATCTGGATGTAAAATCCTCCACACTCATCCTTACCATGTTTTTCCTCTCTCTTCCAGTGGTGGCGCTGTATTTACAGGCTGTAGGAACCAAAGAGTGGGGGGAGGTGAGTGAAGAAACCTTTTCTTCTGTGTTCTTTCATCCGACCCATCAATGCAAACGTCTTTTTTTAAATTTTACTTTACTTTTCATTGATGCTGGTGTTTTAACTTCTCTTTACTCACCACCTCTAACAAAGGTTTACACACCAAACGCACAATATACACTACACAACATTACACTACAGTGTAAAAGGCTGTTTGACACAAACAGTCACCAGACTGAGACCTGCAGAAAACCATGGCAACAAACCTCTGCAGGCGCTGTAATAAACTGGTCCAGTTTATTATAGCAGCTGTAGTTTGTACAGCCTCCATTATCCCCAACACAATGGATGTAAATGTTTATCATAATAATAATAACAATATAGATATAGATTGTAGATAGTCTTATATGTTCAGTCTACAGACAGTGCTGGAACCAGTACTTGTCCTTATCAGTGCTCCACTGAACCAAAACATCTTTCCCAGCAACAAAGCAATTCTCTGATCGTTACCCACAATGCCTCAGCACCTATTAACCAATCACACCTGAGTGAGATTATAAACCAGAAGCCTCCAGACCCCAAAATAGAAACACTACAAGCAAATATCATGGGATTTTCCCCTCGGGTCGATCAGGAAGGTTCTGCGGGTCCTTGGTAATGGATCGGCTGGGGACGCCGCTGATGGTTTGGATTATGTGCACTGGGCTCTAAAGACACGAGTGGAGGTATTGAGGATGCGCTGAGGCGTTGTCAGGATCAATAGCTCATTACGCTGTGCTGTCAGGCCCGGCCGTGAAGGCGAGGCTGACAGTCCACGGAGGGGATGACTGTGTGATTGTCAGGGAGATGGAGACGCGGCTCAGCCCAGCAGGGAGTCTGAGGGGCCGGGATCTTGTGAGCCGTCAGCGTGGAGGAGTTCTGGATCTAATGTTGCTCTAACGTGCGAAGTTCAGCGTGTAGCAGCTGCGTGTGATAAAGCCTGGTGATGTTTGTCAGTTTGTTTACCTCTGTTCTCATGCACGACTTCATGGTCACTAACGTATACTTTACTGCTGTTTGTGTAGTCTGGCAGGACGGAGGTGATCGACAACACTCGCAACCCAGACTTTGTCAGGAAGTTCGTGCTGGATTTCTTCTTTGAGGAGAAACAGAACCTGAGGTTTGATGTGTACGTAGCCCGACACCACTTCACTGCTAAACCTGTGGTTAAGGCAGCGTTTATGAATGTATCTCATGTGCTCCTGTTAACTAAATCCAGAATCATTCACCTTTTACAATACAGCAGCCTGTATGTGCAGGTCTACACTGTCTACACTGTAATAATAAATACTGACAATGCATCACACCAATAAGATCATATAAACACCAGTGGTCATAAGTGAGTCAAACATTAGCCAGAGTCTTGTATCAACAGTTGTATTTTAGGGTTTGATCTGGTGATTGTTTATTTGATCGTTCTTCTTCTTCTTCTTATGTGCAGATTAAAGCCAGTGGATCTGTGCATGTTGTTGTGTTGTTGTTGTTCATCTGATCTTAGCACTGGTGTTTTTCTCACAGGTACAATGTGGACTCCAGAAGCTGTAACATTTCCAAACATGTGAGTACAGTTTGTCAGACTCATTGTAAAAGCTGACTGACACCACGCTAAATCATCCACGCAGCAGCTGAGGAAGATTCAGCCGCACTTCTTCTTTTTGTCTCTGCTAACAAAATAAATGACATGGGAGGGCAGAAGGTGAGTGGTTTCTACTCCGGCTGTGTCGTGGGTCACGAGACATCATTTTACATTTCAGTGTCCCCAGAACCAGCGTTTCATTCACTTTAATTTGATCCTGTTTTTCTCTCATTCTTTCATCTTATTTCATCAAGGACGAACACCAACAGCCTCCTCCTGGAGACCTTCCATCATACAGTGTTGTTCCTCATTGTGTCTGTCTGCATTTTATTGTTTACTCAGGTAAAAACATCTCAAAGCAAATGCATCTGTTTGAGATGAGGCACCGACAGCAGGTTGTGTCTGATAAGAATCATCGTTATTGTTGTTGTCATTATTACTGAATGTGCAGGTTGTATGACACTGGTTGGTGCCTGTTGTGAAACCAGGAGTCACAAAAGAAACTCTCTCTCTTTCCCTGACCCACAGGACTTCCTCGGCCAGACCTTCTGCACCCTGGGAGAAATCATCGGCTCCACTGGAGGACGTCTGGAGAGGAGCCTCTCGTAAGTCTGGCAACATCCTCTAACATCCTGTCACTGTATCACTGCACTGTCACCAGCTGTGGCCTGAAGCATCTCTCTGTTTTCATGTTGAACATCTGTGAATGTGATGTCTGAGAAACCTGGAATTAGTCAAAGGTCAAGGTCACTATGACCTCACATAACAAGCTCAGGGCCATAAAAAAAACAGATGATCAATGATGATAAAATGTAATCTCATTCCATATTGAATGACGGGTTAGGGTTAGGGTTAGGGTTAGGGTTAGGGTTAGGGTTAGGGTTAGGGTTAGGGTTAGGGTTAGGGCTCTTGTTGTTAAAGTTGTGTTCAGTCTTTATCAAGCGACACAAAGGGACAGACGCCTGCACCAACATGTTGCTATGAAAGATGTCAGAATAAGATTGATCATTGATCACAGATTGATACAGAAACTGGATAACACTGTGTTTTCTGAGGAGTGAAGGGAATGAAACACATCAGCACTCGTTATATAACAGCGTATGAATCAGATGAATATAGTATCAGCTGTATCACAGTTTTCCTGTCCCTCACAGCAGCACATATCGTTAGATTTAATTCCTCTCTGATCCCTTTAATTAAAATTTTAATAACTGCCCATTAAGTCCTCCAGGCTGATTTTGTAAATGTGTCTGTTGCCTTTAGATTTCATGAGGTTGTAAATATTTGAACTTGGCAGCAGAAACACACCTGAGTCCAGTTGACGAGGGGCCAGTGTTTGGCCCCTGCAGCTTATCGTGCTCAGACAGACCAGACAATCGACCCTGACCCTAACCCTAACCCTAACCCTAACCCTAACCCTAACCCTAACTCAGTGCCAGCGGGTGAGCAGGGGATGAACAGAGACACAGACCGGGAGTGGAGAGAGGAACAAAGTGTTTGTCATCGTTTGAATGTAATGTGAATGTGATGATTATAGCTGAAAGAGAGAAGAGTTGTCAGGGTTAAGACAAAGAAAACGTACACACATACAGTACATGTATACACATATACATGTATACATGTATATGTGTATACATGTTGGAGCATACGACACATGAATGGATTGTCTTCTGTTTTTTTTGTTATTTTAATGAAATTAAATTTTTTAAAGACGAGGTCATTTACTCACACTCATCGCAAACCTGCCAAAGATTCTTTCACTAAATCTATGAGTGAAATTCACCTGTGTCAGGCCGATATAAAGAGAGGACCCAGGAGCAGAGACTTGATTCACAG
>JAFBJQ010000369.1:209676-400942 GCA_016785345.1 Trinectes maculatus | reverse complement strand
TGAAACATATTCCATGAATTTAGGGTCTCCCGTTAAGGCAGCTTTACTGTCCGTATTTCCCATTATGACAACAATTTGTCCTGTACCGACAATGCGTCGTTGTTAGGACCTAATGCAAATCCACTACTACGTCGTTACAGCAAATTTGGAATTGCGTTGACACCGTAAGGTTTCCTTCCTAATTGCTGTCTCGACTAGTGGCAGTCACACTCACTTTTGCTCATTCACTCCCTTCATCTAAGCAATTTACTCACTCTTTTCCGGTAAAGTTCACCAATGGCGTCCTGGCTGTCGACAGACTTCAGCGCGTCGCTGCTCCTCTCGTCAGGCGGTGGTGTCTTGGGATCCGGCTCGAAGGACCAAGTTTGTTGGGACACACAGCTGCTGTGGGGAGAAGACATTGTTTGATAAGACAGAGTCTGGAGGTCTCCGCCCTCCCCAAAAAGCTCTGCTCTTTTATTAAGAAAAAGCACAAGATTACATGAGTGGGCGTTTCTGCCGCTGCGTATAAGCACATGATTACAAGCACATGATTACATTCTTGTTTGTGTTCACATACTTCAATATTTCTCCTAACACATACCTCACTCATCTACACCCCACGTGCTCGGCTGTCGGCTTCGGCCTCCAAAAGATAGCGCCAGGAAACCGAGCCGACAGCCGAGCAGAAAGCTAACAACATTCAAAGTTACAAATAACGCTAGCAAGCAAACGCCGCTGGAAACGAATACACTATCTCCATCAACTACACCATACAAAAAAAAACTAACAAAATTCAAAGCTTACCATATCAACAGCTAACACAATATGACACTGATCTACACCCCACGTGCTCGGTTGTCGGCTCCGGCCTCCAAAAGATTGCGCCAGGAAACCGTACCTACAGCCGAGCAAAAAGCTAAAAAATAAAGCAAACGCCACTGGAAACTAATACACTATCTCCATCAACTACACCATACAAAAAAAAATAACAACATTCAAAGCTAACCACATCGACAGCTAATACAATATGACACTGATCTACACCCCACGTGCTCGGTTGTCGGCTCCGGCCTCCAAAAGATTTCGCCAGGAAACCGTACCTACAGCCGAGCAAACAGCTAAAAAAAAATAAGGCTAACGACACTGGAAATTAATACACTATCTCCATCAACTACACCATACAAAAAAAAACTAACAAAATTCAAAGCTTACCACATCGACAGCTAACACAATATGACACTGATCTACACCCCACGTGCTCGGTTGTCGGCTCCGGCCTCTAAAAGATTGCGCCAGGAAACCGTACCTACAGCCGAGCAAAAAGCTAAAAAATAAAGCAAACGCCACTGGAAACTAATACACTATCTCCATCAACTACACCATACAAAAAAAACTAACAACATTCAAAGCTTACCACATCGACAGCTAATACAATATGACACTGATCTACACCCCACGTGCTCGGTTGTCGGCTCCGGCCTCCAAAAGATTTCGCCAGGAAACCGTACCTACAGCCGAGCAAACCGCTAAAAAAAATAAGGCTAACGACACTGGAAATTAATACACTATCTCCATCAACTACACCATACAAAAAAAACTAACAAAATTCAAAGCTTACCACATCGACAGCTAATACAATATGACACTGATCTACACCCCACGTGCTCGATTGTCGGCTTCGGCCTCCAAAAGATTGCGCCAGGAAACCGTACCTACAGCCGAGCAAAAAGCTAAAAAATAAAGCAAACGCCACTGGAAACTAATACACTATCTCCATCAACTACACCATACAAAAAAAACTAACAACATTCAAAGCTAACCACATCGACAGCTAATACAAAATGACACTGATCTACACCCCACGTGCTCGGTTGTCGGCTCCGGCCTCCAAAAGATTGCGCCAGGAAACCGTACCTACAGCCGAGCAAACAGCTAAAAAAAAATAAGGCTAACGACACTGGAAACTAATACACCACCCCACGATGCCCTCAACTATACTCTACAAAAAGCAAACAACACTGAAAGCTAAACATAAAGCTAACGGAAACTAATACACCAAATCACGATGCCCTCAACTACACCCTACAAAAAGCAAACAACACTGAAAGCTAAACTTAAAGCTAACGGAAACAAATACACCAACTCACAATGCCCTCAATTGCACCCTACAAAAAGCAAACATCGAAAGCTAAAAATAAAGCTAACCATACTGGAAACTAATACAGTCTGCCAACTAAAGCCTACAAAAAGCTAACAACATTCAAAGCTAACCACTTCGACGGCTAATACAATAAGGCATACTTCAATATTTCTCCTAACACGTACCTCACTCATCTACACCCCACGTGCTCGGCTGTCGGCTCCGGCCTCCAAAAGATAGCGCCAGGAAACCGAGCCGACAGCCGAGCAGAAAGCTAACAACATTCAAAGTAAAAAAAAATTAACGCTAGCAGGCCAACTACGCTAACAGCTAAACACACTAACTCAAGACATCCTCAACTACACCCTACGCACCCACAAAAAACCCACTACTTACGTTTAACAACGCCGGAAGCTATGTGCTATGAAGCTATGTAGCGGCGGTCGGTGCAGCAGACAACACTCAGCAGTAGCTCCACAACCTGTCGAAAAAACAAAACAAGTGACAAAAAACTACGTGGATACAGTTGGCTCTATCGTAAAGTAGAGACACACAAACGATTGTTAAGCTCACCTCCTCCGCTTTCGGGAACCATGTCTTTGATAGCGCACACGACCCAGCTAAGGCAGCTAACATGAGGACGCTAGCTTTCAGACAACGACACCACAAACATCCGTGAATTGAGATCACGGCACCGGATCTTCATCTGGAGAAGTTCCACACGTTCTCCGCGGATAGGGAACAAACATGAACAAAGTTACACAATCAACCACCGGGTAAATGTTTGGAGACACACGAATGGCGATCTCCCTCGCAGGTTGGGGAACCACATCCGGTTGGGGAACCACATCCGGTTGGGGAACCACATCCGGTTGGGGAACCACATCCGGTTCGGGAACCACATCCGGTTCGGGAACCACATCCGGTTCAGGACGTCACACAGCATGTATTTACACTTATGAGTCTAACAAAAAGATTAATATTGCCGTGCCTGGATACATCTTCAGCCGCAAGCGATCCACAACTTGTAAACCCAACCTGGGACTGAATCTGGAGGGTTTGATCCGCATCGTTCGCCAACATTTGTCTTAATTACCACCAATTTGGCAGATGAGACTCGGCTTTTGGTGCATCCCTGCCTCCCAGTGGTCCAACAATGTTACTGCTTCACATAAAGACACATACAAAGACTCTGCTAACCTTCTAAGTAATGGTCGTAAACAGCCGTTACACACCGAGGGTTTGGCTGCGGCAGATCTAACATTACATCTTTTGATAATTATTATAATTTTTACATCGGCTTGAGTTAACATGAGATGGCGTTTTCATCATGTTTGTTATTTTAATCAGAATCAAAATGTGTTTAAAAAATAAAGAGTGACTGAATCACTGGGAACTGATCTGGGAACCATTAAAGTTCCAGCTGTGGTTTATCAACTGGCAGCTCATCACCTGAAAGGAAACTGCACAGACCTCAATTCACCACAATTATAGGTCTCAGATGGCAAAAAGATTTAATGTGTGCCAGGAGACGAGTGGGATTTTTATTTTTACTTAATGATGCACCCATTACATCACACCACTTTCATCATAAAGCCTCACACTGGGCCTTTTCCAAACACCGACCTGCTGCTTTGACGTTTTCTGGGTAGTTTTTTTTTAGTTTTTTTTTTTTTTTTTACATTCTATTTTATTTTATTCATTCATTCATTTTCTACCGCTTTATCCTGTTAAGGGTCGCGGGGGGAGCTGGAGCCGATCCCAGCTCTATTTTATTTTATTTAAATCTTTTACATTTTTCCTTACTGTGTCTTTTTTTGTTCCTTGTTGCACCTGTATGCCGAAACAAATTCCTAGTCAGTGAATCCTGTATTCATTGACAATGGCAATAAAACTGTTTCTGATTCTGATTCTGATAGTTACCTAAAATTCACTGCGAGCAGGAGTCCGGAAGCGTCTCCCAGATGTGGACCCCTGAACTGGAGACAAAAAAAACAATTAAAACCGTTAACCTTTAAACCTGGGTTGGCCTGTTATTGTTGCTATTTTTTCCAACTATTTAACCACAATGTTGTAGCTTTTATAGTTGTAATTGATCTTGTTAATGTTTGCAATAAAATGTGGAAAGACATCTGATCACTACTACAACGTCTCTTTAATGACCAATTACTGTTACAGATGAGAATATTACAATCGTCTAGTATTTATATGGTAAAAAATGTAAATATCAACAGACGACTTTCATTCTCCTACAGTGTAGTGCAGTGTATACGACTTTAATATGTTGAGTACACAAGTCAATTTATCATAATTGTTTCCATTATCAATATCTAAGGCCAAATGCACATTTCAAAGCAAATAATATTCAAAACATATGGACACCTTCTAAAACATGCTTCCTGATCATTTGGAATAAATGTAAAGCTTTACAGAAAGAAAACAAGATAGCATTCCTAATTGACCTAAATAGTTTGTTGGAGAAGGGTGCTTTTGGGAAATGAACACTATCTGATATATTAAATAAAACACCAACAAGTAGAAAAAAGTGAGTTTTGTGTACAATTAAACTTAGCAGCATGGCAACAGCGAGCATCATGTTGGCCATCATGTCTAGGATAAAAACACAGCTTTGTACACACATTAAACACAGGGATACATGCATCAACCAAAACAAATCAAAACATGCAAAACAGTTAGCTGAACATAGTTCAGAGTATTGGATGTGTCATAAGCACAATGCCATGAAGAGGCATTACTTTGGGCCCACGCTCGGGTGCCATGCTGACACACAGTGCCAGGAGGCCAGAGAGAAGGCGCTTCTTCAATACACATAACGGTTCTCTCATATTCACAGCACGTGCTATTGTACAGGTCATCATTATTTGTACAATGTGACACGTTGGACAGGAGAGAAACAGCTGCGCTGGATGTAGCTGGCTTGTGATGAACTGTAAGACGAGCTCAATGATTCAACTTTAATTCCCAGGTGGCCGTTTTGAATTTGCTTACTGATTTTCAGTCAGCTCTTCCTGGTTACAGGTCACAACTCCACACTGTGTATAGCAGTATATAATGTATCATTAATACAGTATAATGTCATGTATCATTAAATGTGCTCCTCATAAAGAGAAGGCAAGCTTTTTTTAAATCCTGATACACAACAGGTTACATTCAGCTGTGAATAATACACAGAAATGTGTTTTATGTGTATGCCAATTTAGTAAGTGCTTTAACAGTCGTAATTTAACCTTTTTGTACTAAATTAGAACAAGCCATCACTGTGTAATGTAGTACGTGAAAAGCAGTAAGTAACATTTCCTATAACATTTAACAGTTCTAATTATTAATTCATTTGTCTTTATTGACTGGATAATGGATGGTTCAATTAGAAACTAAAGACGTTCAAAATGGCCGCCATGGGGTATGGGACTGACCCAAATATAACGTTTAACTTATGGTTGGGGTCTGTCCACTCAAGATGATATGTAACAATGGCTGGCTAATAATTATAAACTGGTTATATTAAGCAATATGTCAAATGTTCAATCAACCGACTTAAAGTCGCTCAAAGAAAGTTCTAGACGAACTGACCCCAACCTCAACTACAATAGAAAAAAGACTAAAAGAGAATAATACGCCTTCATTTTCAAATGGGGAGTTTTCTCTGTCAGCCATGAAAAGAAAAAAAATATTTCTCTCAAGTCAGTAAACTGGAGCTCCTGTAGAAACATAAGCCAGCTTCAAACCCAAATGCACAATTGTAGTACCTAAACATAGTAGGCAGACAACTTCTTTTGTTTCATAACATATGTGAAGTAATTGTCTCAAAGCTATTTCCACAAGATTCAAAGTTGGAACATCTGTTGGCAATGCACTTCATGATATTGCGATACATCAAAAATGTTTGATAAATACGGATCAACGAGTCCATGTACTGTATATAACACCAGCCATTTAGTTCATGATACAATTTGTATCAAACAAGGTTTTTCTCTGTCTAGCATGGATTCTGCTGGGATCTGTTACAGACAACAGTAGACGCTGCTGTCAATCAAAAGCACAGCAGGGTTATTTGTTAAATATATTTACAACATGTACACGTTTCATCGACTGGTGTCAGGATGATCTGTCTGTAGCAGAAACCAGAGCCGACCCAAAATAAAGGGACAGAGAGAGGGAGAGGGAGAGAGAGAAAGAAAGAGAGAGAGAGAGAGAGAGAGAGAGAGAGAGAGATGTCCCTTACTAAAACTAAGGTACACACGACAGGGTCACCCATCTCTACAGCTACAACTCTGACCAAAATACTGATGTCATCTCCATTAAGACAACTATCTTTCCAAACGTCTTCCAAACACCTTTTTGTTCACAACATGGGAAAAACCCCACTCAACATCACAAAAGACACACACACACACACACACCTCGGTCAAATAGGAGTTTGAAACATTCATGCGATAGTAAAGTACCAGCTGGGAGTTTTCTACCTTCCTTATGAAGTGATACAGAAAAATATACATGTAAAATTAAATCTTAAATAGCTGTGTGAAAATGTTCTACTAACAAAGTGGAAAATCTCTTTCATCTGCTGCTACACACATGTGAAAAAATGATTCAAACACTGTTTGACTCAGGTCTTAGAGTAAGTATGGCGTACAGAGCGCAACGTGTTTGCAGATCCCCTAAAACCCTAAATCTGGTCATAAAGGTGGTGATAATAATAATCCTTCACACCAGCCATATTTATGTGTGTGAAATTAACTCACTGGGTTACGACTGGGCTGTAAAATGAAAAAGTGCCAGAACGTTTTGATGCACGCGTAAATCCTGCATGTGTAAGACACACATACCAGTTTGCTAGTGAATAAAGCAAAACAACAAAGATGTAGAACAATCTTCTCAAGAAGCACTTTGTGTCAAAGTCTGAGATTTGGACTCGCTTTCTCCACACGTCTTCAGGCTGAGCTGAATCAGTTGCCGCTGCACAGTGACTCCAGCTGGATTTGGATTATCAGCAGTATTTCATACACTTGAAAATGATGTGCCTCATTCATCTCATAAGAAAAGAAAACGTCCTCCACCATGCAAACCCTGTGAGTGCTGCAAAGGCAAAGTCCCGTTTGTATGCTACTGATGTCAACAATTATTTGGTGTTTTTCTGTTGCTGCTCAGGATACAGAACCACTCTTGTTTTCTAATTAGAGATTAAATCGCCTTTCTCTCTTCAGTAGCCTGTCTGGGCCTTCTCTGCCAGGATGGCGGCTGCCAGCTGCTGGGGGTCAGTGATGTGGGGGCTTCTGGCCATCACCCGGCTCACCAGCTCAGAGGGAAAGATGTTACACAGGTTGACATACACTTTCTCCCTCAGGTCCCCGTAGCGGCTGTGTGCGGGGGAATCCGAGTGCTGCGACATGTAGGAGGGAGGTGTATTGGAGGACACTGTCAGGTGAGCGCTGTGAGGTGGGTAAGGCGGAAGAGGAGCGCTGGATGGATGAAATGGATGAGGAGAGTGGGCGGGAGGGTGGCTTAGGTAACGTGTCGGGGATGGGTGGAGAGCTGGGTGAGAGGAGTGGTGCTGGGCGTAGCGATCCTGCGTCCAGTGGGGGGCGTGCCAGGAGGACTGACGGGTGTCTGGCAGACTCTGATAGGCAGACGGTTCATACCTGGACGGCGGCAACGGAGGCCGTCTGTAATACGTGTCCCAGCTTGGCAAAGCTTTCGGCCGGTGGTGATGGTGAGTGGTAGAGAGGTGTTCATACAGATGTGAGTCTGACACACTCTCTGCTCGTGTGGGAGCCAGGCAGTGACCGAGAGGAGAGCCAGGGGGGTGAGGGTTGGGCTGGGGCAGAGAGCGGTAGTCGCCTGGGCAGCTGGAGCGTGTGGCCAGCGGCTGGTGCTGGAGATGAGGGGGTAACGGGTAGAGAGGCCGCTTTGGGGGAACCTCTGCTGGCGGCTGATCATGACCGCAGCTCTGCCCACACGTCACACCCAGGTGGTAACTGTGAACACTGGCGTTAGACGTGTGGCTGTGTTGCATGTTTGTGTAGTCGGCAGGGTGAAGAGCACACAGCTCGTGGCTGGATGCAGTGTGGTGAGGATACAGCCGGCTGTGGGGATTAGTGAAATGGATGCTGTCATCCAGTAAGGTGTCTGGAGGGCACCCGGGGCACGGCCTCTCGCTGTACGAGTCACAGCTGCTGCCGCAACTCGCGCTGCTTTCGCTGCCGCATTCGGAGCCTGCTGAGCCCATCGAGCCTAAACGCAGGTCTGTGTCGTTGGGGAAGCGGCGGTCTGGGCTCCGTCTGGAGGAGAGGCTCAGGCCAGAGTAGGCACGCGTTACTGAATAGTAACTCAGGTCTGGGGACTCACAGTGAGGATAAAGGTCATGACTGGGGGCTGGTAGGAGACCGTGAGAAGTGGTTCCTCTGGAGTGGTGGTCCTGGAGAAGGCTAAGGCTGGATGGAGGGCCTCCAGGGGCTGGTGACATGGTGATGCTCCCACTGCAACTCGTGCTGCCTGAACTACTACTGCTACTACTGCTGCTGCTGCTGCTGCTGCTGCTGCTACCACACAAGCTGCTCTTCAGGACTTCCAACCTGCCTTTAGCCAGCAGCTTCTCCTCAGCATCACTGTAGGACAGGGCGCGGATGCTGGGGTCCGACTGACGTTTCGGAGCGCCTTTCTTTGCCTCCATGATGCCAGCTGGCACACTGTGGCTCTTCACCAGCCCCGCGTCGCCCTGGTTCTTTGTGGTGACACAGGTCTTAGCACTGGCACGCAGCTCATCAGCCACAGCACGCTGAGGCTGAGCTCCTCTCTCTGGGTGGTAGTATTTACACTTGTGGCCATAAGTGCACTTTTTGCCTAGAAAAATGAGTCACAAGGTTCCAGTTTTGTTAGTGAGTAAATATTTAAAAAAAAAGAACATATACAAACATTAACAAACATTGTGCAACGTATGTCAATATGTGTCAAAGTCAAGGTAAAGAGGAAAAAAAATCGTCAGCACTTTTAGACGCACTATATTGTGTGTATGTGTGTGGGGTAAATCGCATGCATGGAATTCTCACCATATGGACAAGGTTGTTTCTTCTGCTCAGGCATGACAGGTCTTTTCCTCAGGAAGTTGTCTAAACTGGGGCCATGGCGACCAAGAGGGTCGTCTGGGGGCATGAATCTGAAACACACACACAAGGTTAACGTTCTTTTACGCACGTGCAAATTGTTTAAGGTTGCATCTCGTTTCTAAAGTAGACTTAGGTTCTTAAGTGATCGAGGAACCCTGTCCACCGCTAATCACCCATACTTACTTATCATTGACAAAGGAGTACATGAGCAGCCGCTCGTCGATGAACTTCTTCCACTCAGGCTTCTCATTAGCCAGGTCTCTGTAGTTGTCATTGGAGACTATGATGCCATCTGACTCGTAGGCCAGCTTCACAATGAAGCGATCGTCATAGCAGACCACGCGGCGACCTTGGACACGCCGTGAGGGAGTGAAGACCAGGATCTTTTCCTTCTCGAGGCGACGCAGGATCTCCTGATCTGTAGAGAGGGGAGTCATGGGAAAGTTAAAACAATCTCCCGACTGCAGGGCGAGGTGCTACACACCAGCCGCACCGTCTGACCTGTTATAGGAGCGTCAGGGCGGGACTGCTCCTTCCTCCACGCTGGCACAAACACTGTGATGTCATGATGGCCGCGCTCCAGGAACCAATCTACAGCCAGCTGGATGCCCTGGCATGAAAACACTTCTTTGTTGCCATGACTACAGGACAGAGGATAAGATAAGGAGTGAACCTAACAGTTACTGAAACAGTGATGAGACTAATTTAGACAAGGGTGTTCCTATTAATCTGAGTTAGTTGTAACGTCGTCTGACTGCTCACCTCATTGCTACATTGCTTCCGTCCACCACGACAGGTCGCAGATTGTCCTGGTCACACAGGGAGTCTGCAGGACAGGGCGAGTCTGACCTCTGACCGTCCAGCAAATCAGGGCAACCACAAGATGAAGAGGAGGACGACGAGGATGAGGTGGAGGACAAAGATCCAGACGGCTGCTCGCTGTCTGACTTGGTGCCCAGTTTGACCAGCTCTCCCAGTATGTCGTTGATGAGGGTGTCGGGGCCCAGCTTGGACAGCACCAGTCGCACTGTCTCCTCAGAGTAGCCCAGCTTCAGGGCAAACTCCAGCTTGGCCTGGTACTCCTTCCCCCCTGCCTCGGCCGGTGGCTCTGATTTGGGAGAATTAGACAGAGGCTCGGGGGGGCGTTCACATGGGGAGCTGGGTGTGGACTGGGTGGGGGTGTTATGTTCCAGCTCTGATGAGAGTTCATATGGAGGCTCTGGAGGACCCTCAGTGCCTAAGTCCACGCAGCGGGTACGACAAAGCGGCTGGTGGTTGTTCTTACTGGGAGGTGACCCTCCCTCCCCTCCGTCCGTGTCATGGCTGACAGCGAGGGTGGAGCTGGAAGAAGGTGCTGGTTCACAAGCGGCGTCAAGCGTGGCATTTCCCTCCGCCACCGACGGCAGAGGGGAAGTGGCGGTGCTATTGTTGCTAGCGCTGTCCCCCTGCTCCTCCATAGCAGGGGGTCCGTCTGCACCGCCAGCCTGCCGGTCAGACCCTGCTACATGGAGATACTCCAAATCCGGCCCCAGGTCGAGGATGTGGCCTGCTCCTGCTTCCACATGGTCCTTCTGACCCATGGATCTGTCACAGACATCCAGCACGCCGGGCTGACTGCTGCCCTCTCATCAGTGCCTAGAGAAAGACACAAACAGAGTGAGTCTCTTTAAAATGACAGACACATGTGAAAAGTGCGTCAGTTGAAAAACCAACCAGTCAACCAATACTGTTACATGATAATATTAAGTCAACACTGACTGTCATTTTAGGGAGATCTGACTTCTCTTTTTTTCCCCCCCCAGAGCTGTCTTGTTGACACTGTCAGTTGACACTGGCTCTGATGAGCTGTCTGTCTGCTCAGGTTGACACAAAGAGTCTGTGGGGCCTCTCACCCTAATTAAAGGACTCCCGCGTTTTTTTTTGTCTGGTCCCTTTCATAGACCCACGCCACAGCGCATCAGTCTAAAGGGGAACAGAGGGTGAACTGCATAAAAAAGACAACAAGCCGTTGGCCAGAGGACTGACGGCCCCTTCCCCCTCAGGCTCTATCTGATTATGAAGGCCCATATGTTTCTCATTAAAACACTGGAGCTCCAGATCCAATCATCAAATTGCATTTATGCTCATATAATTAGTGTCAAAGTAAAGTTAAGGTAATCCGAGTTCAATGAGCAGATCTTAATTTGTACAAACAATAACGAGCTGTATTCTGGACAAACTGGATCTGGTATATGTGAATTTAAGGGCTGCTGCTGTTATCTTCCACCTCTGGCTATGCGAAAGTTATGGTTCACTTCCTGGTTTGGGTTTCAGAGCAAACAATATCTGCAAACTCTGCAAATGCAAACCCACGTTATCAGGAACAAAACGGATGATGGAAGAGGAAGTGACTGGAAGCTGCTGGAGGTGGGGGTGGGGGGGTGGGGGGTGGAGCAAGTGTGCATTTTATGAAAAGACGCTGCCTAGCAACATGGCTGAGCTACTGTTGCTAAGCTACAGCTGTTGAAAGCATTCTCCCTTCAAAATGCCAAGACAGAGGCTGCAGCGTTCAGTCAGGGACACACACACACACACACACAAGCACACACACACACACACGGAGCATCTGCCTCACTAAGTGACTCATGCTGCGGAGGAGAGAGTGGGGCAATCAGGAGCATTTCATACACTTTATAAATCACATCAACAAAACATTCAACATTCCATGTTAGTCATCCCACTCAGACTCCACATCGTCCAGTCTGCAGCACAAACTGCACCAATGACAAAGTACAACTTTGTGCTGAAAACTAAATTAGGCACATACACACACACCATATTTATTTAGTGTCAGTAAAACTGTTGCTCGTCCCTGATGTTAACTGCATAATTTTGAGTCAACAATCTTCCCGTGTGGCTCCACACAACAACTCTTTCAGTGCAAACAGGGCCTGGTCTTAATGGCTGAACGGACCAACGGCTGAGCAACTTCATCACTCCATCTCCATCCAGACCTCCAGGGTGAGTGGGTGCATCTTTCAAACATCAGCTGGCCAACTCCCACACGCAGCAGCACTACTGGCTTTAACAGAGGGAGTAATGAATATGTAACACAGTCTTTACATCGCTTTGTATGTGGCAGCTTTGTGTAAGTGTGTGCAGTGGGGGAGAGGGGGTGGGGGGGGTTGGGGGTGGGTGGGGGGAGGGCTGTCTGAGAGGAGCAGAGAGGACTGAAGGCGGTTGTCTGAAGAGCATCACAGCTCTCCAGCCCTGTGCAGAACTTAATGTCAAAACAGGGCAGAATAATTTGTTGGGGGAGGGTACACTGTGTCTGTGTGTGTGCATGTATGTGTGTGTGTGTGTGTGTGTGTGTGTGTGTGTGTCATGGTGGCTAGGCTTTCCAAGCCAGCAGCAGGGCAACAGATGTCTGCTGAGTGGTACTTGCAACTGGTGTCTCTGCCGCCAGAGTGGAAGACACAGCAGGACAGACACACATATGCACACACAGACACACACGCACATGCATGCACACGCACACGCATACACACACAAACACACACACACAAGCATCATATCAACACAGATCGCACTATTTGAAATTCAAACTGCAGTTTCTGTTTCAACAGCTGCAGACGTCAGCAGATCTGAGGCAGGTGCAGCACAGTCACTTCTGCTGACTGTTGTGACTCGGGGCTGGAAGCAGAGCTTTTCCTGTAACGTGGTGAAACTGACAGGTCAGGTCACTACTGGGGCCCACATCTCAGCCAAACTCAGCTCCCCAGCTGCAATATTCCACATCCAAAGCAGTGAAAGACAGAAACAAACTGCATCTGTAACTCTGTTTGACATTGAGTTAAAGCGGGCACTTTAAAGTTGTTTCAGCTGTTTGTGATGCTGCATCCCTGCACAGACCCACAGAGCATCCCGTCATGCAAGTCTGGTCTCCACAAATAGGACGGTTTCAATAGAAAAACTCAAAAATTAAATTTCAATTTCAAAGTTTGGTTCTAAGCAGATACGTGTTGACTCACCGGGATCGAAGGACCATAAAGAAAGGGACGAGTGTCAGCTCATGTCAGCGTATTTACATCCAATTAAAAAGAGACAGAAAAAAATGCAACTGTGGGTGAAACCAAGAAAAACAAGTTGCAAAGGTCCGACAGAGGCGATATCCAGGGCTGATGTTCAGCTAAGCTGCAGGTAAAGCAGACAGCATCCGTCTCCAGCCACAGACCTCTGTCCTCCTCGTCCCAGTGTCCTCCCGATCTGTTTTTTTTTTTCCTGCAGAAGCCGTGAAGTTGGACAATGAGTGGCAGAACAGATGGACTAACAATGTCTGCAGTTTCATCGTTTAGAGTGGCAGCTCTTCAGCCAATCAGAAAGTAGCGGCCTTTCAATGAGGCGCAGAGACCTGGGGAGAGGAGCAGGGGAGTGGCTGTGGGCAACTGCCTGCAACACCCAGTTTCCCCAAGGCACGCGTACGCACACACACGCACACACACACACACACACACACACACACTCATGCTGAAAGGGCTTCCCCTGTGTGGCCGATGAATCAACGAGGGGTGGGTGGCTGAACAATAGAGCTACACAATGGGAGGCTGGGGAGGGCAGCTGCAGTGTGAGCGCTGGTGCTATTACGGCCCGGGGCAGCAATAGAGAACACCTGGCTACGGAGCACCACAGTCAGCCTCCGTTCTTTGTCTCAGGCTGGGGGTGGTGGAAGCGGTGGAGGGGGTTAAACAGAAAGAAAGGGCCGAGGCTGGCTGAAAGACTGGCGTGTCCTTTAAGAGAGTGCAAGAGCAAAGAGAAGAGTGTGGCCGGGCTGAAAAGGGGAAAAGGACGAGTGCGGGGGGCGAGGGACATCAAAAAGTTTTACGTCCAGATGAGTAAGAGAAGGGGACCTGGTCCTCATTGTTGCGGCACACTTAGGGCCGATGACACGGAAGCACAAATCTTTTCCTTCCAGTCTTTTTATGTAACTGTGCAGCTTACACACTGGGAATTTAACAAAATAAAATCATAAAATACAATGATATCCAGGAATAAAATCATGCATTAATGCAACGTAAGCACCAAATACTCAATACTGCAAAATTATATAATTCAGTCTCAGTGCAACAGGAGGAGAAGTGAAGAGAGTGGTGAAAATATCCACACTGCAAGTAGCCAGATGAGGTGAGTAAAAGTACATATAGAAAAGAATATCCATCTATTTATTCATTTTCCATCAATCAGCTGATCAGATCTTTAAGCTAAAAACTGACTGTGATCATTCAGGTCTTCACTGCAGACAGAACTGCAACTACAATTAATTATTATTGATTAAACTTCTGACTATCTCCTAAACTAGCCAACGAATCCATTTCATTTTTGCTTTATTATAACTTTAACATAACTGTCATAATAAAAAATAGTTAAAATAGAATTCTGACTATAATTGAAAACTATAGGTTTCAATTATAGAGTCAGATGAAATGATGAGGGCAGATTAGGCAGCTGACGAATCCAAACACACAGAGCGAGCACAGCTCTGTGGGCCATCTGTTGTGACAAACAGGTGTGTGCTGCTCCCCAGCAACCACAGCAACAACAGGATGATCCCCTTTCACTTTGGGGACTGATAACACTGAGGCGGCATTCAACCCGGATCAGATACAGAGGTAACGAGCAGCAGCCAAGAGCTGTTCTTCTATGGCTTAAGAGGTTTCAGCTTTTAAAAAAGCCAGAAGGAATAAAAAACAGTGCGTCGTCTTCACACGTTACATTCTCAATTCATTTGACTGATTCATCTGTAAAATACAAGATGACACAAACTCCTTTACCAAATTAATGTAGGACGTTAATGCTAAAAAGGATCTGCATGGACCAGCAGATCATAGCAGGAGGAGGAGACCTCCTGCCCTTTTGACTTCTGACCTCTCAGACCCTAACATGTAAACCCAGCACTAAAACAGACAACAAGGGCCACTGAACGCATGATGCCAACAACCAGAACACAAAGTGGCTACAAAGCCCAATGAAACCACAGTGACTGAGCCTCACCAGTGATAAACTCTGACCTGCACATATTATTAATGAGGGGTTAAGTGTTTTACAGTCTGTGAAACGTGCAGTTTAATGGCCGGAGACGTGTCTATGTCTCATGGGATCTGGACAGACAGCTGGACCCATCAGCATCACCACAGGCCTGAGACGCAGAGTCCTGGACCAGTCCTGCTCTGGTCCTCTGGGACCTACCACGTGACAGGAAGAGGACACACACACACACACACACATCAACACTGAACAGGTGGAGGAACAGTCTCCTCTGTGTTTCCATCACTCCACCAGAGACACCACAACAACAACAACAACAACAACCAGTGGGAGCTGCAGGCCTCCATTGCTCCACAGGTACCAACCAGCCTTCTAGTCGTTTGACGCCATTTGTCGCAACATTTCAAGTCAAAACAGTGACAAACATCAACGTCCAACCCGCTGAAGAAGCTACAAACTGCATGAGATGTGATGTGGAGCGCGCGGAGGCGCGCGCGTCACCACCGCAAACCGACACCGTCACGACCTCCGTGTAGCATCTCCCCACACCGCCCTGCGGCTGCTGCGGCCGCAGAGAGGACGCGTCGAACGGGCACTCACCCGGTCAGAGCCGCCGCCGCCGGAGTCCTACGTTCTGCTTCGTGACCGACTGAACACACGCAGTGTACAAATATTCCCATCACATCCGCCGGGAAGCTGCACGGAGCCCCTTCCGTCCACACCTTTCAAAATAAGAGCAAGCGGTTACATCGCTCTTTGAGACAGCTAATAAAATAATCTTATTTACATGAAAACGTAAGTGAGACAACATGTGTTTATATTTTCAGGGTTGTATATTCGTTTTCCAATACATTTTTCTGTCGTTTGGTTTGTGATAAAATATCGTCTCAACTTAAAATAAAATGCACTATCGTGCAACCGGAAGCTACACTCAAACAGACATTAAACTGACCAACATGTTTCACTTCCTGTTTGAAAATATACGACGTGTGTCTAGAAAAGTGTAGTGCCGTGTTTATGACACATTAATACAAGATTTAAAAATATATAACTAAAAAACAAAAAAGTTATGGAAGCGAAATAAAAGGTGGGTCGATCCGTAAGGTCTACAACGGCGCCATCTCGTGGTAAAAATAATACAGGCGTTAATAACGTCTGACATAAATGTAAATGCATTGTATACGAGTAAAACATTTAAAGGGGACAATTTTCAGCAGAACCTTTACTTTTAATACCTGATGTAGAAACAAAACATGCTGTAGAAATTTTTACTTTGGCAACATTAACTACGAGTTTTAATTCTAAAGAAGTATTTTTTAAGCTTTATGTAACTTGTTGACCTTTCTATTAATACTTTGCTTTCCATTTGTTTACATTATTTTAACATCTTAAATATATTGATATATTATGTATATATGGATATGTATGAAGACAACTATTATAAAACAGGACACCACATTGTAAATTACTTCTCATTTTATTTAAGGAAAAAAAACTTCAGGAAAATACAGTAATTCCCATAGTACACACAGTGAGGACATAAATTAGAGGCGTGGCAGAGAGACGTTTGAGGGATCATGACACCGGACAGGTAGAAACAGTTTGATCCACACTGCCACAAAGCCAGGGGCACGCTGCACTTAGCAGGATGTTAAGGATTCAGTAAAAATCAATCTCTGGACATAACGTAAGCAAAAGTCGATTATTCCTGTACACAAACGTCTAAATGAAAGTACAAAAAGGGAATAATACAAAATACAAAACAGGGAAAAACTGCCCTCAAAATAAACCATAAATATTCATATTGATGCACATTGGCTTAACAAAACATTGCTTCTGTAAACATTTTCAACATAATTGCATTACAATTTAAGAACCACTGCAGTCGCATACTTATCTGAAGGATTACATAATAAAAAAATTCCAGAAACAAGACTAAAAACTAAGTCCAAGTTGAAAATATGCTGCTTAGTTCACGCCGTCTGAAGTGGTTTTGTAACACTGCTTTTAGAAAGTGTGATTCTTTTTCCCTTCCTTGATTTCCAAAGATGATCGGACAGTGAAAGCATCTCATTCCCATGCTCCACAGATGTCAACAGGTCCTCCCTTAAGACAGCGAAGGCACCGTCCATTCTGAGAGCAGGACTAAAGAGTCAAGTTTAGCTGAAGGGGGTGAACCCCGCAGAACCGAGTCCTGTCAAGTACTGTCAACAGGATGGAGTCCACATTTTATTGTCTTAACGAGAAGTGTCAAACGTTGTTGTTTGACTTTTAAGGGTATGAGTTCACAAATAAAATACAGAAGTAAATTACAATTATAGTATGGAGTCTCGCCCCAGGTAACATTTGGGTGCTTGTCTCTTCAATCCAGACCAGACTGTAAACTAACTGGTTGTCTGAGGCCTGAAACGTCAAAAGAAGAGGTACAACATTGAATCACAGGGCAGGTTCAGACTTAAGTGTTCCAACTATCCATTAAACCCACATGTCTTTGCTTGTCACACATTGAGACGTTTTATCAGCTTTAGACCCTTCTAAGGCAACTTCAAACGAAACTCTCCAAATACAGCGTTGGATGATCATGCAGCTAAAAGGTGCAGACTGAGGACCATCAGCTGATCGTGGCTTCCTCCTCTATGTGGAGTGTGATTTTCAAAGCTTCCTCTCAACCATCCCTTACTGTCACTTCTGGCCTCCATGCTACGTTATTGGCCACGTGGTAATTCTGTGGTCTATTTCACAGTTTATCCTAGCCCTACTTATGACTGATGTTAAAGGAAAATCCCACCTGAGAGAAAAAAAAAACAGTTACTGGTAATGAACCTCACATTTCTGGGTCTATTAAGCTGTTCTTGTTGCAAAGCCCTGAAAAACATCAGAGGCTTGGTGATAAATAGGGTGGATTCTTCCTTTAAAACTCACCAACAGGTTTGTCCTGTTTTCTTACGATTTATTTGTGTGCAGCAAGTCACATAGAAAATATACAGTGTCTTTAAAATTGGAGCTTTTTTTTTTTAATAACACCAAAGCATCATGCCGTCATAAACAGGGCTACTTCCGTCCAACATAACCTACAGTACTTGAGGCAATGTGGTAAAAGTTGAGATAGTGTCAGTTAAACCCAGGAGAGTCTAAAGCCCACAAGGTTGATGAAGTTAGTATGTACAAGCTGATATCCAGTACCCTGTATCTAATGGATATATGGAGAAGGTCCCATAAAAATCTTCACTTCAAGGAGAAGAAGGCAAAAAAGTGAAGACGTAGGCAGATTTACAAGTCAAGCAATCTTATGGAGTAAAACCGTGGATTAGTGTTAATGACGTGCTTGACGTGGAAATCTAACATGGAGGGAATAGGAGTAAATGTTGCCCAGTGACCTGGACTAAACAAACAGCTAAGCTCACGCTGTGTGGCACATACAGTATTCACCTTCTTCAATACAACAGCTGTGATCAGCCTCTTAAAGTCCCCTCAGAACTTTGTCAGTCATGCTCAGCTTCTCCTTCATTCACACATACACGATGCAAAGTTTTACTATGACACAAAGATTTACCATCAACAGGATATAGATCTTACATCCTGCAGAGGAAAAGGAGGAGGAGTGGGTTTAGCTCAAAGGGTGGGCGACAAATCTGGGGCAAGAAGAACCTGGATGCTTTTGGGGTTTTGTGTTGGCGCAATATACTTTACAAATACACTCAGTGAACTCAGTGCACAAAAAAAAAAAGCACACATCTCCCCATTCCCAGACACACGCACACACCCATCCATTGCTTCTTTTCATGATTACAGTCCAATCCGTTTTTTTCCAGGACCTGAGCCGTTCCCTCCTCAGGGAGGCTTCTCCAGCTCAAGCTCAAAGCTGTTCTCTTCTTCATTGGCATTGGTCATAGTCACAATCTTCTTCTGTTGGTCGCTGCTTAGGTGTGGTCACCGTGTCAGCTGGTGCTGAGGGATGGCAACTACCAGCTCATAAGGGAGGTGCGTCCCAGGGTCATGAAATACACCTGGCTGGCACCTCCGGGGCGCACAGAGGCAAAGAAGACCTGAGAGACAGGAGACAAAGAGAAAGCAGGGGTAATAAAACAACAGAAATAATGAGAGAAAGAAACCAAAGAGATGAGTGATCCAAAGAGACAGCAGAAGAAAGTATGGGGAAACAAAAAAACAAAATTCTCACCTTGTCATTCCTTTCACAGAGGAACTTGAGTCTCTGAGCTCTCTTATGCATGAAGACACCATCCAGGTGTCCTGTCTCCACAGATCGGATCTCAATGGCCTTCTCGCCCCACCCCATGATCTGGTTTGACCTAATGTAGGCTGCATGAACACAGAGGGACACCTCAGTTTCCCACATGTCAGTAAAAACTCTTCTGCGTCAATCCATCAGCCCACCGGTGTTTCTTCCCTCAAGCCTCCTTTTTTTCTGACTGGCCCCACTTACCCACTGAAGTTGGCATTTCCCCCCACTGCAGCACCACGTCCTTAGTAATGCGCCCGTAGGTGTTGACATAGACACCCTCGTCCTCGTAGCACACCAGCAGCTCAATCCCATCAGTGTTTGGTAAAATGATGATAGCGTGGCACTGAATGCTGGTTTGGATCTGAGAGGATAAGTATGAACCGTTAAGAGAGTGAAGAGCAAGAATTACATGTAATGATCTGGAAACTTACATGTGTGGGCAGGTAGATGTCGTAGACAGCACCAGAGTCCACATCCACAGCATGGAAGCCTGAGCATGAGCCATAGATGACCTTTAACCTCTGACCCTCCTCCACTGTCAGGTCCACCAGCAGAGGCCTGTGCACCAGGTCACCGAAAGACTATAACAAGTCAGAAAAAATGACTTAAACATTGTCCATCGGTACAGCTGCAACTTCACCACTAGAGCCACACTTTTACCTTAAAGGCCATGAATTTGTGGTAGGGTTTAGGTGCCCAGGCATACACCTCCACAGAATTCTTCAAGGCCAGCACCAAGAACTTAATCCTTTCATACTTCACTGGAAAGAAAAGGAGAAGAGAGTCAGTCCTGATGCGTAGTGCCACGTTAACTGGTTAAGTTGACACGTCTGTGTGTATTCTTCATAAGGAAACATACCGACTTTGTAGTGGACGCAGCCTTCCAGGTCGCCCACATTGACCCAACCCTGCTTCTTTTCCACCTCAGGGTCGTTGTGCAAAATCTTGTTTCTGAGCCATGACAGGTAGTAGACTCGCAGCTTGTTCTTCTTACCTGCAGCAGGGGGGAAGTTGAATTCAGAGAGAGCACAACCTCAGGTGCACTCAGGCCCAACATCCACCACTCCATCCCAACCCACATCACTGCTACGTAACGAAAACGTTACCTGATATAGTGACCAGGACATTAAGACCCTCCAGCACATCCATTTGTTGGATGCGTCGTCTGTTGATCAGGGGGTAGACCTTCCCCTGCCCGCTTCGATCCAGCAGCATCAGGCCGCTCTCTGTGCCCACCAGCAGATTGACCCCTGCAACAGTCACAGACATACACAGAAATGTAATGTCAGTTCCTGTGGTTTTTAGCAGGACTTCCATGCTGATTTGTTTTGGGTGACACTAACCCCAGAGAGCAGCACACAGGATCTCGGAGTTGAACCTCTTTTTGTACTTGCGGATCTCTGGCGTGTCGCTTGGCGGGCGCGTGTTGACTGGGTTGACATTGACCACTGAGCCCTTCCGGGACGGGTCGGACCTCAGTGGGTCGACCAGCCGTCCATCCTGTCCGAACGCAGCTGAAGGGTGCAAAATAGGGCATATGTCAAGCAGGAAAGCTGGAATATAAACAAAACATTAACAAACAACCTGCTTCTATGTGTTTATCTGCATCCATCCCTTTAGTTCATTAGCATCAGTCTCATATGCTAATCAAGAGCACATTCCCACATTATGACACAGATGTACAGTGCAAGGCTTAATTCATCACCTGTGCTCATATTTAAACTATTTCCTTTAAGAAAACAAATTCTTCATGTGTCATTAAAGTGGCTTCACCCCTTTTGAATTACCCATGTTGTTGAGAGAGCTGCCGCTGGATGGAGAGATCTGGAGAAGGCGTGGGTCGATGAAAGGAGTGAAGGAAGAGGAAGACTTGTGTTTGGACATGGAGTTGCTCTCTGACTGGGACTGAGAAAGATTTAAGACAGTTAAAAACATTAATTCTTAATTCTTAATTTTTAATTCTTAAAAACTAAGAATTAAGACATTAACATTAATTCTCATGTCACTTTAGAGATAGGTGAGGAAACAGTCTCATTTAACACTCATTAAACTGACTACAGAATTACAGTTGTGCCTCTGGGGACTCAGATACCAACATACAGCTTCACTGTGTTCATGATTATTAACACAGAAATTCATGATTAGAACAAATCAAACAGAAAACACAACATGCAGTTATGTTAGTGGATTCAAAACCAGAGATGAGCAAAGTGTTTTTAGAAAAACAACGTGTGAGACAAGAGGAAATGTGCTGAGGTAAAAGATCCAAACACAAGCTGCGGTGAAGCGTTCAGAGGAAAAAAATCTGCTTCTAATAAAGCCCAGACAGAGGAGAATGTTAGATCCACCACCCAGGATGCCTGCTGTCTGCTAATATGAAGCAGTTATCTACATTGATCATTAAAACTGTGATTAATGTTCTCAAGCCCTACAAGGGGCCACTACTAAAACATCACACCAGGTTTGCCATCACCCACCACCGCTACGATTACTCAAAGCAGCTACAGCATGATATACTGCTCCTAAAGCTTGCTCCAGTTTTAGTTTCATCCATGCCCTGACCATGTTCTACCACCAAGAGACACCAGTGTTAGCGCCGAGTGAAGAGTGGGAATGAATGAGGTTGCAGCCGGGCAAAAGATTCAAACCAGGGGTCAGTCAAGCCAGGACAGGGCAGATGAGAGCCAGAGTGAAGCCAGAGTGGTGCTGGGGGGGACAGAGAGGCCTGGACCAACAGCTAGGGACCGGAGAGTGAGTGTGAACAGACTTGGACACACTCAGAAGGTAGCAAGATCCAAACTGCCTTCAAATTTGTATTTGCAAATAGTTTGTTTTACAAAGCTTCTTAATTGCACTATTGATTGTTAAGTCTTCCTGGTCTTTCAAGCTTGATAAAACAAAATATTTGCAACTGCTCTTTCACCAGCGTCTTTTTACTGCATGTCCAAGCCTGTCCACCTACAACCGTCCATTCCTTAGCTGTCTGTCTCGGTGATGCGAGGGTGACATACCTCTATGGCAGTGAGCTTGTCCAAGGGGTTCTGTGGGGACATGGCAGGACTGGCATGGCTAGATGATGAGGGGAAGGATGAAGAGGACAAGGTGGAGGAAGGAGGGATGGTTGTGGAGGAGGTAGGGGGGTGATGGCTTTGCTGGATAAGATCTGGTAGGTGGTGTATGCGGCCGACAAAGCCGTTTTTCTCTGGAAGCCCATGGCTGGGGGGCTGTGGCTGGCCGAGGCCATAACCGGCCGAGGAGGAGGAAGTGGATGAGAGACTGACCAACCGCTTTACGTCAGCGGTGCTCTGGAAGCAAGAACAGGCACACTTGGGCTCGAGCAAGTAGGTGGAGAGAAGGAGGTGGTGCATGTTTGATTGCTTGTCTGCTGCTTCAGATTATGTTAAAACTCCCATTCCACACCGAGGCCGACTCACCCAGACGTTACACACAACATATTCTTTATACACATCATAGGAGACGACCACTGCTGCTATTATAAATTCGATTTATAGATTAGATTTCCTGTCGGTCCATGTAAAATGTGAAATATAAGATGAGAGAAATTTAAAACAATAAATGCGAAAACAGAAAATGGTGGAGAAAGGACAATAACTCAGGACAACAACATGTCTCAATTTATAGTTAGTTATATTTCAGTCTCCTTCTCTTACCTGTCGGATGACCAGTGTGCCATCATTGGAGGGTGTCATGGCCTGTTCGCTCTCCGAGTCTTCAACCAGCATGGTTTTAGTGGACTCCGTCTCCCCGTTGCTCATTCTCCTGCAGAAGCCATGGGGATATCTGATGTCCGTAACCAGACCAGCGTTAACAGTCATGCAGTAAAGCCATGCAGCACTTTGCTGTGTCTGACCACAAGATTAAATAAAAAAGAAACAAGCAACTGAGGCTCCACAGCATCCTCACACCTCTACCTACCCAGCTCTGGAGTCCTCAGCTCCTGAGGTGGACTCCTCTCCAGCCTCCTGGTCCACCTCCTCATCGTCCTCCTCATCAGTGGTGCCCGACTCCTCACTTGAGGAGGAGTAGTCGGTGACCTTGTGGGGAGGCCGCACATCATCTACTGCACGGAGCTCCTTGGCCAGAGCAGTCAGGTCCTGAAAGAAACAGTGATGAAGGCTCTTGCTGCTAGATCCCGCATAACTGTGTCAGGTAAGCTTTACTCCATTGTCTTCTTTTTCACTCTCACACTCTGACAAGGAGGAAGCAGACACATGTCTTTGCCCAAAAAAAACAAAAAAATAGTCAATTTATCTAGCGACAAAGCCAGGTGAGATTTGGAGCCATTCTGACACGTACAAGGAAAAGGAGTGGGTTTGCATTCAAATGTGATTGCATTCAAATCCAGGCTCAGGAAGCTGGGGGTAAAAGCTTTAAACCTTCAAGTGCTGTGTGCGTTTTGTCAATGACGAGCAATAAACTCAGGAAAAACGCATGAAGAGGCATAGCAGCCGAAAGTGATCGCATCACAGGCGGAGGCAACGGTAACCAATGACAACTAAAGAGAGCATTAATCCTCGCTGACGAAAAACAGATCTTTTATCATGAAATATCATTTTATAATGCAATGAGTGAGGCAATGGTGCAAGCATAGCATAGGTGTGATTATGTCATCTTGTTTAACAGGCTTACCACATCACCCTGAGAGGTTTCCCAACAATCGCGAACAAGTGGATTCATGATTCATGTTGCACACATCAGGTGGTGGAACAATTAGAGTAGTAAAAATAGAGAAAAACACAAGTGGTTTTCACTCTGAGCATTGTACAATTTTAATGAGGACCCTGGAAAGAGAGGACTTACAGCTGGTCGAGTCGGCCTGGCCACGTTCTTTTCATCTTGTTTTTTGGGAACATGTTCAGGCCGTTGGAGAGGAGAGCCTTCAGATTTGGAGGAAGCTTTGCGAGAACAAAAGGAAGTAGTATTATTGAGGGGAAACAACAGGAATCTGAGACGGTCTTCATCTTCCTACATAACACAGTGTTTGTGTAAGATTGGTGTTCTTACAACAACAATCATAATAAGCAGTTAGTGTGTACAGTACCAGGAGACTCACAGCGTGGCCTGAAACGGTCCCCAGAACTGGCCTGAGAGCTGGAGTTGGAGGAGCCGGAGGAGCTGCCACTGCCAGGACGAGGCTGCAGCTTCTCTACTCTGTCCCACAGTGGGCGCTGCTCCATGTTACTGACACAAAGAATGAGGCACATTAACAAGCACAGTGGGAGTAAACAATTCACAGGATTTACCACAGTACTTTTATTAAGTGAACATCACGATGCCAATTTGTTCTCTTTTGCCTCTGGTATAACGATTAAATCCTGTCCACCTGTGTTTTTCAAAATACAGGGGGTCCTCGAGTTACGACGGTCTCGAGATACGTTGTTTTCGCGTTTACGACACATCTCCTTCTTACAACAACAATCATAATAAGCAGTTAGTGTGTACAGTACCAGGAGACTCACAGCGTGGCCTGAAACGGTCCCCAGAACTGGCCTGAGAGCTGGAGTTGGAGGAGCCGGAGGAGCTGCCACTGCCAGGACGAGGCTGCAGCTTCTCTACTCTGTCCCACAGTGGGCGCTGCTCCATGTTACTGACACAAAGAATGAGGCACATTAACAAGCACAGTGGGAGTAAACAATTCACAGGATTTACCACAGTACTTTTATTAAGTGAACATCACGATGCCAACTTGTTCTCTTTTGCCTCTGGTATAACGATTAAATCCTGTCCACCTGTGTTTTTCAAAATACAGGGGGTCCTCGAGTTACGACGGTCTTGAGATACGTTGTTTTCGCGGTTACGACACATCTCCCATGAACTTCCTTGTTTCGGCTTAAGCGGTTTGCCCCGTAAATATGTACAGACTTCGCATGGGAACAAGTTGGTGAGCGCTCTGTCTGTCTCTCAGCGTGCCTGCCGGCTCTCCAGCACCTCCACAGCATAGCTAGGCTACTCTGCGTTGTGTTTACTTATGTGAAATGGACATAATACCGGCTGCCGCTGCACCCCCCGCCAGCCGGTAAGGAGATGCACACGGACACAGATGGGTTCGGGATCGTGGCAATACCGTAGGTTTATTCACAACACAGGGTCTACACAGTTGATATCAGAAATCTAAAGGAAATGCTCATTACACTCGCGACATCAACCTTACATATGAATGTATGTTCCAACTTACGTCAAATTTGGTTACGACACATTCTCAGGAACGGATCTCCGTCGTAACTCGAGGACCCCCTGTAATCCAAATGAAGAAATGCTGCAGATCTCTTTACTTACCTGCTAGTGTTCCTCTGTGCGCCCTGGTTGCCAGGCTGTGAAGGCAGAGGGGACTCTCGACGTGACAGGACGGGAGACCTGGATGTTGTCCTCACTGGCACCTGGAGGAAAAAGATTCACACAGGGCAAAATCGATCACGTTAGATTAGAACATTAGAATACCAGCTGAACTAAAGTTGAAAATTTACAATAATATAAAGCTCAACCTCTCTGATAACACGAGTTCTCAGTTGGGGCAGAACCTCTCTGACCCCGGCCCCCCACAAAACAAATTTAGGTTGTAGGAATGTGCTGTTTATTGCGATTCTGTACTCAATATTGCAGTTTCACACCTTTAGTATAGCAACTGTGATTTCACAACAGTGTTAGCTGTTGATGTTCAACAAGTGAGACACAGTGAGGTGAACATAAACAGACCGGTCATGGTGAAGGATGAGTGTAGGGGAGTGAGAGGAGGTGAGTGAGGGGAGGAAGTCAGGGACCGAGTGGGGTCAGGGGGCCCTCAGCAGCTCTTTACCTTGGGTGGCACCTCCTCGCTGCTGCCCTGGTGTTCGGGCCTAGTCTGGGCCTGAGGGTGATGAAGGGGAGGTTGGGGCTGGGGATCAGTGCGTGCAGGCGATGGGTGGTGGTGGTGGTGATGGTGGGGGTCCTGGGAGCGCAGGTGGAGTTGTGCAAAGTTAGAGGTCACGCCACCGGGCTCACTGAAGGACTGGGAGCGGGAAACCACGGGCGGAGGAGGAGGAGAGGGGGCGGCGCTGTTGCTGCTTTTTAGAGCAGCCAGGTGGGACCACTGGACCTTTTAGGGAGGGAGGGAGGGAGGGAGGGAGGGAGGAAGGGACAAGAGGGAGGGAGGGGAAGAGGGGAGGTGAAACAAACAGACAACACAGTGAGACATGAGGGAAGATGTGTGTGGCTTTTCACATACATTTGCTTCGCTATTTATTTTCATGAAAACAGCACATAAAGCACAGCACAACACGATGATGCTTTTAAATCCATAATTGCAGTCTGGACTCAAAACAAATGCAGAAGCTAGATGCTTAAAGGGATATTTCAACATTTAGGGGAAATTATAATCTATGCTACTGAGCGTTAGAAAAGAAAAAGGCTATAAAAGCACATATTCCTCCACAGTGTTCAATTTAAAACTGTTTCATATATATTAAAATAAAAACACATGAACAATTCCCATGAACTGTCAATAAAAAAATCGTGCAGTGAGGGAGGGACAGAGCAAAAGGAAAAACAGGAAGAGGAACGAGGTAGGAAGGAGATACCTGAGGCTCCATTGGCCGATGCATGGCGGACACCTCGGAGGAGGAGCCACCATTGGAGAACGGCTCAGAGGAGCGGGGAGGCAAAGGGGGCTGTTTGGGAGGAGGGGCGGTCTGAGGGGAGCCTTGAATGTTCTTGCGGTACCGCTCGTCCGCCTGGGATGAGGGAGGTAGGAAAAGATAGGATTAGGGTCAGGATAAGTAGTTAATAGACAAAACTGGAAAAAAGAAATAGAGAAAATCCAAGAGAAGGGAACCACGATGAGAAGGAAATATTGAAAGATTTTCATTACAAAGAGATTTCAAGCTTAATATTCTACGATTAAAGTGGTTCCAATCTACTTGTATTTTCTAATATTACGAATCCTTTGTCTTACTTAGAAACCTTCATAATAATGATAATATTTCGTTTGATATTACACATGCTTGAAGCCCATTGGACGACACAGTTATGCGTGGACATACAGTGCTGGAGACAGGACTCCTTTGAACACATACATCTTTGACTTGTTGAATCACATGTAGAGGAAAAAGTCTGTTAATGACATGGAAGAGCTGGTGACCAGAGACACTGCTTGGGTGTCCGACATGTTAGTTTGGGCCTCAGCCATCCACATGCAACGGCCCACTCTGCACACATTCAGTGTAAAAACAACCACAGAGGCATTTTGCAGGTCGACTTTCAAGATCAAGAGAAATCCCTAACACTTGTGGTTCTGTTTTGCTTTTATGGATTCATATAGAATTAGATAAAACAATATAAAAAGATGGAGGAAGAATTGACATCCAGCTTACAACTACACATTTCCAATTTCTCTTTTTCTTGCTCAGCCTGCTCAAAGTGAAAATTAAGATGAGAACATTTCATACTTCATGATTTTAGTAGTCAGGGAGTCAACAGTGCAATAGTGCAAGTGAGCGCATGTGCCAAGAAAGAGTGGAGTTTCATTCAGGACATAAAGAGGCTGGTTGTTGGTGGCTGCGAGTCTGTGGTTTCTCCCCTCATTCGCCACCATATGCTGACTTGTTTAATTCCCAGGGGCTCGGCTGAGACAGCCTGCGATCTGACAAATGAGTGGCTGGTTTGGTTTAACACCACAGCATCCAAAACTTGAGAGCACTAAATGATCTGAAATGGTTTGTGACAAAGAAAACGATAATTTGCTGCTCGCACCACCTCTGTCATCAGGGTCACCAAGGCGGTGAGAAGACAAGCAAGAAGAAGCTGGAAAGAGCAGGCAGCAGGTAGGCAGAGGAGGAGGTTCACCTCTCTGATAGGCTGAGGAGGATGACTAACAGGCTTGGTCTGCCTATCAGGCTCCGAACCTTCTGTTTGTAGAGGCTGAGAGTCAGTTGGGGTTTCAGTCTTAGGGAGGCTGGGGCTTGGGGAGTTTGTGACTTGTGTCTCAAGTGCGTCAGTCTTTTCTAGCACTGTTGTCTGGGATTGAGTGCTGTCTGTGGGGACCGCCTCAAGGGCTGTGGAGGACTCGTGAGCGCCTTTGGCTACAGAAACAACACTGTCGAGGACCTGAGCTTGTGGGGTTGTCATGAGGGCTCGTTCAGGGGGCAGGGTAGAGGTCTGTGAAGGTTTGCTTTGGTCTGAGGGGAGTTTGGTCTTGTCGCCAGGCTGCTGTTTGGATTTGTGCTGAAGTGACAGCAGGTAGGCCTGCTCCTGCTGCAGGCGCTTATGGAGCCGCTCGGCCTTGCGCTGCTCTTCCAACTCACGCCACTTGAACTCCTATTGCAGAGTGTTTTCGATGTGATGAGAAGACATGGACGATCTGGTAGTGTTTCCCTTGTGCTACTTTACTCTATGATACTTATTTGGTTTGTTACATTAATCCTTGTTTAAGATATCACAATATAAAACACAATACAATGATTAACAAACAGGACAAATCAAATGTCAAATAATTGATTTAAATAATTTTACAAAATAATAACTGGAGATTCAAAAGGTGATCCAAAGCTTGTGTGACGGATTCAACTATTTCAAAGTCTGAACATGAATTATAAACAATCAGCTTAGATAATCATCTGTAATCCGGACCTGTAAAACACGCAGTTAAGACAGGAGGAATTATTGTCATTAAATATGTGGAGTTTGTGTGACTGACCAGGAGCATGGCCTGTTCACGGAGGAGCTGCTCCTGCAGCATCTCCAGGTGTCTCTGCTCCTCCTCCAGCTGACGTCTGATGTACTCCTGTAAAAAAAAGGCAACGCAGTCAGTCTCGTAACTACTAAAGAAAAGGAACATTTGTCCACTTGCCCAAGTAAGATGTTCTCCCTGGTAATGCAGTACGTGTACAGCCTTGAAATATTTTAAAGCTGACCTGTTCACGATCGTTCCTTCTCTTCTCGTCTTCGGCCCGCCGGCGTTCCTCCTCTTCTTTACGCCTGCGATCCATCTCTTCAATTCGCCTCTTCTCCTCTTGTTCACGGCGACGCTGCTCACGTTCCTGTTGCCTCCTCATCTCCCGTTCACGTCGTTGTTGCTGTTTGTTCACAAAAACAGCGGTCAAGTTATACCGGCATCACACTCGGTCATCCAGATCATTTTGCAAGACCTGTGGAAAAAAAAAACCCACCTCTTCCAGTCGCCTTCTCTGCTCCTTCTGCTGCTCAATTCGTTTCTGCCTCTCAGCCAGCAGCTGTCGCTTATACTCCTCTTGCTCCCGAAGCTGCTGTTCCTGGAGGAGCTGCTGTCGACGAAGAGCCTCTGACCGCTCCTTGTTCTCTTGCTGCAGACGGATGAAGTCACGGCGCAGAGTCGACTCACCTGGTACATTGACAATTGAGCTGAATGGCAAAAGGAAGTGGGAGAGGAGAGTTAAATAAGACAAAGTTACATTCAAAATATAATATAAACCATAATACATTATATACAATTCATCAACTACATCAACTACGTCACACCTGGGTTCTCCCTCCTGCTCTGGTGGGTCCTCTTCCTCCTCCTCACTGCCACTGTACTCATATTCAGTCTCGTCTGTTAGAAAAAATGAATAAAGTTCCTCAGAACAGAGTCACCACAACTGCAAACATAGACTAGGCAGATGCTGATTGGACGCAGTGAGTTAGACGCACCCTTTTCTCCCCTCTTCTTCTTGGTCCGGTCTATGTGGTCTTTGAGCTGAATGCGGACCTGCCTCTCGTTGGGCTGGTCTCGGATGAAGGGATGTTTCAGAAGCTGCTCTGTTGGGGGCCGCTGTGTGTAGTTCTTCACCAGACAGCTCTCGATGAAGCTGAAAAACTTTTTGGACCTGTGGGGATTGCAGAGTGGAGAGTGAAGAGAGTGAACGACAAAAAACTAATTTTAGCCCTTAAGCTCCATAAAACAAAAAAAAAGGAAAGTTTTTTTTTTCGTGCAGAACATGCATCCAAAGCAGCACTGCAGTGAGTCTCCACAGAGGCTACATCTGCCTGAGCAGGTGCACCACAGATGTTCAGCTCAGCAGCAAAGCACAGAGGGCAGGCGTTCGGGGTTCAAGGTTCTACGCTGTGATCCAAACGGTACAAGCACAATAAAACATTCTTTCTGTGTGGTACTCACCATTTTTTAGACTTGAGTCTAGGAGGAGGGTTTCTTGGAATGAGGAAGAGCGCTCGCATGGGATGCATATCGCAAAGGGCTGGAGGAGGAAACACGCATGCATCAGTAAGAATTTAAAACACTGAACAAAGAGCAAAAACTTTAACAGTACTAAAAAGTGGTACTCACGTGGTGCTCCTTCAGCCATTTCAATTGCTGTGATACCACAAGACCACAGATCACTCTACCAAAGAAGACACAGCCCATTAAACCAACACCACACAAGGCACACATACTGAGACCGATTAAAAACAGGTACAATACACCTGCTTTAAAGTCTGAGGCTCTTACTCTGTAATCATACGTAGCGTCTGGGTTCTCGTCACAAGCGATGACCTCAGGAGCCATCCAATACGGAGTCCCGATGAAGGTGTTTCTCCTCCCCACGGTTCGATCCAACTGAGCACTCACACCAAAGTCCACTGGTGAGAGTAATGAGATGAACCAAAGTCAACAATATGTTGTGATTTCTTGTTCACAGACAAAAATCAAGTTGATATTAATTTCAGGAGAAAAGTGTCACTGCAGACTTGATTTTTTTATAGCCAGAAATTAAGGCAGCCGTCATGTAATATAATGATAATTATGTAGATGTCCTCTTTACGTTGTTGACCTCACCTAGTTTGACTTCAGCATTCTCAGTCAGTAAGACATTCTGGCCCTTGATATCACGATGGATGACATGATGGGCATGTAAGTGGGCCAGACCCTGACGAGAAGATAACAGAGAGACAGGATAAGAGAGGAGAGGAGTGGAGACGAGAGGAGAGGAGACCTTTGACCTTTAACCATCCTTTTATTGGTCAATTTTCAAATTTCAACTTATTTTCATCAGAAAAAGAAAAAAGAACACATAGAAAAAACAAAATTTTACATAACATAGGCTACTATAAAATATTCTTGTTTTTTTGTGTTTTTTTCCTAGAAGGTAAGAATGAGTGATCCTTCTTTTATACTACATAGAACATGTGAATTCCACTTAGTCTTGTCTCTATTAAGCTCTTTTTCTATTTCTTATGCTACAATGTTATTTAGATGCAAGCGCTGTGAGAATAATATGACAACTCCTGCACTAAAATTGGTGCCATGACTAAGATAATATTGGCCTCCCCAGCTCATTCCCCAGTCTGTTTCATTGTCTTATCATGAAGGAAAGACAGAAAAAGATCAAAAGTTTAGAACAAGTCCAAACGTCCCAAACTGACTCGGCAGCTCCACACACTCTGCAATCACTCACGCTCACACACACAGACTCCCAGCATGCATTGCGGTGAAAGGAGAGGAGAGGACAGGAGAGGAGAGGAGAGGAGAGGAGAGGAGAGGAGAGGAGAGGAGAGGAGAGGAGAGGAGAGGAGCGGAGAGGAGCGGAGAGGAGAGGAGGGGAGGCTCACCCTGAGGATCTCTCTGGAGATGTAGGCGATCCAGTCTTCCTTGAGCTGGTTCCCCTTGGTGTTCTTTACCAGGTCTGTAATCGAACCAGCTCCACAGAACTCCATCACCAACTGCACATACAAATCATCAGTCATAAATAAAACTTGTCATCGACTATCTAATACAAATAAAAAATAAAAATAGGAAATCCCATAGAGCTCAGGTACTGCTCCTACATATTTCCTTGGATGGATTTAAGGACTTACCCATAGCTGGTCATCATGCCCCGGGGGGCTTTTCTTAATGAAAGCCCCATAGTAGGTGGCAATGTTTCTGTGATGGGAATACTTCTTCAGCATATTGATCTCCAGTTTAATTTCCTCCTCTTCATCCTACACACAGAGAAAAAAATGTTTTAAAAAGGAAAAGGCTCTTTATTATACAATACAATCAACAGTGCGGGATACAATTAGAGCAAACGTGACCACTACCTATTTTTCAATAAAGGTCATAAGTAGCTGCAGTGCTAACTCTTTGCTGTCTCCCAATAGCAACGTGACAATGATGAACAGTGACATGCTAATATAACACATGCAGGGATCAAGCCACGAGTGGTTTGCTTAAGATGACCTCTCCTATAGAACATAGAGTTGGGGGAGGGGGACAGAGACCAGAGGTGGGGATGGTTGTACAGTAGGATCACTGCAGACTACAGAGTGGGGGTTTACATCTTTTGCTATCATGGATTTTACTTAATAACGAGTCTACACAGCTGCTAGATATCAAGTAACGAAAAAAAAATAGGTTTGTCTATCAGCACATTGTTTAGCATCATCTTTAGCGGAATGGCAGTTGGCCTTCCTGCAGGTAGCCATATTGCTGAGACATGACTTGTGTGAGTTGACGTAAGCCTTTCTTTTGTGCCCTTCCCACCCTCCCCCACATCCACCCCCTCTCTGCTTTGCAGCTGTTGGATTATCACACTCCCAACTGTGAAAGCCTCACTGTCACAAGTCACATGTTGAGGAAGAGACACAATCATGTGAAACGCAGAGGTCCACAACACAGACACAGACACACACACACACGTTACAAATCGGACGTACTAAACCATATAATCTACATGGCTGATTAAGGAAGCTACAATACGAGGTCATGGACTTTTAGAGACATTTCAAAGATCATATTGTAAAATTCTGTTCATCAGTACATAACAGGCTCAAATTAATATCCAACAGATGTTAACAGCTGCATCATACATTTTGTAGGAAAAAAAGAACTCCAACAACTACAGATGCAGCAAAAATGACCCAAAATCATAACAAAAGGGTTTAAGTTTGGCAAAATGTTATACAAGGTGGCTCTACACAGAACAAAGCCACTGTTGGGCAATTTTCTCTAGACTGATTATACTTGATAACAAATCAGTCTTGTGTATAACTATGACTCATCCTGATGGAGGAGTGACATCAGGCATGTCCGGGCATACAGGCTATCAACTGCTGCATTACAGGCCTACGTAAGGCTCACTGCATTGGGCTGAACCGAGGAAATGTGTTCTTACAATGAAAGTGACGCATTCATCTTATAACTTTAGTAGTATGTTAGAAGTCACCAGCAAGGCTTGTCACTGTGTGTGTGTGTGTGTGTGTGTGTGTGTGTGAGAGAGGGAGAGAGTACAGAGTGATTCCACCATCATTATTATGGCTTGTGGGTGGTTTGCCCTGCTGGCCTTCATTGCCGCTCTGAAACCCTCTGCTTTGTGTTTCTGCATATGTGCATGTGTGGTTGTGCGCCTTCTCCCATCTGCAGGCCGGACCTCCCACAGCTGAGTGCAGCCTGCTGGCCGCTAAATGACGCACTTCACTGAAACGCATCCTGTTGCCTCTGACCCTCCCCTGCTGTTTATTATGGGGGTAAAGACTCGTTAGAGAGTGTAGCACTTTCTTCCCTATATGCTCAAATACATAAAGACGCCACAAGCGATGGAATGTCTAAAAGATTTTATCATTGACCGCACAATAAGAGCAATTATATACAAGTTTAATGTACCCAAAGACATTTTTCATTACACATTTCAATATTTACAATGACACAATTAAACACAAAGAAAAAACATCAACAAATACAATAATGTACAGCTTCCGCATCACTTGACGTTTTACCGAAGCAGACATACGCATCTTGTAACCAAATACGTGAGTATAAAATGCACAATAGTTTACCTCTGTGACATCCATGACCTTGATGGCAGCCAGCTGTCCAGTCTTGACATGTCGTCCCTGTGACAAGACAAAACAGATTTTTGTTGTCTCCTGTAACTAATTGATGAAACAAGCAATATAGCTCTGTTTTAGAGTCATTGTTTCATTTACTGTTGAAATGATCTTTTAGTGGTTTGTCAACTAATAAGACAAAAAATTATTCTTCAGCTGTTCTGCTACATAATCGTCCTACATACAGTATGTTATTCCCAGGCTATATGGATCGAACATTCCCAGACTTTTCCCCCCTCCTCATACCCCCTGTCAATCCTTACATAAACAAAGGACCAAAATAGAGGGCCCTCCACAAGCCGCCCTTCACCCACAACTCCGACATAAAAAGCATGTGCCGTTTTAGATAGCTGGCCGAGATGAGTATGACTTTTTTCCTTCTTCCCTGGGACGTGGCGGCAGTGATAGTGTCTCTCTCTGCTGGTCACTGCACCAACTGTATCGTGCACACATACGGAACATCAGTATCCATACAATATAGACCATGTGCACTGCTGCTGGAGGAGAACACACATTCTTGTTGACCCTGTCACACATATGAACCATCACATTAGCCAGTGCATTCCATAGTCAATTGAAACAGTATGGATTATGACAATGAAAGCCATGATGGCTTGGGTGTGGGGGGTTCTCTTTTCACTGGGCAGGAGAGAGGGATAAGAGGGACACTTTACAATGCCATTAACCCCAGGGCTCACCGCTACAGAAACGACACCATGTCACAAACAAACCTTATACTAACTTAACACTCATACAAACAAGATCGCCACCCAGACATGTCTCTGGGGAAAAAAAACAGGGGTGTCTACTGAACATTGTAAACATAATGCAACTGAAAGAGTTAGCATTGTGTTTGTGCCAACAAACCCAATCAGAGTCAACACTGACTCATTTTCTCTTTTCTCATATGACAGGAAATAACACTGTTTAATGCCATCAGGTCCACACCCATTACACCAGGTGGCAAAGCTGCACCTGCAATGATTAAATGGTGTCATATGTTAATTGTCCTTATTGGATGACTGGTTTATATTTCTCAGTCATCAAAAAAACGAGGTCAAGAAGTCATGAGTCAAGAAGCCTACTGTTCCTATAGCAACTCACCTTTGTTGTTGGTGAAGTGCAAAAACAATACCATATTGCAAAAACAATGAGGTTGCACCACATTAGGATATGAGTAATGACAGGAGTGCCTGCAGGTTTCCTGGCATAATGTTATCTCCTCCCGCAATCCATTCATCATCCTTGATAAGCAAAATGTAAGTGAAAAAAATATAATGGTTAGATTTTCTGATGACGGACTTATTGCTAATCGACCAACTGTTTTAGTTCTAGATATGTGGTTGGGCCCCTGGTCACAGGAGGGCTGCATAAAGCAACCAGCTGGGTGTGGCTGTGGAGGGGTTATCCAAGGCACTGAGCTATCACTCAGTGCTCCCTGGTCTTCATCTCCACTCCTACATCACAGCTTCTCTTAACCATGGCCAGATGTGCTGCTGGCCTCTGCCCAGCTCAGCACTGAACCACTTTGACTTACTGCCTCCAGAGCCAGGGACATGACATTTCAGTCTGCCCTCAAACAAAATACACATTCCTAAAATTAATATATAATTAATAATACTGTGGAGATATTAAAGAAACTAAGTGGAGAAACTAAGTGTTGACTTAAGGGGTTAGATGAAACGGAACCCATTCCCATTGACTGAGTATTTTTTCAGGGTATAAACTATGCCCGAGCTGCCAGTGAAAAAAAAACACACCTCAGGTGGTCCGGTCAGAGACGCCACACTGTTAGTGGAGGGGATTCTGATTTTTAACGGACATAAATCAGAAACAGTTGCTGAAGATTAGAGTTGGAAACAAACTATTTTTATTTTCAAAGAAGAAGCGGTGGGCAGTATTGCTCAGTTACTGGTCTGTGGAAAAAAAAAGGGGGCGGGGGTTCCCATACGCTGAACTTCCACCTCCCTTCACCTTTCACATTATTGTATGATCAATCACACTTAGCAACTATTTCAACCCCTGCTTGGCTGTCCAAACCAGGTCAGCGTGCATCACCACGGCACAACAGAGTGGCTTAAATTGAGTGACATGCTTTCTAACCTGCCATGTTGGTGCAAAACAAACTCGGTTTCATATTATTAGTTCACACAGCAAGAGGGGGAGAGAACTGCTGGGTGCCATGGCTTAGTTCTTCGAAAGGTCACTGGTGTGTGTGTGTGTGTGTGTGTGTGTGTGTGTGTGTGTGTGTAGTGAGGCGTTCATGTGAAGAACTGAGGTGACATTTGATCTTGCATAGAGAGTGTGTAGGTGGATGTAAGGTGATAAAAAGGCTGTTTCTTTTTACCTGGAAAAGCCTTCAGAAACACGCAGAAACGTGACAAGTCCACACACAAGACAACATTTACAGATAAACTCAAATGCACACATCTATCAGATAGATAGTAGATAGATAGATAGATAGTCAGGGACAGAAATGATCAATCAGCAGAAAGAAGAGGCACATTACTTCCACGCCTGGGCTCTACTGCTTCATAATGCTGCTGCATACCAGCACACTGACCCAATTCTCTCCCCCTCACACACACACACACACACACACTCTTTACCTCAGCTCTTCTGCCTCCACTCCAGCTCTCCCTACAGATATGAGGAAGTTGCAAAGACAAAGATGTAGAGGGGAGAGGTAGAGGCCGAGGGAGAGAAACAGTGATGTGAGTGGAGGGAGGATAAAGACAGACAGTGAGTTTTTCTGTGCTTTCCCAGTGCATGCCTGGGAACAGGAAGAACACACGGGTCCACAAGTCCACAACAGGACGCCGCTTTGATGTGACTGTGCATCTATTGATCCGAGTGCAGCATCCGTCTGCTGTATGGGATCAACGCTGCATTGTGAAGCCTCTCCTTGTTCAACACTTGATTGGTGTGAAAGTAACTGGCAACAACCATACGCTGCAGATTACACAAAAATTGTTTCACCGGTGTCGACTGAGCACAGTCAAACAAGATTCTTTTTTTTTTTTACAGATAATATATTATTGAAAAGAAAAGAGCTGTCAGCTATATAAAGTCTTTGGATAAAAACAAGCACAAGACTGTACTGTCTGCCAACAGCTTTGTGTCTCATTCCAACACCGCTTGGTTAATGAGGTGGCTCAATGAGATACAAACACAGAGACAAACACAGAGAGTTTTGTTCAGGCAGCATGGCTCGTCAGGGGACGCCAAGGGTCTCGTGACACCCATTAGGGAGAGGGTGAGCGTGGGGGAGAGGGTGACAAAAGAGATGCACACTGCATCAGCTAGACAGGATGCAAAGTGGAGAAGTGTGCGTGTCTCACATTCTCCGCCTCTTCAAGTCGGAAATGTTTCACACATCAGACCTCTTTGCAAAGAGCACACATGAATGTGCTTATATTCTTACGTAGAGTGTAAATAATAGAAGAAAGTAAATGTGACACAATGTGGGACGCTGGGCCCTGCTGAGGACAGAGTGACACATTCAACATCCCGGGATTGTGACCTAAGGGCTCAACAGCCAATCAGCATTCAGGCCTTTAGTAGAGCCAAAGGTCCAGTGATGTCATATTTTTTATAAATCCTGTCATCACAGTTCTTAGTACAAAGTCTGCACTATAGACAAGAACTTCTGATGTTTAAATTACACACACAGGAAGCTGGTTGTGGTCTTTCGCTTTGCATACTGCAAAAATATTTCAGTATCAGCTTATGCATGAAATCCACAAACTTCCACCAAACATTACATTGCATCTTGTCGAATAAATCCCCAACAAGTACTACCCTGAAGTAAGCACCAGTCTGGCCCAGCCCCATATGGCACCGGTAGACATTTAACAGATTGCAGCAGCAGCAGCTCACTCCCCGTGTGCCCATCAGGCATAACTAACCCCCTGAAGACAAGGCCTCTTGTCCTGGGGACAGGACCGAGGCTGCACCTAGGGGTGAAGGAGAAAAAAAGGAGATGGAGGACAGTGCTGGGAAAGGAGGAGCTGCTGAGCTTTAGTATTATATTTAGTCTGTGCTGCTCATGCACAAGAAACTTAGTTAAAGCTTTAGAGAATACTAATAATTATGATAATCCCTCTATTTGGTGCTCAAGCCTTAGCGAGTATTCAGCCACATGACCCTGCTGGTAAATATGAATGAGTGCTGGCACTGCACCAAAGAGACCCCCGTGCATTCATGTATTTTACCACTGGATGATCACACACATACATGAAACAGAGACGTGACGGTATGAAAATACTGGCCGGGCACAGGCTTGGCACGCCACATGGATGCATAGCGAGCAGGGAGGCAGGTCAGCAGGGGCTCTGGTGCCTCAAGCCTGACTATATATGGCCATTCTGTAGAGCAGAGGGAATCTTCCCAGCATACCATGCACAATTTGAGGAGTTATGTCTTTTTCTGTCTTATCATTACTCTCTCGTTTCTTAATCCCTTCACCCAGACTGAGGCACCTGAGATGGTTTACTGAGCCAGCTGGTCCAGGGCCAACTGATAAAGAGTGGAGGGGGAAACAGTGAAGCAGAGCAGAGCTTTCGGAGACTGCGGATCCAAATCCATTATCTTAAAATTACTAAAACCTTGAAACCAAAAGTGCGTGGCTTTGTTGACATAGGTCTTCGAGTGAATAGTTGTTTACTACAAACAGTGTTCTGCAGGGAGCGTCCAGCACTAATGTGGCTCCCCCTCTGGTTTACAGCACAGAACAGCAGCCACTAATGGCACATTTCTGTGCAGGAGGTAGTTTTCAGCCAAAGTATGTGACTACTTTTCAAACTGACTGATCATAAGACATACATGCATTCAATCCACATATAGATTCTATCAACTAGCTGGCAAAAGTTAATAAATGTAAGTGATTTAGATGGGTCTATGAAGCTTAAACATAATGTTCAATATGGCCGTCAGTCAAATTGTGCTGTGCTGTGCTGTGTTTTCAGAGGTTCACTGTAATCTGGCACAACTCCAGGAGTAACGGCTGCCCATGGGCACAGAGTAATAGCAGAGAGCAGGCAGCACAGCCTGCAAGGGCCTTGACATGACATCTCAGGTCTTAGACAGCCACACCGTTATTTAATTTACAGGAACAAAATGTAAAAACATGTGGGAGCTTATGCTTGGTCAGCATGAATAGGTCTTTATCGGAGTGGATATTATTAGGCTTTTTTCAATACCATTGCCAAAGCTGTAATAGCAGAGTATGAGTACTACCAACAACAATACTTTTTTGTCCCCAATACCCTTTTTTCTATTTGACAAAATAGCCCAAAGTTCTTCAGCGTTAAAACAGAAGAAGTTGTACAATATAAATAAGAGCTGATCAAGGCTCAAATGACCAAGGCTACAAATCTGACCAGACACTCACAGCCAAATGTTAGTACTTGCCAGGTCCGAAAGGCGGGAGGATTTATTACTGCACCACCTCTGAGTGTCATTTTAATTTTGCTCTATTCCTTTTTTGCATCAAAATAAAAAACATCTAAGAATCAATATATATTATCACAGTGGGATCTTCATGGATAAGTAATAAAGATTCTGTGGATTATATTATGAACATCTTATTGTGAGGATGATAACAGCAAGCCATTCATCCTCCTATAGTCTGAATTGGGTAACAAAGCAAACATCTCAACAGGCAGCAAAAGTCAAAGACTAGAGAGGTTTGGTTACTACACTATATGTGAAGCAGGCCTTGCTAACCGTGACCAAGTGCCTGACAGAGCAGAAACTGCCTCAGTGGAAGAATAAAATCCAAGTTTTCAGTTGGGGGTCAGTTGTGATTATACAGTCGGTTGGTGTTTGAAATCCTGGAGACAAACACGTCCTTTCTGTGGGTCTGACTTACCGACGGAGTGACTGAGAGACCCAGAAAGCGTGAGGAGACAAACTCAGCTTTGTGAGACCAGTGGGCTGGTTCTGTCTGGAACCGGACAGCTGCTCTTCTACCAGTTGCAGCTTCCCCCAAACCGCCACCACACTCCTACTGCACAGGCTCACAGGCAACACACTCCCTAAACTGGTTACCGTGACAGGGGATGCACTGATCGAGAGCTGATTGACAGGAATGAACCTTCAGCTTCAGGAGACAGTGATCGGTTGCTTCACTATTGATAGTCTGGCTTTTTTCTCGTCTTTGTGTCAGCTGCAGGCTAATCTGACAGCCCTCTCTTGTACGAGCTCCCAATTCCCACACAGCAGCATTCACAAATAGAATTAACACTGGAAAGTGAATGGAGCGAGAGATAAAAGGGACAAAAAGAGAGTGAGAAATGGTAATTCCGTCCCAAAAACCCGGATCAAAACCATCTGGTGCGAAGATAGCAAGCAGGAATCACACTTCCTAATGACAATTATCTATTTCTTCTCTTGATGTTGCATACAGCTGATTTCATGTGAGGTAATCATATGAGCACATGCATGCAGATGGTTCACTCAGAGCAGAGGAAGGGGAGATGTTGGGAGTTCAGCACACTGGGGAATTGGATGCAGGTCACCGTGCACTGATGCTTTTTAAAATTAAATACTCAGACTAGCTTGCTGCTTACTGCATGGCCAAACAGCTGTTTTTAACTAGCCTATTAACAGTCTGACCTGTGCTTCACAAATCTTAACACATCATGTAGCAGTTGGCAAGAAAATGGAGCCTCCGCTAGCTGCGTCAATGACAACAAAACAAGGCCCATTACGGCTCACGACTGATGACTCTCCAATCCTACAAGCACCACAGCCACATCTTCGACCTTAATTCTCACTCCTTGGCCATGTCTCTCAACAGCCGCAATGTTAATTTTCAACAGAGAAATGTGACACCAAGCGCAGATGGCCCGGAGAGTGGGATTCCCATCCACTGAACTGGGGCAGTCTTGATGTAAACATAATATGAATGTAGGGGTTTATATGAAAAAAAAAAGCTACAGACGAATATAGACACATGAGGTCAGCAGGATCTGAGTTAGTCCCATGACAGATACCGTTTCTCCATCCTTGCCTCCCTCACCTACTTTTCAGTAAGCCAGGTGACGTGAGTGAGTCGGGTGATGCATCAGGCTGCAGACTGTGATTCACAGCAAACACACACTCCCAGCTCTGATCAGACTGACACCAAAACAAAGTAGTCAAACTCAAAACTCTAATAATACACGTCTATTACAACTCTTTACCCATCTGAGATCTCTGCAGTAATTTTTTTATGTCAGATCCTTTGTTCACAGACTCATTGATGATGAGAAAAGAAAACAGGAGCAGTGCTGAGCCCACTGTGAAAACAGGACAGGCCATACACTGCGCCTCCAACCAACCTTGTATACTTGTCCATAGGTGCCATTTCCAACCACCTCCACCAATTCGAAAATCCCAGCTGGATCCTGGAACGAGAAGGACAGAAATGCGAGTGGGGTTCATTTCAAGGCGATGCTGATGTTCTTGTGCTGTGGGCCAGCTGTTGCGTCCTGGTTCACCCTACATGCCAAATGCATCGCAAACAAAGGAAAACCAGACACTGGCAACACCTCGCTGTGGCTCAACGGTCATTTTCACCGCTTCACCCCCAACAAACAGGGACACGGGGGGACTGGTTCCAACCAGCTCCCGTTAGCCACACCGAGGGAGCCGTGTTTTATCGAGAAACGTTAGCTAAGAGGTTAAAAACACGGGGGGAAAACAGCACACAGGCTCGGCTCGACAACACTCACCCGCAATGAAGCTAGGTCTATGTCTACCAGACTTTTAGCCGGAGAGTCGTTCGCCATCTTTCAAATAAAAGCCGAGCTTTTCTTTGCGCTTGTGGAAAATATCTACCGCTGTATCATTTGCGGGCTCTTCGGCGGATAAACGAGGCTCAAGCCGTGCGGTTTCTGCTCTCTCGGCGGTAGGTAGAGAGGTTTTTTACTTCATGTTGAGGTGGCAGCAGCGGGCTCACTGTCCGCTCTCCCTGCCGCTGCCGTCAAACTAGCCCCGAACACTAGCCTTCCGCTAAAACTTTCAAAATAAAAGCCTCGCAATCCATTGATAAGTTTGATTTATAATAATGCTACACACTTAACTTCACTATAGGTAGTATACATAATGTAGTGGAATAAGAAATATTTTTATTGTCGTGTAAAATGTAAAAAAAAAATACGAGCCCAAGAGTACATTATTTAATTGAGAATTGACCTTTCACTACATACAGACAAGCAGTCATACATGAAAAAACGTTCCTAGCTCAAACAAGGTCAACATAACTATTGGTTAAAAAATATCATTCAAGTCGTCAATCTGTCCCGTTGCTCTTCTTCAGTATTATTTTATTGTGGCAGTAAATGTGGTAATTTCCGCTTTTATCCTGCGTCCTTCAGCGTCGATTGACGCTGCTTTGACTGGGAACATGACAAACACAGGAAGCTGGTCTGCCCCGCACACAAAAAGAGCAGAGGTGCATTTAATACATTGAACGCACTTGTCAACACTGACCCCACACTGTAATATCATCTGCATATTAACACCACCACGACTCAAGGCATCAATGGAGACACCACCACTCAGCATCCTTGCGCACATGCGCGTGTGAGACTTCAGCGTCAATACTGGTAATCATGGGTGTGGCGCGTGAGCAGTGAGGAGTGATGCTGTGTATGGTAAAGCAGTTGCGCATATAAGATGTTTATATCCCTATAACTAAAACCAAATGTCTATTGATGACTTTTAAAAGGAGGTTTTTACAATTTTTATTCTTATACTATTAATATAGAGCCAGTAATGGCGTTTTTACATTTTACATATAAGTGTTTTCCCTCAGTGGTGAATCGCCAGTTTTAGTTTGGAGAATCACTCACTGTAAAGATTTCTCATAGAAATGATCTTATTACCAGAATGAAGCAGGCAGTCTGTATTCTGCTGCAGCCTCACATTCCCATTATGGAAAATCAATGCACAGCACACTGAGCTCCTAAAAGGCCTGTCAGCACTGCACTTAAAGTAATGCAGGAATGGGTATATATGAAGTATAGCACTCACTATATGCTGGTGCTCTTAAATAATCAAAGGCTTTTTTTCAAAGTGCCAATCCCCACTGTTGTGCAATGCTGATCTTTAATCACAGATCCTGAATAGGTGGTTGTGTGTTAATAGACAGGTCCACTGCAGAGGAGACATGTTCAGCTGCTGTCTCTTAGTTATTTATCATAACTCAAACAGTCCAAGGTGATCTGTTGGTTAAACAAACTTTACATGACAAGACAAACCAGTCAGGCAGGATGACAGTAGTAACCTGGACGTGAGACCGACCATACACACACACACACACACACACACATACTGAATTACACTTAACTCACACTCCAGTCAACTTAAATCCATCTGCCATCATGTAAGCCCTCTTTCTGTCCGCTACCGTCTTAAAAACAATGACGACATTGTTTTGCCCTTCTTCTCATGGTTCTCTACAATAGTCACATGAGGTGGCATTTTGTCACAAGGTTGAACAAGGGCAGATTATACAAGAAACTCATTTCTAAAACCCAGTTTTAAAAACTTGTAGCCATACACACAAACACATGAAGTCCTGACAACATGTACAGAAAGAGCACATTTTCTGTGGCCGCAAATACAGGCAACATTGCAACAACAGTTATTCCTACTAAAATGGCTGAAATAATAAGGGCGTTACATTGTGCCATCTACTGCATATGAGCCTTAAAGTCAGTCAGCTACCATTCATGTCAGTTTCAGTAAACCAGAGAACTTTATATAAAAACATGTCTTTTAGTCAGTGTTAATCCTTTTAGTTTAGTAGAAAGTCTGGACTTGGGTAACCAAACAGTTGGAAGTCACCTTGGTAACGTGCATAGAGACGCTTAATGTCTCGTTTACTGATGGCTGAGAAGTAGTGCTCCACCTTGGTCCTGTTGTAGTGAGTGATGCCAGGAGGAATGGCTGGGTAGGAAACCAGCTGGTCGATGCCTGCAACTTTAAGGATGTGGGGGGCGTCTTGCTCCAGTGTCTCGTGGTGGCCCACCACACTGTATTGTATTTCACATGGTGCGCACAATTCTGCATAAGTCAGCCAGTGAATAACGTGTGCACCAAACTGTCGATCCATGTAGCGCCGGCCTTCTACATCACCCAAATAACGAACAAAGTCCTCAAAGTGCAGGCCAGGATCGGCCAGGGTGTTGTAGCGGTGGCGCTTGCGGTACTTGCGGATGATGGCTGGAGCAATGTCATGCTTGTACCAAGGCTCAAAACGTGGGTTCTTCACAAACTTGTCCTTGAATGCAGAAATCAGGCGCTCAAAGGGATCTCTGACAATGAAGAACTTAAAGTAGGAGTTTAATCTGTTGAGAAAAGGTAGATTTTGAAATCTGTCTTCAAAGCTAAAACCGGATCATCAGCTGGATGGGGCGACCATTCAGCTTTTTGAACATCCTCTATCTAAACTGCAGCACATTTTAGCCAGTGAAGCATCTTATTAATCATTTGCTTTGATGACATCCTCCAGGATCTCATCTAACTGGCACAGACAATTCAATATTTATCACTGTAACTCGGACCAACCTGAGCGTTATGTCCTGGGGTGAGAATGATGAGAGGCGGAGCAGGCCATTTTTCTCATGGTCATGAACAAAGTTTTCTGGAATATCGGTCACGTTGGGAAATGCTCCTGCCAACAACATCAGAACTCATTAAGTTTGTTAAAAACAAACACACATCGGTCCCGACAAGGTTCATTTCATGCAACATACTTCTTGTTCTTATGTGCCGCTAACCCACAAAATCACTGCGTTAATCATGTTTTTGATCAGGAATAAAACCAAAATTTAAAAATCCATTCCATCATTTTAAACATCAAGGCTTTGTCAACATCACAGCATCTTTAGTCAATGATATAATATCTTTGTCCCCTTCAGGTTACAAGTAAATAAAAACATTTAAATGTTTCATGTAATAAAGCAGGATTTCAGCACTTTAGAGTCCATTAAGAAAATTAAAGTATGTTAAATAAAGGTGTCTATTCTGAATAAACGATTACAGCTTGAACATGCTGGCTCTTTTCTCGAGCTCTCAAACCTCTTTTGCTGCTGTTGTGTTTTTAAAAGATAAATCTGCGTTAAAGAAGCACATTTATGATACAATCACCATGAATCACTATTTTCCTTTCATTAAATTTGCCGCTTTACTTCACCTGGCATGCATTACACAGATCAGCTCTTCTTGAACTGTATCCTACCTCAGCGTTATGATCCAGGGTTCAGAATTTGTGAAATCTGCTTTCATAATTTCCTTCAGAAGCCAAGTAGCCACACACCCCTCCACTCACCCTTTCCCCTTCTAATCTCATCTGAAACGTTATCCCTCACTGTTCTTACCTTTACTCAGTGCACGCTTACCATTGAGCACAATGAGGACCTTCTTCCATTGTGTGTTGCCTACTTTAGGCGTCTGGCAGAACAAGATCTTGTGGCTGTCGCAGACGAAGATGCGGTCCAGGACAAACTTGCTGATGGAGACGTGGGTCAAATTCCTGAGCCTGCTGTTCTTGCAGACAGTCGAGAGCAGCTCGATTCGCCTGTCACTGACTGACTGCCAGTCTGCCGCTGTAGGTGCCTCTGACAGCTGAGACACAAACACAACACCACTACTGTGACTGATAACCCTGGCTATGTGACGACATTATTGCAGAAAATAAAAGACAATGGTTGTTGATGAGAGACTGACAGAGTGGTGTTTACAGTATCAGCTGTATTAGTCACCTGATCTGATGGCCTTGGGACAGCTTCCTCATGGCTGGAAACAGTGACAGTCTTGTCCACCCTGGTGCTCGACACTGTGCCACTTGGACCACCAAGCCTCTCCCCATAGCCTGAAAACAGCACGTTAGAGCGAACTGATCATTTGATTCTCCTGTAACTGACCTGATGCTGTAACAGGAAACGGTAGCTTACCATCCACAGTCCTGTAGCTCATTAACCTGCTGGCAAACACTAGAATGAGCACGACCCAGCTGCAAGCCCCGAGGAGCAGCCAGTGGTGCCGCATCGCTCCGAAACATCAGCCGGCGGCCATGGAAACACCTGCTCAGAGACGGACAGGTAGCTCGTAAATACCGCTGTGGTTAACAGTAAACTTCACGCCATCAGCAAACGCCGGATGTTAAAGCTAAGCTAACACCTGGCGTGTCCGATTAAACGAGTGACCTGATGTTTCCTTGCTTTGACAGTAAGTGGCAACCGAAAGGATGACGTTTACGATTCTACTAAACTTTTTTTATAGCTTTGACCATTCACTTAAACCAGATACAAAACAATCCGTTGACTGGATTTAATGCAGCATACTTGTCAGTTAACGTTGTTAGCACAGCAGCTAGCCTTGCCTGTCCCTTCCAGGCAGATCACTGTAGGGTTTGGGTTGCCAATGTTTCTCGGTGAGATAAATTCAAAACGTAGAACGCAGAGCACAGTCTTCGCTTACCTTTCTAGAGAGATACAGCTTTAATATGGATGTAAACACTACGGAGGGATATCATGAATCCTACTGCGCTACTGTCCCCATGATTTTAATCTGAAAGCTGCGTTCACTTCCGCGTTAGGGGCGGGTTTATACATACGTAGGCGTCGTTGAGGCCCCGCCCTCCCTGGTGAGTGAACTAAAAAACATCTGTGATGAAAAACTATACAACGAATTATTAACATCTTTGTTGTCGATATATTGTTTGAGAGGATTAGCACTGATTAGCTACTGACCCCATCAAATAATTTACTTAACAGGAAGAGATCATTTCATTGTTAAGCGAAGAAAATCAATTAATTATATTAACACCCACTCTGTTAAGCCACAGTATAAACAGTGCACACCTCATAGCTGTTAATTGGAAAGGTTCATTAGGTAGTAAATGTGCTCAGATCATCTTAACCTCAGACATCCCATTCATAAAAGGACAATAAACACATTGATTGCACATTACTAATCCTTTATTCAAAAAGGGCAATGTAAAATATTGAACCTTTACACACAAAAGCAGGAATAAAAACACAACTCAAAAGCTTGTTTTATTTTTTTTATTCCACTCGCACCGAGGACAAATTTAGTTTTCATCAACGTTGACTGTCTGCAGACCTGTGGGGGGAAACAAGTAAGATATAAATAAAATGTCTATATGTCTCTTTATTATTTGAATGCTTAAGTCCATGAGTGGCATGTTTACCTTTGCATGTGGTAACAGGTACGTATGTGACCAGGGTGTACAGTTTGTTAGGGGAGTCCTCATCCTCATTGCGCTTCCTGGACAGACGCACGCGTATCCTGTATGGCACATTCCTGCACAACAACAGCTCAATTATCACAAAATGTACGACATGATGATTTTTCTGGAATGTTCTCAGTGACCAGTAGATGTGTAATAGCTTCAATGTTATGCACAACACTGACACAATGTTCAATTTCCATGTTCCGGGCTTCAATTAGTGACCTGGATCTGCAAAAAAGGCTGATTCTACAAGTCTCAAAAAAGTATAGTAATATACTATAGTTTCCTCTACCTGGTAAAAACAAACGAACAAACAAAAAAATACACATTAACTGTACATTTATTGCACAGATCAACTTGCAGCTTACACAGTAAAAAATAAATGTAACAGCATCTCTGAGAATGTCCACAAACCAGTACAAGCTGCAAGCTGGACACTACCATAACTATAACCCTGGCCTATTATCGTTTAATTCAGTCTTACCGCCCAGTCTGATGTCTCTCACATATGAAGTATGAGGCCTATGATCTCACCTAATGCCCTTGCTCCACACTGCCTTGTTGAGACGAGTGTCAATGCGCACATCAGGAGTTCCCATCTCCTTCACAGCAAACTTGCGGATCTCCTTGATGGCACGCGGGGCTCGTTTCTTGAAGCCCCTGCAAGATGACATTAACATATTAATTAATCACCTCCAACACAGACACTAAAGCAAAAACAACTGTATTTACTTGAAGTACTCACACTCCATGGATGCGCTTATGGACATTGATGGTGTACTCTCTGGTCACCACCTCATTGATGGCTGAACGCCCCTTCTTTTTCTCTCCTTTCTTGGTTGGGGCCATCTATAATCAACAAATTTAGGTTACTGAAGGTTTAAGTAAATAATTCACTATCTCAACCCACTTTGTTATATAAACTAACTAAGCTGTGATATTTTAACAAGAAATACTGTCAAAATTCAGCCTGACATCTTTAACTATACCAAAGTAATGCCCGTCCATTTAACTAACATTGACACTTCACCAAACTGAGCCAAAGGACAAAAACAATTCAACGTATTAGCGGTTTATACCAAAATGCAAGTAACAAATTATCTGATTCAAACACAAGTCTTTATTAGCCACAACAGCTAACGAAGCCATCCCGGCTCAGTCAGTCGCAGCGCTGACACCCGTAGCTTTTAATCATTATTCAAGACGTTCATCCAACACAAAAACCACATATAAACCACAGGACAAACGTAACATGCATTACTGTATGTCATATGTGCTCGATTACGACTTTAAAATCACAGGATGGCGTTAGATTGTAGAATTATTTTTCCGGAGAAAAATACTCACATCGACTCGTAGTGGAGACGGAAGTCGGAAGGACGGACTGAGAGCCGGGAATTCTGGGTAAAGGAAACTGGTCCGTCACATATGATGCCCGTCAAAAACTCTACTAGTACAATGTTCCTACTGTTGACGATATTTTTTTTGTGTGTGTGTGTGACTCATTTGTGAATAATTGTTAAACAGAATGTTTTCACCAATGGGCAGCTTAATGAAAAAGCAAATTAAACATATATGAGAAATTTAAATATATACAAGACTAAGTTTATTTTTAAAATATTTGTATCTTTTAAATTGAAAAAATGGACGGATAGAATGTATTTACGTTTAGTTTTAATTCTGTGTCCTTCTCAATTGGAAACACTTTTAGTGTGATATTTTGATTTAAAATCAAATTCATTCACAATAAGAATTTCAGCCACTGACACGTCAGTATTAATCAACATACTTTTAATTGAAACTAAAGATGTTAAATATAGCACTTAGTCATCTTCGTGGTCATTTTTATGTCAGGTTCTTCACTTACCTCACAATAATTCTAATAGCCATCTTCATAATTCTTTGCAAAGAATTTAATCTTGATAACCCAGCACTGATAAATTATATCAGGTCCCCTCGTGTTAATATTTTTTGAAAAATATCATTACAATTTACAAAAGGCAGTCAACATTTATTTTACAGCAAATAAAACACAGTATAATTACTGGCAATTTATCAAAAGAAAAATGTAGTTGGAAAAGTGTCTTCAACTCTCGTTATACACAGTCTACAGATATTAGGCTTAATCCGAGCCTGGCGTCTCCATATCTGGAATGTCACTCTTTTCCAGGCACAGTTGTGTGGCCAAAAGGTGTCATGTTGGATCCAGGTCCTTAAGTTCTTTACTTGAGAACAGATGTTCAGTGCAACACTGAGGTCAGATTGTCCTCTGAGTTTCTGTCCCAGCACTCGAGTTTCATTATTGTGATTCAGGTTAATGAACCATTAGGACACAGAAACCACACATCAAGCTCAAATTAATTCTCATCAGTCTTGTTCTTTTTTTTTAAACCTAGTGTCTTTTCCTGTTTGGAGCATTTTGGCTCCCTGTTGGCTGATGTGATCTGGTGAATATTAAGAAGAGGATTTCCACATGGCAGCGCTGAAGACCGCAAATTCTGCAGAGTACAGTGTTCTCTGCAATTACTTCAGTTCATTTCAAAAAGCCAAACTACTCAAAACATAGATCAAGCAAAAGCAATGATGTTTCCACAGACTAACACTTGTAACAGATTTATCAAGTAAAGATATAGTTTGGCAGTGCTCCCTCATGAGTAACGCTCATTCAAGTCCCAGGGGGATTTTTCACTTTCAGTGCTGCTGGTCAGTAACTTAAATGCAGCAAATGCTATAGAGTTGTTTTGCAGGTATTATGTGGAATGATGTAAACAAAATCGGAAAACAACTTGTCACATTTTTTGAAGGCTGGCTACTCACTTGATACAAAGCAAAAGACCCATTACAAAAATCAACATCTAACCATTTTAATGCACAATTGTATTAACCAATGCACACTTAATGATAATAAATCTTTAAACTTGGTTAGGCAGGTGAAATGGACACTTCTCTAAAATACTGTACTGTACAAAAACCAGTAAGTCATTCCAGGTGTTTTACATTTCTCATACAAAGTTCTTTATACACCTCCATAGACTGAATGTCCAATAGTCTGACACAGCACTTGTAGATCACCCCAAACATGTAAGGAATAAGATTTGATTTTTTTAAAATTTCCTTTTAAGACTGAAAAATGCTGCTAATGTAATGAAATGGAAAAAGAGACTGAGTGAGGTTTTAGCAGAAGTGAAGGCTTAGATGCATTCACCTGCATGTCTTTTACCTATGAAGCCCTTTTCTTTCAGGACACACACACCTCAGGCTGAGCTGTGCTGAGCTTACTACTACCAGCTGCAGATACTTCAGTGGCTTCAGTGGCTGGTGCAGACCCACTTTCTGAACTTTCTGGGGCCGAAGCCTGACCAGCCATGGTCTTTCTGAAGAGACGCATGCTCATCTGCAGCAGCTCGTTGTCTACTACAGGAGTAGTTGGGTACTGCTTAGTTAGCCCCTAAAGAAGAACAGAAAATTAAGAGATTGCAAAATGACACTAAGCTCCAGGGAGAGGGTGAATAAAAATATGATTTAAGTGAGTGACCGGCTGGCATATACCTTTTCATTTTTTAACAGCTGTCGCCGAATTGCAAAGTCCCTGCGGGCACATAGGGCCATGCAGCAGGGCCCAAGGTTGCTTAGTAAAGCTGCCCTCTCCACCCGCCGATTCAGGGCTGCCAGGTTCAGAGCCCCAAGGTCATGTTCAAACAGCTTGTCAGCATCTGGCCAGATGCAGGTGGAAGTCAGTTTTTAGATAGATGGATCCCATTATTATGTAATGGATACTGCAATTGGCAGGAAATGACTGATAATGATGCAAACACTCACCTTTTGGGTCATCCAGCTCAGACTTGCACACCTCTCTGACTTGCTCCAGGAGCTCAGGCCCAGCGAGTCGCTTGGAGATGCCGGCCCTAAGAAGCACAGCCCCTGGGGTAAATCGAAGTAATGCTGCCCCTGCTGCCCGGGGTTCCTGCTTCTGTTTGGGCATCAAGCTAGACCAGTCCACATCAATCACATCTAGAGGACCTGTTGGAACGTACCATTGGGGCTTAAATAATTTCAGGATAACAATTGAGAATACACACAGACAGTATCTGACAGTACCTGAAATTTTTTCGTCGTCCTGCTGATCCTCTTTTTTCTGGCTATCAGCAAGAATTTCATCCAGTTCATCGTCACTGATTGGTTCATACTCCTCTCCAACCGATGCGACTGACTGCCCATCATCTTCTTTACCATCATCTTCCCCTGAAAAGCGCACACTCCTTTAATACCAGGCTGGGAAATCAGGAATAATTGAATAAATGTTTTTGCAATCGTGCTTTCATGTTCTTACCATCAATGCTGTCTGCCTTCTCCAGCTCCCGTTCTTGTTGCTCTCCCATTAGATGATGACTGTTGCTCGTTTTTTCAGGCTCTGGAGGGCTAAAAGCCTCTCTTGGCAGTAGAGGCTCATACTCGCTCCTCTCCGGTCTGATCATGTCCCCTCGTCCTAGAGCCCTGAGGTCCCCGTGAGGAGGAAGGTCCATCATCATCATCATCCTCTCCCTCTCTCGATCACCACGACCATCTCTCTCACGCTCCCTCTCACGCTCCCGTTCATGCTGCGGGAGGAGTCCTTCAGGGAGTAGGCGTTCCCTGTCCCTGATGTCCCGCTCTCTCAGGAGAGGTTCACGGCCGGGACGCATGAGCAAGGGCTCTCGTCCCCTGCTTGGCCAGTCCCTTGGTTCAGGCTCCCATTCTCGTTGTTGGAGGGGCTGTTGAAGGAGCAGGGGCTGCTGCTGTGTTTGTTGCTGCTGCAGCTGCTGCTGAGGCCTGGGGTCCTTTCTGTCCCGTTCCCTCTCAAATGGCTCCCTGTCTCTCTCCCGTTCACGGCTGTCATAGGATCCAGCACGAGACCTGGACCTGGTCTGTCTCTCAGAGTCAGGAGAGCTGCGCCTGGAGCTGTGGCTGCGAGAATCCTGTCGGTCTGTAAGACAATAGACGACAGTAAGATTAAAGAGTTAACTGTTGTATTGTGTATATTCTTGATGCATTTTCTAAAAAGGAGGCACAATTCCACAATGTGTGTGTGTGTGTATTGACCTGATGAGGTGCTGCGGCTGGGTTCTCCTCTCCTCAGCTGGTCAATTCGAGACTTTCTCTCAGCCCCAGGAGGGTCGCTCACAGCCGGTCTCTCTCTCTCCCGTTCTCTCTCCCTTTCCCTCTCTCGTTCTCTCTCTCTCTCCCGGTCACGAGAGTTGCCCCCCTGCAGCCGTCCCCTGCGAGATCTCTGTCCCTGGGGGTCATCTCGGTGTGCTGATTCGTTGGAGGGTGATCGCAGGCGTCGGGATGATGTGCGGCTCTGACTGCTTCCCATGCTGCTGCTGCGTGTCTGCTCTGGAGGTGGCTTGCGGAGCAGCGGCTGGGACATGAGGGGCTGAGGAGTCAGTGTCTGCAGCAGCATTGGAGGATCCTGGGGGAGTAAAGGAGCAATGGGTGGGGGATTGGTCTTTCGGTCTCTGCCCAGCCTGGGACCACCACTTCTCCTAAGAGGCTCAGCAGGAGCCAGGGGAGCTTGCGTTTCCAGGGGTCCTCCTCCTCTGTCTGAAACATCTTCATCTGACCAGTCACTGAAGTTGTCCATTTTGGACAAAGGTGACGGCTCTGTGTTGCCTCCAATAGCACGGTGATCAGGCTTCATTGAAGGAGGTGGTGTTCGGGGACCTCTTTTCCTTTTATTGTGTGGCTGTTGAGTGGTAGTATCCTCCTCAGACACATCAGACTCTGCTCCTCGTGAGCGTTTCCTCTTTCGGTCGATGGCCTTCTTCTTGGCTACTTTCCTGGGAGAGTGCAGGGGTGGAGCACCATCTGCAGAAGCAGCATCTGGGGGCTCAATGTTGAAGCGGTCTCCTACAGCAGCAAGGCTGTTGCCAGCGCCAATCTCCTCATCTTTGCGTCCCTTCTTCAATCCCTTCCTCTGTGACTTTGTCTTCTTTTTGCCTTCCTCATGTGACTGGGTGCCAGCAGCGTCTCTGTCTTCACTACCAGTGTTGAGGACTGAAGAAGGAGGTGGTGTTGCCTCGCGCGGGTCTCTGCCTCTGCTACGGGAGTCGGATGGCGTGTCTGAAAGATGGTCTCCTCGCCTGTCACCTCCTCTGCCACGTTCCCCACGAGGCTCTAGGTCCTCGTGCCTGCTGCGTGCCTCCCTTTTCTCACCAGCTCCTCTGCGCTCCTCATCCTTCCAGTGACTGAGCTTGTCATCAGACAGTGTAGCTCTCGGTGGAGAACGCAACAAGGGCTCCTGGGGCCGCACCACTTGGCTCAGCAGACGATGTTTGTCTCCACCTAGCGTATGCCATTGGAACAGTCACAAATCTACACTTAGTCCCTTTAAATCAAAATAATCAGAGGCATGGGGTATATGCAGTTATTTTGTGTAATATCAATTAAAGGTGTCTTTTTTTGGCAAAAAAATGTATTGAATGTACTTTTGTTATTAAATGATTATTGACTTTGGTACATTTCTTATGATCCATTTAGTTTAGTCATATAAAAAACAGCTTTTCATGCTGAAAATGACAAGATGACACATTGAGGGGAAACAATTTATAATCTATACCAATAGAAATAATTTTTTAAAAAATCAAACTTTAAACAAGTAACAGTGCATGTCCTCAAACACGAGTGTGTCCTTTCAAAAATAATTTCCCTACTGTCAGATGGAGGCGGACACACTGGGCTGGGGAGGAGGGGCTGTGGGTGGGTCTTGGCCTGCCCTCGGCCAATTGGGCGCTCACTTTTGTCTTCGCCGCTGTTGTAGCCATCGCTGTCTGTTGGGCTCAGGTCCCTCGCAGCTCGTTTTGGCGACGCACGGGGGCTCGGGCTGCTCTCCAGCTTGGGCCTCTTACGGCTGAAGGTGGTAAAGAAAGAATTAGATTAATGTTGAGAAGCAGCACGTGTCAATGTAACCGTCTGGGTAGTTGAAGATTTTATGTTTCAGTGGATAAAGCTGCTGCTTTGTGGGAATAAGGCGACACAAAGGACCCAGTGAATACTATGGGATGTACAAATCACATAAAACTTGAAGTTGAGTTTGCACTGACACATACCTCATCTTCCGATCGTCCCGGGTGTCTCGAACAGATCGGTCTTCCCTGGTGTCCTCTCTCCTGTCCCGCCTCTCCTCCCTTCCTCTTTCCCTCTCCTCCCATTCCCGCTTCCTCTCTCGCTCCCGCTGCTCCCGCTCTCTCTCCCGTTCTCGCTCCTTCCGCTCCCTCTCCCTCTCCCGCTCCTCGCGCTCCCTCTCTCTCTCACGCTCCCTCTCTCGCTCCCTCTCCCGTTCTCGCTCTCTCTCCCTGGCCCGCTCCCTCTCTGCAGCCTCCCTCTCCTTTTCCCTCTCCTTTTCCCGCTCCTTTTCCCGCTCCCTTTCCCTGTCCTTCTCTTTCTCTCTCTCCCGTTCCCTTTCCCTGTCTCTCTCTCGCTCTCTGTCTCGGGTCCGATCGTCCCGTCTATCCTCTGCTCTATCAGACCTGCGTTCCTCCCTCTTCTCTTCCCTCTCAGACTCCTCTGATCTCCCCTGGTGTCTGCTCGGGGAAGCTTGTCTTTGATCTAGAAAAATAGAAATAGAAATTAATAGAAAGTTGAAACTCTTAGCTGAACAAATCGTACAGAAAATCTTTTTTGATTAGTTGTATCTGTGTTCCCAGGTCAGGTTTTGTATGTAAACAAAGCTCACCTCTGTCTCGGTTGTCTCTGCGATCCCGCTCTCCGTGCCCCCCTCTCCTGTCATAGGAGGAGTCTCGGACCTGTTCTCTTCTGTCACTTTCATAGCGATCTCGATCCGAGCCTCTCTCAGAGCTTCTTTCAGTGGCGCTTCGATCTGTGCTCCTCTCCACACTCCTCTCGCGCACCGCACTACTGCGTGACTCCCAGTTGTCATGGCTGCTTTCCAGCTGGGAGCCACGAGAGTTTCTGTTTGAGCCTAACATGAGATAAAAAGGAATGTCACAATGAGTTTAAAGAAAAGCAAACTGCACTAAAGTGCACAATAGGCAACAAAGTAGTCTGTCTTGTGGCTTTGATTTTTGTTCAAAGATCTTGCCTTTATCAGATATTTCATTTGCACGCCCTCTCCCCCGTCCATTTCTCTCTGCTCTGTCTGTTCTGTTCTCTGTCCTTCCCTCAGTTCTCCCTCCATCCTCACGTCCATGACCTCTCCCATAACTTCTGTCGTCCTGAGTGTCCTCCTTCCTGTAGGTATCGGACCTCTCTCGCTCCTTCTCTCGCTCTCTGTCCTTCTCCCGGTCCCTCTCTCGTTCCCGTTCGCGGTCCCGCCGCTCAAGGGACTCTCGACCGGACCGGGTCTCTGTCCTACTCTCTCTGGAGTCCTTAACATCCCTGTTGTCTCTGTGGTCACGAGAGTCTCGGGCTGTCTCCCTTCCACGGTCGCGAGTGTCACGTCGCTCTCTGGTCTCCCTGTCGTCACGTGATGAGACCTGTTCGGAGTCATAGTCCCGGTCATCACGGACAATATCTTTCTCCCGTTTGCTGTGACTGTCTGTTTGATAGAGAGATACATTACTTAACACGGCAACAATGGAAAATTTAACCACCTAGTAAAATTAATTAAGGTAAGACTACATCAGTAGAGGATCTCATTTTCTGGATTTGCTCCTAAAGTCTGAATGCACAGGTGATAAAAAGTAAATAAAAGAACAAGACACAGAGAAAGGAATACAAAGATACCATCTCTGCGTTCATGTCGGCGCTCCTGGGCAGGAGGACTCCTGTCTCTGTCACCTCGACTCCTCTCACGGCCCCTGGAGTGACGGCGGCTGGGACTCGATCTGTCAGATCGGCGGTGTGGAGATGAGGTGTCGTGGGATGCTGGTGGCGATCTGGAGCGCCTGGAGCTCAGAGGTGAGGAGGCGGAGGCTGCCGCCGAACTCCGATGGTAGGTGGGCGAGGATGAACGACGCCTGCGTGGAGAGGGAGAGTGCCGCTGGGCAGAGGAGCCAGAGTGGGAGGAGGAGGAGCGGTGGCGGGGAGGAGTAGGGGTGCGTCGGTGGCATGGAGAGGGAGACCTGCATTGACGAAAGAAATGAGTTAGTATCACAGACATTACAATCGTGTTCAGAAAACTGATAATTAACAATGATTACAGAAAACACTATTTCACTTTTGTTGACAAATGTTGCACAATTCTTTGGTGACCGAATAAAATCTACATGTGCTAACCTGCGAGGAGGGGAGACCAGCACAGATGTTTTATGGGATGAAGCTTTAGGGGAGGTGGACTTCTTTCGGGCTGATGGTGAAGCACCTCTGGAAGGTGATGACACACTGCCTGAACGCTCCTCTGATGTCACAGACCGCTTGGCTTTGTGAGAACTATCTGATCGGTCCCTTCATACAACAAGTTTATGTTAAAACAATTGAAAATTATAGGTTGAAGAGAACTTGCTTGCATTAGCTATTAACCCATGATAAGCCCACAACATACCTGCGTTTCTCCTTCTTCTCTTTATGTTTTTCTGTGTCTCGTCCCTGATCTTTCCCTTCCTTCTGCTTTTCCTCAGACTTCTCCTTGTTTTTATGTTTGCTTTTGTGTTTCTTCCCTGTCACAGGCAGGTCCAGAGGGATTGGGGGAGGGGGACTGGGGGTACGAGGCCCTTTCTTTTTACTATGGCTCCCTTTGGAAGTCCTGATTGGAACAATATGAATGGGAACCAACAGTAATGAAGACCAGAACAAACCAAAAAGAATTGAAACCTAACCTTCTTGGCAAAAGTAACTATTAAGTGAACAAAAGACAAAAATCAAACCTGGTAGATTCTGAAACAGGCGAGGATATGGATGCTTTCTTCTCTTTTTTCCCAGATCCTGGCCCTTTGGTTGCACTTTTGTGTTTTGGGGAGCCACATGATTTCCTTGATGAGGGTGAGTCTTTAGAGCTTAATCTCTCTGGGGAGGCCAGAGGGACCTACATAAAAAAACAGGTGGAAATTCAAACCATAAAGTCTCATCATAAAGTCTGCTATGTCATAAGTGCAGTGGAGAAAATCAAAAGAAACGGAAGAACACAAAGTTCATAACCACCTTATGAATACACACTTACCTTTGGCATGGAGGTGGTTCTCGTTTTGGTGGAGGTTTCATCTTTCTTGATGACAATCTCCTCCCTCTTGTCAATGTTTTCCTGCTCCAGTTTCATCAGCTCTCGCTGAATCTTCTGACGCTTCATTTCTAGGGATAACTCGTAGTCGTAGTCACCGATATCCGAGTCTGAAAGTCAACCAAATGACACCGGCTATAAGAAAGGAATCTGTCTGCTATTTGTGTTATAGCAAATCAGAAAATCAGCTAAATAAGTAATGAAAACAAACCTTCACGATTGGTTTCCCACTCTGTGGGCTCTTCTTCACTGGCAGGAGTGCGCTCTTTTGTTATTTTTATGTCCTCCTTCTCCCTGTTTCGGCCTCTAGAGGAATCTCTCTGCAGTAGATGGACACAAGCACGGCAATCTTTGAATAACACCTACACGCCAAAACAAATTATGACTGTAAAAAGCAAAGAGAGGGCATTAAACTCACTCTTACTGTGGGGGATGTTGGCTCATCTAAGTCTCGCTTCAGGTTTTCTGCGTCAACATCCTGTCTCTTATTTTTCATCCTCTCCCGCAGATCACCTGTGGGTCTCTCTGTTGTCCTGTTCCAATAAAGCATGCACACAATAAAAATTGAATTTGTGATGTTACTGTATGGGGCATATATTTAATCCAACAATGAAATACAATAAACACAGAAGAAAGGCCATCCTACCGACTAAAGTTAAATCCTTTGCCTCGTGGCTGAGTTCCATGTGTGTAGCGACAAGTGTTGCCGTAACTGCAATTGCCGGTCTTCAACCAATTTCTACAGTGACTCTGAAAAGGGACAAGCAAATGAATTCAATGAGATTAAACAACGTCTGCCAAGTAAAACGAGACCTCCATCAGAGTAGGAGGAGATCAGAACTGTGAAGAAGTGTGAGGGAGGGAACAATAAGATATGCGTAAATATTTTCTGGGGTCTGCATCTGCATAAGTGTTTAGCAGCTAAGGTTATACATACATCCGCAGCATTACCGCCAGTGCTTGGACCAAGTCTTTCAAACACACTGGGCCTGCGGGAGGGGGCGGTGGGGTTGCTGGTGCTGTTGGTTGTGGTGCTGCTGCTGCCGTCAGATATGGTTTTTGAATTCTCCACTGTTACCTTCCGCCTGATCTTGGACATTCTGCAGAGCTAGAAATACATAAATGATGCTACATCAACTCTCTGAGTAGTCATCTGCATCAGGAGTATGTAACTGTACACTTAACAGTAAGTACGAATGCTAAAGGAACTTTGTCTAAAACCACAGCTAACTCTGTCATGCTCTCTTTACTCTCTATGATTCACCTCCAGCATTCATTTCTTTCGTTCCGTGTGCAATGCTTTACATTTTAACACCCCTACCTTCAACAAGACACTAAAACCAGGATTCACCAGAGAATTTATATTCGTTTTCCACAGTAGTTTCTTTGATACATGTAAACAGTTCGCTCTGTTTTCTTTGCAGCGGCTAACTTCCCGTTAGCTTGCCTTGTACGCTAGCTTTACATTAGACAAAGTTGCTAGTCTAGAACACGACTTCATCGTCACTGTTTTGTGTTCTGCGTTCCTTAATATGCAAGCGAAATTCAATGGTTTAGCCAGTACGCGCGTTACGAGAATAATTGTACATGCATCAAGCTATAAATAAACGCGAATGGATGCTAATGCTAAAGTTAGTATAGCAGCGAGCTAATGACTTAGTGTTTTGTCTCAGCGCGGGGCCTTGACGCCGCCTCCAGCAGCCAGTCTGCAGGATAATGTGCATAAAAACAGCCGTCTCACCCAGGATAATAATTCGGTGTCGCATCTACTTTAGTCCAGACAGTGGATTTAGCAGTTAAATAAAAAGGTTTACTCTTTAAAGTCGAAGGCAGAAACTGCCCCGGGTACGTTCATAGTGGCGGAGGGAGCGCGTCATACGTCCTCTTCTTCTTCTGTGCTGTTTTAGAGGTAGTTCTGTGCTCCAAGGTGTCACATTACCGCCGACAGCCGGATGTCTCCTCCGCAACGCCATCCTCAATTTATCATTATTATTATTGTTATTAAGAATAATAATAAGAAGACGAACAATAAGAATAGTAAGAATAATAAAGACAAGAAACAATCAATCAATATATTTTATTTTTTAAATTTTTTAGTCTGCAACAGTTTAAATGCATATGTGTGCAGTTCAAGCAAACATTCAGAACAATATTTGCAAAATAGACTTTGATAAAACATATTAGGAGAATGTGACAAAAAAGATCTCATTGTAGCCAAAAAACAGCATGAATACAAATCACAATATTGTTGTGACACTGTGAACAATGAAGGCTGATCTTTTGAAGTACAGCAAAAAAAAGGTTGTAAATCTGAAAAACTACCTAACGTATTGAGCTTCCAACCTAAACAGCAGGCATGCTTCCTAAGACGGTTTGACGAGAATGTGTTGGATCTTGTGTTTTCTCTATAACCTTGAGAGCAATGGTCTTCACGGCAATCAGAGCTTCGTTGCAGGCCTTGGAGATGTGAGATGGTGGCAGGAGGAAGCCATAGTGCCCACGGTCCTGGAGCTCAAACGTGAAGGAGTATTTGATGCCAAGGTTGTAGGCCCAGTCATCAGAACCACCAGGAGCCAGGTCTGAAGAGTAGATAATACCAGTCATGTTCTTGAGAGTAACCAAATTACGCAAACACAAAAAGCAAGGCCCACTTACAAATTGTTTTTGCTCCAGAACCGTATTTATAGCTGTTCCTATAATATCTTCTGATTTTCTGGGCCGCCTCTTGAGCCATCTCGAGCTTTTTAAAGAGCACATTGATGTGAAGATTTATATAATACTTATTTATGTACAATTGATGTTCCAAAAATCACTGACTAGAACATCAGCCCAAACCTCTCACCAGGTCTTGGTGGTTCTCTGCTTCATCTAAGGTACAGGAGTATGGGAAGAGCAGCATCTGAGAGTATGAGTGAATGGTGAGATAGAGCTGAATTGAATGCTTGTGGCGGCGCAGGAAGTTGGCTACAGCCTCTGTCTCTGGCTCCGACTCGGGGAAGGCACCACAGTAGATCTCAGTGCAGGGTTCCTGAGAAGCCCCCGCCGCTGGGAAGAGCATAAGCACTTTACCTCCAAGTCTACATACTACTCCTGTACTGTATATGATGTAAGATGGAAAAAGGTGAGGGGGACTTACTGCACCAATTGGCATCAAAGTTTCTGTTGAGGTCGACTCCGATGCAGTTGCTGCTCCTGCTAACCGAACGGTTCTTCCTCCACATCCTGTTCTGAAAAAAATCAAATCAAATAAAAATCAAGGACAAGTCCTGACATCAGTTGAAATTCCTCAAACAATATGTGAACAACATGTTCAGTGTGTTCTCACTGTCGTCCACGTGTACTGGTATCCATCAGGGTTCAGAACAGGCAGGATGTAGACATCCATGTTGTCCAGTATGTTGGTAATGTCTTGGTTTTGTCTGTAAAAGGACAAAGACTGTTGGAGAAAGAACAATGGTTTTAGTAAACAATCAACGACATTTCAAAAAACTCAAATTGCCACAGACACTGGATCAGACGTACTCACATAGTGCACAAACCATAAGCAGAAAGCAGGAGAAATCCACTCCCTAGCATGGATCCCACAGTCGATCCATATTGCTTTCTTATTTGGTCTGTTATTCAGAGACAGCTGAGGCCGAAAGGTTGAACATTCAAGTTAATGATTTCTCTCATTACGAAAAAAAAAGGTAGTTATCAATAATCACCTTTGTCAACATGAGCTCAGTGTTTGATAACTGTACCTTGAGAGCATAAAGTGGTCTCTTTTCAAACGAGGAGCCGATCAGAATGGCTTTGACTGTGGTGGGATTGTCCTGTGTGGTCCTGTTGATCCAGAAATAGATCTACAGTACAACGCAAGACAGCACGTGAGGGTGTGAGCTGGAATAAATCCATTAAGCTCAGTACAGCTGTACATTTCAATGCTCTGCAGTCCATTAAGGTGAAATGTTCAATATATTGACGAGTGGAATACAAATCCTACATCTTCAAGACTATGATATCTCTCATAGAAAGTTGAGCTGCTTCGAGGGTCTGTGGAGTCGTTTTTCATCTGCATTTCGATCAACTCATTGGCATTGGACAGTAGAACTCTATAATAATCAAAGGGAAACAAAACTGTAAATACACGTTGCACAACTGGAATGACACTATGAATCATTCTTGTTGACTGTGAGGGACGTACTCGTGCGTTATGCCGTGTGTCCGGAGCAGATCAGTGACAGTCTGCGAGCTGTTTGCTGGGAGAAACAGATGAACTTGTGTCTCCTCTTTAATGTAGTCAGGCGATACAGGCTGCCATAAGGCTGTCTGCGAGGAGAACACATAGAATAATTTCCATAAGGGAATAACATCAGGAAAAACACAGTGACTGCTCCGTTTATTTTTTTTTACCTCATGTTCAGTGAACACTCTTTTCAAGATGTCCACTTGTTCCTTTGTTGTTGGGGTGATCGACAGAACTTGGTCGCTGGGTGAAAAGAAAAGAAAGACATTATTGCCACAGTCTGCTCCCTTTCTTGTGTACAACCCTTGTGTATGTCCAACTCATTTGTCCAACATGAGGAAAATTCCACAAATATAGTTTCCAGTTGTGTCAATATGAAAAAAAGTCTTGGTCCTACAGAGGTTACAAGGTTGAGTGTTGCTGCATATCAGTGGGAAAGAGTTCCTCATAACAGTTAATATGATAAATTAAGAACAACTTACTTTGTTTCTGTGCAATAGCCTTTGTCCACATTCAATAAAGCAAACACAAACACACTCAAAAGAGGCTTCATGATGTCAGGATCCAGACTGGAAATAACACGAGTCTGGCCCAAACATGGGGTTAGGGAGACGTTATTGATCGACACAAACACGCTGTTTATCTAGAAGTTAAACTTTACTTTTTTTTAAAGAACGAGGGCAGAGATCAGCCAACATGGCTGAGAGGGAGCAGGACAGTGTATTCTAGTATATAAACCGGTCCATACACAGTATACTACGAAGAGTATTAGGGCCATTGTTAAAGAAAAGTGTCTTGACTTTTTCTTCTCATAATTCTGACCCATAATTCAGAATTTATCAAACAACACAGACACCTCTCGTGCTACCGAACTTTGTTTTTATTGTTAAAGTGCTCCAATACAAGAATCCACATTAAATCTGTGCCTTCTCTCAAAACCATGCAGCTGGTCATGGATGAAGTCAGGAAGAGAGGATTGAAATGTCAGATTTCCTCACAACACAAATGCAGAAAAAACAACAGGGAGTCATACAAGTGAACATGGTAAGAAATATAATGTAAAAGAGGAAAAGGGTGGTTTGAAGGTTTGAAATTCAAACAATCAAAACATGAGCCCTGAGAACAACGTTCATGTTTATATCTATGCAATCTCTAAAAAAAAAAGCAATAAACCAGCATCCAGGGGTGAAACTGCGACAGAGTCTGCTTATCGGCCCATCTCATGTTGCTTGCCAGTGTCAGATGTTTGACAGCTGTCGCCCTCTGGTGGCGTCTGGTGAAAGGTTAGGGTTAACTGTGTGAGCTAACATCTTGTTTTAATAATATTTTTTTCACATTGACATTTACACTGTATTAATAATAAGAAACATTATCAGTGGTTAACAATTAATATGCAATGCCCTGCTACACTCCCTCCATCACGTGTTGCTGAAGCTCCTAACAAATCACACAAATTTCACACACGTTTGACTATATTTTCTGCACATCACATTTGACACATTTTAGGACATTTTGGTCCACGTGTTTGCTGTGTATTAGGGCAAACCTTTGAAGTTCTCCAGGCTTAATTTCAGGGATTGCAGACGCTCATCTTCACTTGACTGCACGGACACATGGAATAGCTTGACATAATGCTGAAAAATAGGGGACAACGGAAAAGAAAGACTGAAAAACAACAGATACTATATAACAGCACCAAATGTTAGGCCTGAAAGCCAGCTGTCAGTCACACATGGGTCAGGCTTTACCCGGTGTTGTTCGATAAGACTGAGGAGGTTGGACTCTATATTCGGTATGATTTCCTTGAACTCCTGCCTCCGCTTCATTTCTGCTTCTTTCTGTTCCGCTGTCTCTACCTGCTGACGCTGAAACAGACAGGTTCATCAAGCCCGGTAAAAACAAATATTCCTACTACCTACAACCTACTACTCTTCTCCCTTTACTGCTTCACCTCACTCTGCCTCTTCCTCTTTCTGTACTCCTGTCTCATGGAGAGTTCTTTCATTGCAGTGGAATACACGAAATCCCATTGAATCTGGTACTGAATGAGGAGGTCAAATACATCCAAGAGATTTTTCAGAATATTCTGGAACAAACAAGTGAAAAAGATTTAGAGGTACTGTGTGATTTTGATGTGTGGTTACTACCATAATGTACGTAATTCCATGAGATTAAGTGTTACTCTGTTGTTGGTGTCCAGCAGGCATCCGGAAATTATCTCGTGGAGGAAAGCTTCATGGGCAGCAATGATTTGATCTAGGTCCTGGGGCTGCCGCAATTTGTTACACAGCACACGCCAGGAGCACTCCACCACCTATGCCCACACAAAGACACACACAGGTTACGCAAGGTACTCGAATCACATTGCTCGGTCAGATATCATACAGTCAGCCTGGCTTTAATCGATTGTAAACCCTGGAGTAAAGGAACTGCTTATATTTCTGAACACAACCTTGTTGGCTATAAATACTACTTTCTACAGATCTTTACATTATTATTTAAAGCTCTCTACAGCCTGTGATGTTAATGGACGGACCTCAGAGGTGATGTAATCCAGTATGTGGCGGTTAAATTGGGACATTTCCGCACCCAACATGTCACAGTGGTCCAAAACTCCTGACAAACCTAGAGGGAAGAGAGAATTGTGCAACAACACTAGGATAGCTGGTCACTAGACATGAAAAGATGTCATTTTACTCTTTCAGATGTAATACCATTATTAAGCAATTTAAATGCAGATTCACAAATTTAATGATGATTATTTTTATGACCATTAATGAGATCACAGATATAAAGGAATATAAAGAAGAATAGCAAAACTTTATATATCTGAATAAAAGTTCATGTCAGGAACGCACACAGTTAAATAAGCATGTTTGTTTGTGTGTTCATCTACCAGGAATGGATGTGAGGAGTTCAGCATCACACATCTGACTCTTGCGGATGTCAGTCAGTGTGTACTCCATCCTCTTGGCTCACCACAGGAAATAAAACACCTGCTGGTACTGGTCCATGCATTCCCTTGTTAACACCTGCAGTATGCACACACGCGCACACAAACACAAAGGCAAGCTCATATTAACACACTAATATTTGCATACTGCCTTTTCCATACAGGTATATCCCAGCATGTTTTGGAATTGGAATTGTAGAAAGGTATAATGTGTGCATTACCACAGCAATGGGTCCGTCAACATAATAGTCCAGACTGAAAACATCCCAGCCTGTATTACCAGAGGACCCTTGTCGTAGGCGGACACTCAGCCTCCTGACGATCTCTAAATGATCAGGCTGTGTACTGGTGACTCTGACTGCTGTTTCTAAGATAGAAGTCAGGATTTGCTGGTACAGCGGGTGGAGCAGGGGCAGGGGAAGGGGAGGAGGTAATGGGAAGAGCCGAGGCGAGTTGAGAGCCCAGAGGCTGAGCAGCTGCAGGCTGAGGGGGTTGACTAAAACACACAGACAGATATTTACTGTTGATCAACATGATCTGACCAATATCCTGCACCAAAAGTGTCCATGTGCTAATCTAGGTATCATCTGCTGATACTGGTTTATGGTCAAATGCAAATGAACCATCGATTTCCACTTGAGATTTTTTCCCGATTCATTGTAAACAAGGGTATGTAGCATGACACCTCACATTACTTTTGACATTTGTAGCCACTGTGTTTTTATGTTCAGTAAATTACAAGTCAATTAAGGCCACCTGCATTATTAAAAAAAAAAAACCCAAATTGAATTCAATAGCCTTCTGGTGTCTCATAAAACAGATATACGAGAGGTCAGGTAAGTTCTGATGTTAACTGATGTTATTTTAGTGGTTTGAAAGGATGAACATTGGATGAATGTTCTCACCAGGCTGGGCTCTGTGGCCAAGTACTGTCGAGTGGGGTGGCGTGGGCCTCCCCAGTGGGGGCCTGGACAAACGCTGCCCCATAGTTGCCAACCTGAGAAGGAGACAGTGAAGACGTGTCTGTCTTGAGTCAGTTTCAAACTGTCAGTTTTATGTGTGTGTTGCTGTGTGTTTCTCTCTGTCACCGTGGAGGAAGACCCGTCAGGAAGGGTGAGCAGCTCATGGAGAACAGCCAAGTGATGCTTCAAAGCATCCTGGTCAAGCAGTAACCAAAATAACACAACATTCCACAAGACGCTGTGTTGATAAGACCAAAGCTCTGCGAATAACACAAAATAATACACACCGGATTCTGAAGAGTTTGGTACATCTCTGAGAACAGAGCAGCATCGGCATCTCTCCTCTGCTTCAGCACTGTAACAGAATGAAGACAAACTGGGTGAGATGGAGTGTGTTTATTATGACAACACTGATAACAGCAGTTCAAAGTAACCTACAGTACGATTGTGTTGTCACTGAATGACATCTCCATCCAGATGCAACTTACACTCATTCTTGATTGCCTCGTCCCAGTTAGTGGTGGAAGGCAAATTGTGAATTAATTGCACTCCAAACTGGAAGAGGTGGGCAACCTCAGCTGGAGAAACACAGAAGAACCGAAGACCAAAAGTCATGGCAACATTTATGGCAAAAGTTTTATTAAATCACAGAGTTGTTTACTGAAGGAAATAGTATATTGAGGAATTTTGTATTGTATAAACTTTGCATTCATTCCATATTGTAAGTGTAGCTACATCCCTAAAAGTTTACAGCTGACAGAGAAAAGACACATGGTGTAACATTTTTAGTCTAAATGATTTATAGAACTACCATCAGTGGATAACCTATCCTCTGTAGCCAAAAGGTTTTGTCGACCGCCATAGCTGAGGATGTTTACCTTCTTCCCTCACAGGAAGATTAGTTTCTTTGGGATAATGGTGCTACCCCTCTATTTTATTCTTGTTTATCTATGTTAAATACCTGCTCATGATGCTGTATATGCAGAGTATAATATACATGTATGCAGTATGAGCAAAGTTACAAATTATTCAGCAACATAATAATCACGTTGAAATGTTCTGTTAAGCAAACTGTTAAATGGTTTACAGTGGCAATGTTTATTCAGTCCAAATTCTAATTAAACAATTCACATTACCACCACTCTTGAACAGCCTTCCTGGCAACGAGCTTGACAATGACGATCTTCCTTAGTTCTGCTGGACACTCCACCTGGATGATTTGCTGTCGACGTTTTGTGTTAAGAACCTAAGACGTTAGAAGACTGTTCTTAGCATAAGGTGACTGTGAAGAATATGAGGTCATCACAACCTCAAAATGACATGATGTCACACAGCAACATTAAAGCAACATTAAAGGAATATTTGACATCCTCCAAAGGAAAACTATCGACTGTCATTGATGCTCCCCCTGACAATGAAGCGCGGTTCAAAGTTCTTCAGGTTTTATTCTGAGGAACTGTGTGAAACTTGCTTCAAATCCAGAAAAACCCCTCATCTGATGACGTTCGACCCATTTCCTGCTTCGAGGTGGTAAATTCGGTTCATTTAGTGGACTCGGGTTAATCTGAGTCACTCACTAAAGTGACCCCAGCAATGTTGTACAGGCCCAAGCCCCCCACGTTCCACCACCCATGGGATATCACCATCCATGAATGCAAGGACGTGGAGTATGTTCACTGTTGAGTTCACATACCTCTTCCTCTTCCATTGCATACTACTGTTAATGTTTCCAAAAACTTAAGACAAAATAGTAAAATGAAAAAAAATCTAAAAGAAGCATCTTAAACTTAACCCTCCACCCTTAAACGCTGGAGGTGTAGTTAGACATCCGTATCGGTAGGTGGCGTTAAATACGTGTAAAAAGCAGTAAATGCGGAAGTGAAAGAGTTAGAAGGTGATGTGTTGTTAAATTTGTGTTGTCAAGATGTCGGGACATGATCAGTTGGCTCACTGCCTGTGTGAATTAACAAGGTAGAGAATTTTACTATAAACTAAGAAATTAAACTAACAAAACAAATCGTATTCGTTAATTATTTAATAGAAGCACGGTTAGCTTGTTTCATTTCGATGTGTGTTAGCCACTGCTGTGGTTGTAGCATTAGAACATAGACGATATTACATGTTTTTCTAAGCTAACTCGGTTATATTTATATATATTTACAAATGTATAGATATTGTATCACCACTATACCTTTATAATACTTACATTGCATCGTTATCCTGGAGCTTTCGTTGTGATGGGCGACGTCTCCTTCATTGGTAGTCTTTGTTTGTTCGTCGTGTTTTTCTCAGGAGCCACCTGTCTAATACGTCAATACAGAACAGTGAGAGCTAGAGAGTGTGTGTGTTTGTGTAAGCCTCTAATTCTGACTCTGGATCTAGACAGAGACTGTTATTACCTGTGACTCAATGTGTTGTGTTGATGTGATTTTCAGGTTGCTGTGGAAGTTGCTGCTGCCCCTCGTCTTCCTGTGTGTGTTGCTGGTCTCAGTCCTGGTGCTGCTGGTGCTCGCGGTGCGTCTCTGGCTGCAGTACAACAGGAACAGACGTCGGATGAGAGATGGCTGTCCAACGGTGGCCTTTTTCCACCCCTACTGTAATGCTGGTGGAGGGGGGGAGAGGGTGCTTTGGTGTGCCATCAGAGCACTACAGAACAGGTAAAGCACTGTCATACATTTTGAGGAGTTTGGTCTATTTACTTTTCTCAGCCTAACTTGTACCTTCTGCTTATGTGACACCTGGCCAGTTATGCAGACATCAACTTCGTGGTGTACACAGGAGACTTGGGTGTGACAGGTCAGCAGATCTTGGATGGAGCTCGGCAACGTTTCAACATTGTCCTTCCCCGGCCCGTTCACTTTGTTTTCCTGAGGCACAGACTGCTGGTGGAGCCTGCCCTGTTCCCTCACTTCACCCTGCTGGGGCAGAGCATGGGCTCCATTCTTCTAGGATGGGAGGCACTGACAGAGTTCGTCCCAGACCTTTACATCGACTCCATGGGGTACGCCTTCACTTTGCCCCTGTTCCGCTACCTGGGAGGCTGCAGTGTGGGGAGCTATGTTCACTACCCCACCATCAGCACTGACATGCTGTCTGTAGTTGGAGAGAGAAACCCCAGGTAATTAGTGCTTTTATTGACTCGTATAATCCTACGATATTCTTACATAAAATAACCTTTATTGTCTTCTAGTATTGTCCTCTATTACAGACATAGATGTCTGCATCTGTCACTGAAATTAAACAGTGATCTCTCTAACATAATTTTAGGTTAAATGATTTTGATTACAGTATGCTAACAACACAAACTGTTTATGTCCTAGGTTCAACAACGCAGACTATGTCGCTAATAGTGTGTTCCTGAGCGCCTTTAAGATGGTCTACTACTGCCTGTTTGCACTTCTCTACGGCATGGCCGGTTCCTGCAGCGACCTTGTCATGGTCAATTCCTCCTGGACCCTCAACCACATCCTGTCACTTTGGCGCGCTCCTAACCGTACCAGTGTGGTATACCCGCCCTGCGACGTCAGCGCTTTCTTGGACATACCGCTGGAAGACGACGGGGACAAGAAGTGCCACTCTGTCATTTCCATCGGGCAGTTCAGGCCTGAGAAAGACCACCAGCTGCAGATCAGAGCTTTCAAAAAGGTGTTGGACAGTAGGAAGGCGGGTGCTGGGGGCAGGGAGGACCTGAAGCTGGTTCTGATTGGTGGATGCAGAAACCAGGAGGACGAGGATAGAGTGCTCCTCTTGAGAGGTCTGTGTCAGGAGCTGCGTGTAGCTGACAGGGTGGAGTTTAAACTGAATGTTTCCTTTGAGGAGCTGAAGAGAGAATTGGGAGAAGCCACCATTGGACTGCATACAATGTGGAACGAACACTTTGGAATAGGTAATTTATCATTAACTGCAGTTATTATCAGAATTTATTGTTTAATTTTTCATTTTAGTCAATAAAAGATGCATCAATATTTTGTCCCTCTGTAGGCGTCGTGGAGTGTATGGCAGCAGGGAAGGTCATGTTGGCCCACAAGTCCGGCGGCCCCAAGCTGGACATCGTCGTACCTTTTCAGGGGGCCCAGACAGGCTTCCTGGCTGATGATGAGAACAGTTACGCAGAGACGATAGAGAGGATCTTGGCTCTGCCCTCTGCCAGTCGGCTGGAGCTCAGATTCAATGCCCGTCAGTCTGTGGCTCGCTTCTCAGACCAGGAGTTCGAAGCGTGCTTCCTCGCCGCCATGGAGCCTTTGATGGGAACACTGGAACGATAACGGGAGGACTGTGTTTATAAAATGTAGTTAAAGTGATATTTGACACCTTTACTTTAATGCACTTCAGAAGTGACAACTTGTTGAGATTGTGAACACATTTGCTGGTTGAATAATCGAAATAGCAGGATTTTATGAGTTGTATTTCCTTTTGTTCTTGTCTTGTTCTTTGCTTTGTTCTTGTCACCTCAGTTAGATCCGTATACAGGGGATTAAAGGAGTATAATATTTTGCAGTGTAAAAAATTGGGAACAAATTGAGTTGTGTAGAAAGTTAGTGTTCTCAAGTAGTTCTCATTCCCAAATGTTAAGTATTTTTGATACTGATGATGAATGTAATTAAGATATGATGGGTGTAAAAGCTATAATCTCAATAAGGGGATAAAAAGTCATCCAAATGAAACTTTTCATGTTCTGCTCTATTTGATTCCACTCAGAGTGAAAAATGATTTATTTATTAAATAAACCAAACAACAACCTTATTTCAAATGTAGGTATTTAGCATATAATGGTTTGGGCCACCTTTTTATTTGTTCTAAAAAAGATGTATGGGCCAGTAAGGAGCCACTAGAGGGAGTAAAATAGCCACTTGTTTTAATCCCTTGCATTTAAACAGTGCTTAATTTACCACTGCACCGGTTCCAAGCTTCAGTGTACAAATGTGATTTATAGAAATGAGGACTATGAAGCAGGCTGACGTCTCATTTAAACATTTATATAGTGAATTTCAGTTTATATGCAAGAGGACACGTTTATTCCACCGGCAACCACTTTTCTTCATTTCATTTGGCCCCCGCATGTTCACATCAGCACATCAATAACTTATACACTGTACTGTAGCAAACAAGCCCGTTACGGATGATGACGATGATGATAGTGAAAAGAAATGGTACGCTGCTTCCAAGTGGCAACTGCATGACTGAGGCAGGGCAAAGAAACAGCATGTTAAACATGGTAATAGAAGCAGCTCTTAGCATGTAAATCATTTACTCACTGCAGCCAATTTGAAAACAGTTGGAATGGTGTGAAATATTGGTGATTCGTCACATGAGGATATGACGAGGACGACTAGCACCCTTATAAATGAAGTGGTGGCTGCTGGAAATTAAAACCCTTCAAAATCCATGCTAACAAAACACATCTTAGCCCCACGTACATTAGGGTCAAAGCAGTAATGAGTGCTAATGGCACACTGATGATTTCTGTTTACATTAACTAGACATGTATCGTTCTCAATGACATGGATGAGATGATGAATCCGGTCTGCTCTTCCTGGATGGTGGATTGTGGAGTAGCAGCTGTGACTGTACAGATACAAACTGGGGGATACAATCAAACCAACGCACAGAAACTCACACAGTCCACTAAGATACACCACCACAGGCCTTCCTTCCCACTGACAGAGGTCCTTTTGAAGTTTGCATTAAATAAAAAGAAGTAAAAGTCTTTCTCCAGTTGCGCAATCCGGACTCTGCAGAGCCTTTGGAAGAAACCTCCTTTCTGCTCCGATCTCTGTGCAAGACTTTGGGAATAAGGCTTCCTTCTGATTTGGATTCTTCACATGGTGAAACTGTTTAGACTTTTTTTTTTAGATAACTGATTTTTTTTGTTGTTTTAGCTGTTTTTTTCAAGCTGTGGCTAAGTATTTAAATATGTCTTCCATATACATTCCACTGTGCCGACTGCTCTGTTCATCTCTAGACTTTGTTGACCAGCTATTAAAAGACACTTTTAATAAAAAAATCCTTCCATTTATCATTAAATAATTTCATATAAAAGCAAACCGCTCCACAAAGGCCTTCTCTAAAGGTTAACTATTTTGACCACCATATAGTCATACATACATGCATGCACACAATGCATGTGTGCATATTCAAGCTCTCACACACACATGCACACACACTGGAACAGCTTCATGTTTTACAGTTTGTTGTTACATGAGGTCCATGCAGTACCAACCGCGGAAAGATCCTGATGGGATTTTGTTTCCTTTTTTAGTCTCCAGTACATGGTGAAAACGTCTGGAAGCGGATACATGGTTTGGCTCAGACGTGGATCCAGTTACATTTGTACAATTCTGACTAGTGTTTATTGAAAAGCTTGTTGTATCAGACGGGATGAGGGTTTACACGACAGGACAACACAGTATATTCCAGCCAGTTTGGACAATCGCAGAAAATTAAGCTTGTCTTGCTTTTCCGTGACATCAAACTTACCTGCTCCAGTCTTAACTGTCCCAATAACGAAAACCTCACCGATCCAGAACGTCAAGCATGTTACAAAAAGCAATAATTAGCAAACAATAATTGATCACTGTCTGTTTTGTGGGTTTTGATATATACAAGGTCTTCTACTCATCACTGTGATCCCAAGAGGACACAAAGTTTCCAGGATTTTGTTCCCAGTTCACCATCTAATCTGTCTCTTTCTATTCATTCGTCTTGTTGGCATCACCCGCTCTAAATTCAACACTCTCCAGTAAGTTTGGTGGTATCCCCACGTTTGGGTGGTGCAGGTGGGGGTCCTCGTCGCAGGGTTGCATAGCCTGAGATGTTTCCGGACATGTAGCTGCCGTTCCCTCCGTTGCTCTGCCTTCCTTGATCCAGGAGGAGCTCAGGGGGAGGTGGAGGAAGGGCCATGTCATCCATGGTTCCTGCAGGGTCTAACTTGCCTGAGAGGCCAGTCGAGTTGAGAGAACCCTGGCGACCCACTGACTTTCGCTTCAGTGTCCGGTTGAGATCCTCCAGGAAGTTGGGCTGCCCTGAGCTGCCCTTTGGGGAGGTGGGTGGAGGCGGCGAAAGAGGAGGGGGCTCAGGGGTAGTGTTACTACGTCGCCCAAGTGTGGGTGGAGGAGTCTTTTTCAGCGAGCTCTTTCCCCACGTTGAGTTGCTGACAAGGGAGATGGGCGGTGGAGGAGGGGGAGCCTGGGGCTGAGGGTTGACCACAGCTACCCTCGGTGGGCCTCCACTATGGACGTCACTACCAGGAGGCGGAGGAGGAGGGAAGAGATCGGTGGGTGGTGGAGGAGGTGGGAAATAGGCACACTCAGGCGGAGGGGAGGGGAAGTCACCACTGGACTGCTTTGCCTGGCTCACTTTGGCCTGAAGTGCCATGGGTAAGTTGGCCAGGTTGAGCTTGCCAGGTTTGGGGGGGGCAGGGGGTCCAGCTGACTGGTCCTTAGACGGAGATCCCGTGGAGGAGGTGGGACATGGGGATGAAGGAGGAGTGTTGCTCTGGGGAGCAAACTTGCTTAGTAAGTTCCTCCTTGATTCTTCATAGGAGGCATTGGACTTTATGCTGGAGTTCCGCTGGGGAGTTGGAGGAGGCTTCTTGCCTCCGAAACTGGAGGAACCAGAGGGTGATCTCCTCGTGGGGGAACCCAGGTTTCCAGGAGGGAGGGGAGGAGGGGGTGGGGTCGGGCCAGTAACAGGTGCTGCGGGAGGTGGCGGAGGAGGAGGTGGAGCAGGGAAGCTGGAGTTGCTGTCTGGAGGAGGAGGAGGGAACTCGGGGGACTGGAGCTGCTGACCACACCCAGGCTGCCATTTTGGTTTGGTCTTGACTGCAGGTGGGGAGAGGGGGGCTTTGGGGCTCTCTGAGTGATTGGCTGCTTGGGATGAAGCTCCTGGAAACTGACTGGCCAGCTGTTTCACCAAAGAGGTGGCAGGAGGAGCTCCTGTGGAAATTGGAGGTTTGGACAGGCTGTGCTGCTTGGGCAGAGTCGGAGGGGGGTGACTGGAGCTGTGTCCTGCCTGGAGGCTGAACTGCTTTTTGAGGAGTGCAGGTGGAGGTGGGGGTGGGGGTGGGGCTGGGGGGGGGGGGGGGGGGGGGGGGGGGGGGGGGGGGGGGGGCTGGGTCCCCTAAGGCAGCAGGAGGTGGGGCAGGAGGAAACGGTGAGACAGGTGACATGGCTGTGGAAATTGGAGGTTTGGACAGGCTGTGCTGCTTGGGCAGAGTCGGAGGGGGGTGACTGGAGCTGTGTCCTGCCTGGAGGCTGAACTGCTTTTTGAGGAGTGCAGGTGGAGGTGGGGGTGGGGGTGGGGCTGGGGCTGGGTCCCCTAAGGCAGCAGGAGGTGGGGCAGGAGGAAACGGTGAGACAGGTGACATGGGCTTATGGGTAGAATGAGGGACAAAGCCTGGTGTGAAGGTTTTGGGTGGTGCCGGCGGAGGTGCAGGAGGAGGTGGAAACTGGGCTATTGCTGGAAACTGCTGGGGAGGAGGAGGAGGTGGTGGCGGTGGTGGAGGGGGAGGAGGTGGTGGTGGTGGTGCAGGGGCAGGCGGCGGAGACTCATCAAGGTCTCCATTTGGAGACAGGAGTTCCCGTGGTGGGCTGGGAAATCTTTCCTTCACTGCCTGCTTCAGGCCGTTGGAGAAGACAGGCTGGCTAATGGGAGCAGGTGCAGGTGGAGCTGGAGGGGGAGGAGGAGGTGGAGGAGGAAATGCTACTCCATTGGTGTGTGGAGCAGGTGGGGGTGCTGGGGGTGGAGGAATACAGGAAGGTGGGGTGGCTGGGCTGGTAGGTCCCAGCTTCAACACAGCCATGGCTGACCCAGGGGTTGGCATGGAGGGTGGAGGGGGAGGAGGTGGCGCAGGAGGAGGTGGGACATTAGTCCTTGCCGCAATGTGATTGACATTGGGTTTGATGGCCACTTGAGCTACGGGTGGTGTCAGAGCAGGGGGTGGAGCCTGCTGAACGTGGAGGTGCGTGGGCAGCTTGTGGTGATTGGCAGCCTGTGAGGTCTTCTGGTTCTGCAGCCTGGTGATGGTGCTGTACTTGTACATTGTGGGAGCTGGTGAGTGGTGTGACACCATTTGGACAGGGGGTGGTGGAGGGGGTGGAGGGGGAGGCGGGGGTGGAGCAGCGGGCTGTTGCTCCTGAGGGGGCCTGTGGCTGTAGCTGCTGATGGTCTGTGGTGGGTGTTGCTGCGGAGACTGTGGGGGCTGCAGAGGGCGCTGTGGAGACTGTGGTGGCTGTAGAGTGCGCTGTGGAGACTGTGGTGGCTGTAGAGGGCGCTGTGGAGACTGTGGTGGCTGTAGAGGGCGCTGAGGCGACTGAGGTGATTGCTGCGGGGCCTGTTGAGGTGAGGGAGGGTAGGGCGTGTGGGGAGGCAGTTGCTGCTGTGGTGGCTGGGCCAGAGTCTGTGGGTGCACTGATGGGTGCACTGATGGGTGCACTGATGGGTGCACTGATGGGTGCACTGATGGGTGCACTGATGGGTGCACTGATGGGTGCACTGATGGGTGCTGAGGCTGCGGTGGGGGCTGCTGCTGCTGCTGCTGCTGCTGCTGGGGCTGGGGTGGGGGTGTCAGGGCCGGGTGGTCAGCTGAATGCTGGCTGTGATGTCGGTGACTGTGTGAAGCATGTGGCAGGGTGCCGCTTCTGGACGCCTCGATTCTTATCTGCAAACAGGAAACTGTGTGTGAGCTCAGTGAAATCAATGACATTCTCTGGAAACCCAGGCAAAAACGAAAAAATGCTGCACCTTGGAGTTTTCCTCGATCTGTGTGCCCCTCTTCCAGGCCTCCGAGAAGATGGAGCTCACCACACTCTGGGACCTGCCATGAGAGGAGCCTGTGTCCACACCGCTGTCTGAATGGCCTGAATGATTAGACTGGGACTCTGGAGGCACATAGCACCATCACATCAAAAGGCAATTCATTATTAAAAATCACTGAAGTCATTATATGAACTAGACAGTAGCAGCTGCTAAAGGCGAGCTGATGAGACAGGGAACTGACCAGGTATGCTGGCAGAGCTGGAGCCTGATCGGATACTGGAGGTAGAGAGAGATGACCAGTCATAGGCCGCCTCTGTTCTCTTCATGGCATCTTGGTAGTTTACATATAGCTGCTTTCCATACTATACACACACACAGACATATAGACAAACACAGGGCCATCAAATGAATTAATATACTGACCTTTAATGGGGTTAACACTAATAATAAATAGCAGGACCTCAGGTTTAGACCTACCTTGGCAATTCGAATTCCATTCACCCATTGCTGCAGGGTCCTCACATCATCGCAGCACAGATACTTGATGTACTGCGACTTCTTCTGGATTTGTGGATGCTGAAGAAGAAAATGTGATTTTTGTCTTTTTTCTCCTCCAGAAGAAAAATGTCATACTATATATGACTTTAACCATCTAAGATGAGGGTTAGGGTCAGGGTTATATAAAAACCTTCACACAATAGTCCACATTGCTCCTCAACAATGCCATTATAAATATGATAAGAGTTGTTCTGAGGATTGTAACATTTGTCCTTACATGTAGGTAAATAGAGAAGACGTGTTACAAAACATTTACTTGCTTACTGGCTGATACAGTGACAGGACTTTACCTTCAGGGCCAGGCAGTAGTCAGTAGGAGCTTTGTACTTGCTGCGGTAGTCTTGGCCATAATATACATTAACATGGTCCAATTGCAGAAAACATACAAGATCTCTGGAGGCCTGCAGGCAGGAGGGAGAGAGAGTTCATTCAGTGCCTAAAATGCATCGTTAGGAATTCATTTGAATTCTTAGCTCATATAGGTTGTTGGGTTTGCATAAGGCAACAGAGTGACAATGATGCCCTCAGGTAATGCAGCTACCAATGACGTGGTGTTGCTGGAGACCGAACAAATGTGACTGTGAAAATAACTACAGAGGATGACAGTGTTAAAAATAGACTATAAAAAAATAGTAAATAATATAAAAAAACAGTCACCAGACCCCAAAACAGGAAATGCCACAAAGGGGAGTGTGTGAGACTTCTTCGCTCTGTCTGTCTGACTGAGGGCCGACAGAACTCCCACCTCACTGACCTTTGCTTTGCCCTTTGGGACATAGTAGATCCCTGAGGCCCTGAGGAGAAAGTAACGCTTCTTCCACGACTTCTTCCCATCCTCCTTCAGCCACAGGACACCCTCGATCTCTGGCACAGACACCGAGCCGCCGCAGAAACACTCCTGGATGATTCCCACGGGAAGAAAAAGTCATGATAAAGCTGATCTTGTGCAGACCCTCGTGTTCATCCTGTAGACATCTTTGTAACTTATCTCACCTCTAATAAAGCCTCTTTATTCCTGTCTGCCATTTCTGAAGTCTCCTTCCGCCCCAGCAAATAGTTCTGAAAAATGATTGAGGAGAAAGATGAACAGAGGATATGGAGAAGAGCGACGGGGGGTACGGTGTCATGTCGGTGATTCACCTCATCTTCTGTTAAATAAATGATTCACCTTTACTCGCTTTCAGCTCTTGACCTACTTCATCTCTCCCACACAAACACACTCTGCTCTGTGTGCCGTGCACTCACTGAGCATGCATACACAATGTGCTTGTGTGTAAAACATATGCTTTTAGCATTTAAACACCGAATGCAGAGCAGCTGCAGAGAGCACGGAGAAAATGATGAGTCCCGACCCCCCTGATGTGTTTGCGTGTGTGGAAGTGTAATGGAGGGTCACCTGGGGATTTTTGAAAAGAGCGTATTTCTCGATGCGTTCAATGAACATGAGCTTGTTGTGGCTGTCCCGAGTCCAGTTTAACAGGTTCTCCACCAAGTTCTCATGGTCTTCAAAAATACGTTCTAAGAGAATGAGAGCGAGAGTAATGTGAAGACAAGATGCAAGATAGGCATATTTTTTGCTGACCTGCAAATGTGCACTTAATTTCCTCCTCCCGGGGGGGGGGTTCTGTTTATTGGTTGGGGCAGAGCCGTTAAATATAAGTTTTACGGCTAAATTACCCCATAGTCACAGAATGTGACTATTCTTAGATCACATGTGATTATAATACAGAACACGTATGTCACCTACATTGTTTACAAGCATAGTGCATTAAAAACATGCTGTCCATACAATAAAGGCGCAGGCTACAGCAAACCATAAACAATGTTTAGTTGAATCAGGTGTGGTGGACACTCTCACCCATCTGCAGCTCAGTGATGGTTTCCACCAGCGACCAGTCGGGGCTGTAGCCACAGTGTGACTTATCCAGCAGGCTGTCCAGCACCTGCCTGACTGACTGCCGCTCGTCCACCATCATGGTCTTGGAGCTTTCATCAGACATGTGGACCCTGATCACCAGCTGAGGTTTGGAAGAACAAGAGAATGACAATGAGAGACATCCAGAAGTTCCTTAAATTCTTTAAAGGCCACTGTGGCACATTTTGATGAAATTTGTGTCTTTGTGCAACAGTGCACAGTCATTATAGGTCTAAACAACAATCACGTGCTACTACAGCATATTTCAAAACTATTTATGGGTCACTAGAATCATAAAGCCAGTAAACAGCATAACCCAGTAAAGATTTGTATACACAAACAACAGTCCTACAAAACAAGCTTAAGCTGAACGTGACACACACACAAGCCAAATCCAGCCTATCACAATCACGGCCTGCGTAAGACCTCTGTCCTGATGTGAAAACAAATAAAGCCCTTCTATTCCTCGACCTTCGTTTGTCCCACCCAGAGAGACCCAGATATCCAATCAGTATGCGGGTACAGCTGATTGAATAGTGACATGGACAAATGAGAGTACTGGGAGAGCTGTGAGACTCAGACATGAGGAGCGTGACCTACATTTCTCACAGGGGGGGGGACCTTTAAAAACCCGTAGCTCAGCAAAAAAAAAAAAACATTCCACAAAAATGTGAATAGTAAAAGTGAAGAGAAATCCCCTCGCTTCAACAAGAGAATCTTCTTCTTAGGTCTCTGTCCCAATGCAATAAAACACCAGAGTGTCATAAATCCAAAATATAGTAAAATGATGAGGCTTGTCGACAAGCACAGCACGAGCAATTTAGTACATCACAGCATTCCCCAGTGCTGAGGCTTTCTGTTTTTTTATGTGGGGGCTGTACCAGCACTCTTTATCTTTTCATAATGCATTCACTTGGCAAAGCAAAGTCAAACCTATTCATTGCATGTAAAAAGGAGACTGTTCTGCTGAACTTCATTCACAGAGACAGTTCATTGAATGATAAAAATGGCCTGCCTGTGGAGTCCAATATACACATCCCACTGAAGACATACAAATGGCCGGAATCTGAATGGAGCAAGTCGCCCCAGTTGTTCGCCGAAAACAACAACAACAACAACAACACTTGTTTGGTTCTGATGGCGTGAATCCGATGCTTTGAGCAGAACATGTCTGCATTGTCAGGCAACGTGAACTGCGTCTTATTTCTGAAGCCTCTCTCTCTCTCTCTGATTTCATGCACCCTCCCTCGCAGAGAAACACACATCATCAAACACTGCAATGACCTATTTTCTCCGCGCTTCGTCGCCTCGCTGTGAATAAAGTTCACAAAGAAATGCAGCGCGCAGTGAATCGGACAAGACAGTGATCACTATATCACACATCAGGATGGCTTCTTCACAGAAACAGAGCAAAGAGGTGAGATGTGTGTGTCCAAAGGAAAGAGGTGTTGCTACCTTTTTAACCTGCGCCTCCTTGATTTTTTCCAGGGCGACACGGATCTTCTCAGCCTTTAATTTGGCTGCTTGCTCCTCCTAAACAGAGACAAAGGAACACGGTTAATACAGCTGTTTTTTTACCCCCTTTGATTTCATAGCCTTGCCTCAGCCTCCTCACCCAGGTCTTTCATCATTTCTCTGGCAGGACTAAAACATCCTGCACGCACACACACATGCACTTCATTAATAGTACGCAGCCTTTTAGACAATGTAAGTGCACAAGCGTGAAGCATGGTGGCACACAGTGTCTCGGGTCTAATTTTCCTTGGGGTTGCTTACCTGTCCCCTCCAACAAGATGCCATCACCTCCATTCCACAGGTTGTGTATGTGTGTGAAGTAAACGATAAATTGTGATCAGACACAAATAAACACGGTAATGCTAAATGGCTGCTTTTGTGACACCGGTTCAGTGTCCCCTCAAATATGGCGCTGCTTTTCCCATCTATGGTGCCATATTGGATTCACATGGAGCTGCTGTGTTTCCTTTGATCTCACTATACAGCAGAAGGGAAACAATGGCAGAAGATCCCTGAACGGCGAGAGACTGTGGATCAGTTCAATCACGATCTCCTACAAGATTCATATTCAAAAAGGGGGAAAAAATCCCGGCGCGTCCATAATTAATGTAGAGGGAAAAAATGTCACACGTTTAATCTCGGAAGCAGACGAAAGTTGCAATATAAATATCATCAACACAAATATAAATGTATTTCCACTTGTCACTCTCCAAAGCTGAAAAAAAGTTATTCCACCACGACTTGCCACAGACGAGATTCAGCTTTCAGTCCAAGACTTCCATCCCTCGGAGATGACGGCGGTCAAACTGGACAAGACAGTGATGAGCCGAGACTTTTGGGCAGTGCAGGTTCACAGACACGCCGACATGTGCGTCTGAGACGAGCACAACTTGACTAAAGCCCTGTGAGACACTAGTGAGGACGATGCCCCTCCCCCTTCCACCTCCCAGCCTCTCTTCCTGCTCCCCCCATCACTTTCTTCTATGCTCTCTCCAACAGATGCAGAGGTTTGGGAGCGTGCCCAATCGATAAAGCATAATCCCCACAAAAATAGTAGCCTGATGGGTCAGCCAATCAGCAAAAGACCCTCAGCCCTTTAGCCAGTCAGGACCAGGGGGAAACCGTGACTGACACTGCCCCCCAGAGCTAAACTATGGGGACAAGGAAGAGAGTGTAACTGGGATAAATGAGAAGCTGAGGAGCTGGATATTTGTTTGTATGTGTATTAAAATCGGGGGGGGGGGTTGTTTAGTAGTAGTGTATGGTATTACAAACCATTTTCAAGCCTCTTAGCTCAAGACCCCCCCCTCTTTCCCTTCCCTTGACCCAGACAATGTTTTCTACATGACCAGCTCTGGAGCACACACACAAACACAACAGCATTAACACTCTTGTTTGGTCGACACATAGTGGCAGGCTTTTCGTGTGCGGCACAGAGGTCATGCGGATTGTGCAGATTACAGCCCAGAGTCGATCTGAGTCACACTGTGGGTTTAGTTCCTGAAACATCCACCGGGCCCCACAGTGCACCACTCTGCCCTCCATTATCCCTCTCCACATGACACCACAACCCTGCATCTATACTCGACATTAGTCCGATTCCTCGTCCACTGCCGTTTTCACATCCTCCTCCTTCACGTGCAGCCACGCGCTTCTTCTTAACTTGGAATAGAAATCAAACTTGGCACCTGTCTCCCTATGATGCTTGTTCCCAAACATCCTGCGCTCACTCAGCATTGAGATTTTCCAGCAAGGGGAGGGAGAGACAAGAACTTCATGTTTCTTGTACATGAATAGAACAAAGGTGCCTGAAAATATAAACATCTTCTGCTTGAGTTTTTGAGAGAAACAGAAAAAAACTGGGAATAATTTGTGGTTTGTCTCACATTCAGCAAAAGTTCTTGGATTATTAAATCTCAATAGGATTCAAAGAGCTCTGGCTTTCAGTCGCTCTGAGAATCTCTGACTGTGCACTTGGCTGCGTGCAGTGTAGCCATGGCTGGATAAAACAGAATCAACAGCAGCCAACTTTCAACCACAAATCTGTTTACGCCTGATCAGAATAAGCTGTGCGTCGGGGCTGGAAAACCTGATGGCTGCCAGGTTTACAATAAAACAGCACTGAGAACAAAGGACCAGCACATGAAGGATAAACGGCATATCGTGAACAAAACATCATGCATATACTTTTAATCTATGGAACAGCAAAGCAAATGCATTACATCTAACTTGAACTTGCAGTATTAATTAGATATTAAACTGACCAATCGTTGCAGCTCTTTCTTAATGAAGGCAGAGAGCAAATCAAAAGCCAGCTTAACAGAGAAAGAGTTGGAAAATGAAAGATATCTGTGGAGTTGTGAGGGAAAAATAGTGAACTATATATGCATAGTAAATGATGCAGAGGAAAAATCCATTCTGATATTGTTGTGCTGTTAGTGATATAAATACCTGACTATAATTACCTGTCGTGTAGTTTATCTTCTGACCTTGCCACATATATATTTTTTCTCAAAAAGTGCATTTCATAAATTTACTGCAAAGAATATTGTTGAAAAGCTCAGAAAAAAAACATAATCCCACTAGAGACAATGGGTATGCGTCTCTAGGTGGGAAAAACCCCTCCTCAGATAAAATTACCTATTTGTATGTAAGTAAAACCAGGTTTCTACAGTTATCAAGATGAATTTTTCCACGCAAAGGCATGCATAGCAGAAAAGAGGACACACGTGAGGAAATAAACAAAGAAGTGCGTGAGGTGTCTGAGGAGGTCACCTTGGTCAGGAGGTGAGAGGGCTTTCCAGCTATGCTTTTCAGAATGAGTGAGGTTTCTCTGTCCAGATAGGAGTGCTTGGGTGAAGAGAGGAGATAAAAAAAAAAAAAGGAGAGCAGAGGAACAGATAAAACAGAGAGGTCAGTGCCAGATGATTCTTGGAGGCTTATTAATTGCAGGTGTTTGGATCTTTATTTCTATAAAAGAAGCGTGGAAGCGAGAGAAGTCTCCGTGAATGGAGCGCTCAGCAGCTGTGGTTGTCATTAGCTGCAGCTGTGGGTACAGAAGCAATGATTGTGAAGTAAGCACTGCAGATATGACTGATGGACTGGCTACAAAAGCTAAAGGCTACAGCCAACTTTCACATACACATACGCACAATTCTTCCACACAATAAAAACGATTATTTATGGTTACAGGTGCATGCCTTGCACACACAACAAAAGAAAAAAAAAGAGGATAAAGCGGAAATAGGCTAATATATAATATAAATAGGCCTATATGCATGCATGCACACACACGTGCAAGCCTGCACACGTGCACTTACAGTGGCCCGATCCACTTCACCCTCCTGTGAGGTGAAGTCAAGCTGCCGTCTGGCTGGCTTACCATTGGCCCGTCGCAGTGTGACATGCTGGGAAAATCGGGGGTGCAGGCAAGGGGTGTGTGTGTGTGGATGCACACCGCAGATATAAGAAAAGGATGCAAACACAGATATCATGAACACATGCAGGGGGTGCAGCGGACATGCAAGCGTTATTGTGTTAACATGTAAAGCTTTTCTTCTGAATCAAAATACAACCTCACCGTCATGGTTTTACATTGCTCTCCTCCTATTTCTAGCCCTGCCCTCCCACTAGTCACACAGACACACATCTGAGAATGTAAAGTATGTCTGGTTGAGTCTTCACCACTGAACCAGGTGAAGACTCCTCTCAAACATACTTTAGGGAATAGTTGAGTGAGTGAAAAAAATAGCACAATCCAATCAACAATACTCTCTGCAGATTGTGGATTGTATGGATGCGGCCTGCGTGCACTTTAGGCATGCAGTTTCTTTTCAACCTCATGCTTTGTGGTTAAACATGCAGGACGGGAGCTGGATTAAGGTCAATTCAGCTAATTCTTTCAAGTCTTTTAAACAAAAGGGCAAAATGCCCAGAAACTGAATTGACCCCAAACCCTATTAATGCAGATAACTCTTACCAATACACTGGAAAATGTGCACGTCTCTCACACTGTGTTGCGCACACACTCTTTCTCATTAGCTGATGCTACTACGTCTGCTTTTTTACAATTGCCTAAGTGTGTTTGTCAGTGTCAGTGTGTACGTCAGTGTGAGTTATACCTCTGTGCTGGTTTGGTTCTGTCCCTGTGTGCTTGGGCTGTTCTGGCCCTCCACCTCTCCACCTGTCATCACTTTATCAATATCCAGAGAGTCCATGCTGGATGCTGAGGCACATGCTGAATTTACACTGGACCTCTGGGACGGAGCTTCCTGCTCGCTGACTGCTCCCACTGAGCCCGTCCTTCTGTGCTGCCCGCTGCCAGACGACCCTGACGAGGGGCGTCGGAGCGTGGTGGAGGAGAATGAGGAGGAGGAGGAGGAAGAGGAGGACGTCTGACGAGCAGCTTCATCCATGCTGAGAGACGCCTTCTCCAGCTGAAAGGTGATGTCGTCCAGGGAGATGTTAGAGGCTGTGGGGCGAGTGTTGACACTGCCGCCTCGTACTGTGTTGGCTGGAGATGCCCGAGTGCTGCTACTGGTGCTTCCTGTTGGCAATGGATGTAGCTTAGATGGACAAGAATATCGCCCATACACATACACTCTTTCTTAAAAACATTTAAGATGCTGTTTGTAAGAAGTGGATCATTTCTATTAAACCGTTTTTATTACTCATCCCAGTAAATTTGGATGAACATCACAGTAAATTTAAACAGGATGATGGTAATTCTCTCTCATTTCCTCTGTACTATTACTCAGCATATTACTACTACATGACCTCCCATTGGCCTGTCTCCAAATGCATATAGAGAAAAGGAAATAAATGTCACAAGCCTGTGCTGTAAAGTGTTATCTGACAAAAGCCTGACAAAATTAAATTGTATCTAAAATGCATATAATACCTCCACTGCTTCCCCCTCCACTGGTGCCTGTGTGTTTGGTGCTAGCACTGCGCCCCCCAGGGGCCTTCTGTTGGCTTTTGCTCTGGCCACGAGACGTGGAGTTTGGTCTGGAAATGGTACTGAGCTCTTGTTCGATTGTGCACAGGTCGGCCATAAGGGCATCGAGGTCCACTGTGTCTCCCTGGTTCAACGCCTCTGCAAGGAGCACAGATGAAGAAAAGAGGTGGAAGTCAGGGGGCAGGTTGGGGATGAGGCGGGAGTCTCATCACTCCCATCGGTTTTGCTGATTTTTTCCTGATAAGTGCTGTTGTAGTCTCACCGTTGATGTTGTACATTGAGAAGCGGTAGGAGAAGTTGGCCATGTTTGTCTCCTGTCTGAGAGGAGGCTTCTGCAGAGCTTTCTGTGGCCTGCCATCATCCAGACTCTGCAGAGGAGAGAACACAGAGGAAACATTTGATGCACATGTGCAATCACCATGCTGTCAAACCACAGGGTTTTAGCAGCCATGTCTGCCTGCTAGGCTCCTTCATCGCACAAACATTCACATATGGTGACCTGCACCAATACACATATACAACGGGTGGTGGGAGGGGAGTTGCTAGGATACAGTAAAAGGAGACCGGATTAGCAGTGTTAAGGTTACTATGGTTACAGGCCCATCCTTTCTCTGTGCTCTCCTACCTGTGTGAGTCTGTATCAGTGTAACGAACCACGGTGTGTGTGTGGGGGTGGGTGGGTGTATGTGTGTGTGTGTTGGTGCTGGGGTGTGTGTGTTTTAACCTGTGTGAGCTTGTCCAGCTCTCCCAGCCAGGCTCCAAACATCTTGTCCAGGTCTTGGTCCTCCTTATCGCTGTCCTCTTCGGCTCCATGGTCCAACTCATCATCTGACACCTGCTCCATCTACACAAAACACACACACACACACACACACACAATACTATTAATAATGGCAGGTGATTCTGCAAATGCACTTGAATTTAGACTCAATCAGATTACACCAACATTGAGATGTGAGTGATGTAAAATAGAAAAAGAAAAATCTTTCGCTCATGCCAACCTCACTGCCTGTTACCATGACAACTGCTCATGGACCCCTAGTGGGCACCCTATGCAGTCTATTCTGTGATATGCCCTGTAGCATCCAATGTGCTCTTCACTGCTGACACACCCAACATCTCTACCTCCAACTCAGCATCCAAAACAAAGAGATGAAGGAAGGAAGATGACACGGAACACAGACCAGTAATCACCAAACATAACGTAACAATTGACTCTGATGTACAAATCTCTCTGAACAACAGTGGCAGGTGGTACTGATTGTTACATGGCGCAGTGTGAATGAAAGAAGAGACGGCCAGCTGATTGTTAGAGCCCAGCTGTCAAAGCTGATGATACAGCTCCCTCTATTGGACACAAAGGAAAGTGGTATAAGTGCAACATGCAGCAGTGTGTCGGGTGAATTTGAAGCTATCCATGCAAAGCCCCTCCCTATGTCTTCATAACATTTCTAGGTCAGCTGGGCAGACACTGTTTAGACAATCTGATATTACCCAACCAGGAGAGTGAATAAACACCCACACATGCCAGTGTGCTGGTGGAGGAATACTGTATTCAAGTGTGTCAAACTTAAAATATGGTTTTACATGGTAGGGTAGGCTACCAGAGGAAGTGAGTGCACATGCTTGCTGCACTCTTCCAGTCTAACATACAAAAAAATCGTTATATCATTTCAACTTAATTATAGTACACAAACTTCAATTCTATTCCATACGTTCACCTTTCATTCTACCCTGTTATTCCCACTGGAATATAACAGGATTAACCCCTCTGATGACCCCTGCTCTTTTGATCTAGTGAAATTGTGTAAGTTGGCTCTGTGTGTGTGTGTGTGTGTGTGTGTAACTCTTTAAGGTGGTATTGAATACTTGCAAAGTGATCTGAAAGTCATGCAGGTAATAAGTGGGTTTAAGGGGATAAAACTGACAAAGCAAAGACGAATATAAAATCAACACTACTGAAAATTGGTCAAGCACACACACAGAGCAGTTGAGAGGTGTTTCTGAGCAGAAGTGGTCACATTCCAGACAGCACACATGATATGCTCCTTAAATATTAACGCATGTACCAATATGCTCTGCCGGGCTCCAGTCACGGCCTTTGTGTCTCTACAGGTGGTACCATAAGCCTAAGCTACAACTTTTGTCTTGTGTGTGTGTGTGTGTGTGTGAGTGAGTGAGATGTGTGCGTGCTCCTGTGCTCATTACAGTGTTGATGATGGACGGTTTCCTGCACTGGCAACACATCAGGAAAATGAAAGATAGAATAAACAAAAACAGTTTCACCAAGTGTGTGTGTGTGTGTGTGTCCATGCACTAATGAGTTGTGTGTGGGAGTCAGAACAGGAAATGGCCAGGATGTGCAGAATTCCTGATATTCCTTCATGGCAGGAAACTCCAGCTGTCCTTTTGGGTAACTGTGCCACTTAGTGTAGACAGGGAGGGACTTATGGAGGGAGGAGTTCAGGAGGCTCCACCCCCATATACACCCAGTGCATCAATGAGGATGACACATAAAACCATGCAAGACTTTGGCCTCTTTTAAATTACACAGTATAAAACATACATGAAAAAAAAACACTATTTCACACACTGACGCCTGTCGCTCTTTGGTCAAAAACATGACTCAATGGAGGCTCCCCATAATGAAAAGGCATGACATCATGGCTGGACGGAGGCGGACAGGAAGAGGAAATGGCCAAAATCCATTGACTTTGCATTGTGTTAGCCAGTTATCTCAGGTGCATCCATTTTCAAGACCCAAGCAAGAAATGAGCTGCACTGCAGGAGACCCAACAGCTGTGTTTCAACACCAACCAACCTGCAGCAGTCTTTCACAATGCACACACACGCACACATTATATATATATATATCTATGTGAGCATCTGCTATAGATGCCAAATCCAAACGGAATAGACAGAGACGGACAGTAGTTTGGAAATAGCTCTGCAGCTGATGATTTAAGGAATCACTACCTGAGTGGCAGATGCGGCTGCGGGTTTAAGTGAATTGCCACCTGAGGCCCTGCTTTTAGGCTTATAGAGCATGACCGGGTAGAGACTTGATGGGGGGACTCTCTGGCTGAGTGAGTGTGTTTGTGTGTGTGTGCGAGGCAGAGAGCACCAGCCTTGGCCTTTTCCCTCCTGATCTTTCACGGTCCCTCTCTCCAGTCTGAGCATGACCAACATTCATCCGTCTCCAGTGACTGCTGGGTCCATCGGGGGTCTAGGTTAAAAGGTTACAGGTCAAAGGTCTTCCCACTGGGGAATTTAGGTGCACCATTTAAACGCTTGTTGTTCCTGCTGATGTTGCAGAGGGAGGTGAGGAGCGAGGGGGGGACGTGTGTTCTGTGAACCCAGTTTATTCTACATCACAGAAGAAGCACAGCAAGCATCCGGTGGTGCTGAGGAGGAGGAGGAGGACATGTCTATCTTTAGACTAAGTCGTTCATATCAGTGTCAAGGGGATTGGGAAAGAGAGCAGTATGAAGTCGCTGCATAAAGATGAGATGAGCAAATTCTTTCTAATAGTTTCGACACCAAACAGAAAACTTTATGAGAAACCCTTTCCCACTGAATATGAACAAAAACGAGGCTGCAGGTGAGAAACTGAAATGTTTCCGTCTGCTGCTGATGTCTCGGTGCTAAAGTGATCACTGTGCACACTGTTTAACCACAGAAAACAGGCTGATGAATAAGTTCCTCTATTTGAAGCACGAAAACACAGATCTCTTGTCAAACTGTGGGTCACATGACTTGGAGTGACGGATGCTGCCTGAGGCTTATTTTCACACCTGAACACGTAGTCATTTCAAACTGTGGACAAACACTGGATCGGTTACAGAGACCCTACTCAGAGTCCTGAGTGATCACACAATCTGATCACTGACAATGTGGCCACATTGTTCAGTGTGACCTGGGAAAATCCCAGGATTAGAAATCCCAGGATTACACAGCACTCCACACATACAAAAAAAATCCCAGCCAGGGGACCTTCAACCTTCCTTCCTGGCTGAGACAGAAATGAAAGACAGAGAGTCACACAAGCAATTGGGTGTGACAAAGAGAACAAGTGAGAGCAGCATGACATCATAGGTCACATTAGGTCTCCATGGCTGCCTCGCTCCTTACTCAGTTTATGATTCAGCATCTTCTAAAGGACATTCAAATCCCATCACATTTCAGTCCCACAGGCTATAAGAGGGCTGGGATGCAGAATATGGCCTTAGCTGTGTAAACATCACTGTGACCAGACCATACTCCTGCTGCAGGTGTCTGAGGAGATGTTTCCATCAAGCACTTAATAGACTAATTCTGGACCAAATACTCCACCTACCCATATTACGCACATTAGTTTTTACAGTGTTGCAATGAAACCAGGAATCAGCTCTCATCCTCTCTGCTTTGGGAAAACATTCATAAACACAAACATATCCTCACAGCTCTTTTCACACATTCCATACTCATGTTTTAAAAAATGTTGAAATTTCTTGTCATAAGAATCTTCTTATCATCACAGTACAGTGGGAAAAAATGTAAATGACAGACAGGAAATAACTGGGCTCTGGGGTAGAAAACAACAAAGCAATTATAGCAGCTCTTGAACACAGTGTAATGGGGCTTTGCTGCAAATGAAGAGTAGGAATTCTTTCAAGTTCAGTGGGACACAAACGCCCAAAGTGACAAGAGTCTCCGGGCCAGATGCAGACAAAAGCTCAAACAGAGGGAACATGTTCAACTTTTGGCGAACTCGTGGTCAGATATAGCTCCGAACACAGCCAGGGCAGTATGACTGCAGTGACCCCACTACATTTTCCTCCATCACACAACTGAGTAACTCTGGGGAAAATATTTTTTTAAATCAGTAAGAGTGAAGTGGGGTGATTGTGAATGTCTGATGTCACACACATGAAAACAGTGAGGCCCATCACATGCTGCTATACAGTAAAGTCTGACACTGCTTTAACATAAAATAAAATCCTGTAGGATTCAAGAGTTACGACCGATAGTGAATTCACCATCTGCTGCATCTCAGAAACATAAAACACATTGGTTTCACCTGGTCTCGCTCCCTGACCTCTTTTCTTTGTCTCTCTCATGTCAGACCCGTGTCAGAGCTTTAGGCCCCTCACAGACTATGAATCACCTCTTGCACATATATGTGTCTGACTGTCATCATAGCCGGCATGGCCTTGAACGCTGGAGCTATAAAACACGCAATGAAACGTCAAATGTCGGCATAGAATGCCACTGTGTCATATCCGAGGCATTTTAAGCATACACATACACACACACACACACAGACACACACACACAGACATCAGGAGCAATCTGCTGCTCGTTACCGCCTGGTTTCTCTGACTTTCTCTGACGTAAAACAGATATGGTCTTGTTATGAACGTGTGAGCACGTAATAATGGTTATTTTCAGACTTGTATATTCAGTCTGCGGTTGTTTGCTCATTTCCGTTCCCATCCCTCATTCCTGCCTTTGCCCTTTTTCCCGGTAAACTCCCTTCATTTACAGACGTTACACCAGGAGAGACCGGCGTCACTGCCTCACATGGAAATATTAAAGTTAAAAGTGGAAAGAGGAAACTGACTGTGAGCTGTAGCTACAGTGGCATCAGTGAAAAAACTCTATGAACAAGGGAGCAGCTATTCGACAACCAACCAAAGTTCAACAGGGTGTGGTTGGCTTGTCAACTACACTAAATATTACGTAATACCCCTTGTGTATGTGTGTGTGCGTGTATGTGTCCTCTGCAAATGAGACCTGTAGGCTGGACACAGCAAGTTTATTACTGGGTCAGATTTAGGATGAGGTTTTTTTTTGGTCTACCCTGTGACACTTTTATTCATGATGCTCATGATTATACTTTATCATGAAGCAAAGCAATTAAAACGTCTCTTAAATACTGGGGGTGGTGATGACAACATCAGACAACATATTTACCATCGTTAGCAACGTTGTAATGAGTCTTTTGCAAAATACACATATATTTTGCAATAGACTCATTGACAGAGTCATTAAAGTTGAGCCCAAACAAAGCAGATGTAAATGTGCACTCCTGTCACAGAAGAAGTGAGAACACTGATGGGAAGGACTGACTGGGGAAGGGAGATGAGATGGGTAACAGGCCAGAGAGGAGGCAGCGGGTGATGGAGGGGATGATGGATAGGTATAATAATAGAGGGAGGGAACCGGCTATTAGGTTGTGAATGAAGGGGAGGGCCTGATGGCCAACACAACAGCTCTAGTGTCATTAGTCAAGCATGACCAACAGCCTGCAAGCAGAGGAAGAACCCAAACACAAACACACATATGGAGCCACAAACGCATTCAAGCTCACTCAAGCGGAGAGTGACACAGGGAGAGACTCTGGCTAATACAGCCAATTAGGAGGGAGGGTACAGAGAGGGGGTAAAGATGAGGAGGGTGTCAGAGGTGGACAGATGGAGAGGGAGTCAGGGGGAGGAAGCAGAGAGCAGGAGAAACCGAGACAAAGAGCGGCAGTGCAAAAACGCATGGTCACACTGGTGGGTGGGAGGTGTCTTCAGCTGCCCGGCATCTATTCCAACAGGCGTCACCATGGCAACACACATGCACATCTCCATGATGATGTCCTCTGCAGATAGACAAGCAGCTATCACAAGGCTCCAATGAGAGCTCGGCATGAATCGTCAGTCATAACTGTATGTATGACATGTGATGGAGCACACACATCTAGGCCTGCAGTGTGTGCACCGAGCACTGTGCTGGATTCCCATGATTTCACAACATGTCTTGTTCCCAGAAATAAAGGGGGGGGGGGGACAACAGTCTGCAGGACACAAAGCAGGGGGCACATATGTGGTTAAGACACCGTCTCTTGTTCATTCTCTCCAGCACACAAACAGACAGAGGATGTGTCAGCTTCTCTGCAGGGCACCTGTCCAAATGTGGAATCAATAGCCTTGTCCCTGCACTCAGGTTCAGGTTACATCCACACTCACAGACCTGTATATACTTATGTACTGTATATCTATCTATCTATCTATCTATCTATCTATCTATCTATCTATCTATCTATCTATCTATCTATCTATCTTAGATGTCTCACATACACACACAGGGGCTCAGGTGGTCTGCTGCAGTGAGTGCCCTCTCTCTCTCCTCTCTCTCTCTCTCTCTCACGCACGCACGCACGCACGCGCATACGCACAGTTTTAAACGTGATGCAGCAATGCAGCGGCATACAACGGAGGCAGACTGCTGAAGACTGGAGGAGATGAGATGGGAATTTGCTATGGTAGCACACGAATGACATTTTCAACTCGTTACAGAATCACTACGGTGCCAGCAGACTGATCTGCTCATCCTGTTGTTCATCCTGTTTTTGCTCGATCTGAATGAGCGAGGGGTTAACGTCTGCCACCTGTTACGGAATAAAAAGCACATACACATATTCACATGAAGATGAGATGACCTGTGTGCAATCAATGTGTTCCTACTGCAACAAGTCAGCCACGTGCAATGAGCTGTACCCAAAGGCAAAGAGAAACACATACATCTGCACACATGCCACGAACATCTGGATGTGTCTCACTCCATTAGTTTACTACAGTTCCCATCTGCCCCTTGATCATTCCTTACCGACTGGCTACTGCGGGAAGACTTGTTGTGAAGCAAATGTCAGTGTTGTGTGTGTGTGTGCGTGTGTGTGTCTCATCAGACAAGAGTCAAAAAATGTGCCAGTCTGTTTCCTGCCACACCACCCCCGGCATTCCTGCTGTGCCAATACTGCCTGCACACATGCACATGGACACTCCACTTCCCGAAGGTCTTTGCTGATGCAACTTCTGTGTTTGTGCTTATGATTCAGGGACAGTGGAGGAGATCATCTGAAGCATGGACTGATTTAAGAAAAACACCCAGTGCATGAATGATGTTGTTGCCTCAAAGACCACATCACAGAACAATGACACACTAACCAAGTTGGCGAGCGTCTCTGCACGACAACCTCCCTGTAAAGCACATGACAGTGACACCCGTGGCGTCACCACCCGCCAACACACAGCTGTAGACCTTTCGAAATCTGACACATGAGCATCCCTCCATCTTGAAACAGTTAATGTTCAGAGTTTCAGACCTCCTCTTAGCTTCAGGCCGTCTCTGCTGGTGCCCCAGTTAAAAATCCAGTTCCCTTCCACATCCTCACTGTGGGCCTTTTCACTTATCACAGTATAAATTATCCAGCATTAGTCTGTGGCTTTGTCCTTTCACGTTACCATCTTTGACTGTTTACCATGCAGTGAATAAGAACTTTGTAGAAGCTTCCTGCTGTTTGAGTTTTACTTTGTTTACGAAGCTGCTGTGTGACATGTTAGTCATATGTTCTCTGTTGTTCTGCCCCAGGTAATTTATACCCTGGCCACGCCACCTACCTCATCACTTGCCTACATGTGTTTCTGCTGCACTGATGTGTTATGATGCACTTTTTCTGTGTTCTCATTTGTGATTTTGGAACCAAATTCTTGGAACCGAATCTCAAAGGCAGGAAAAAGATCCAGATGCTGGGCTGTTTTGTCCTGTGTGCAGTTCTGTGATAGTGAGAGAATAAAGTCTCAGTGCTCAGCCTCACATGGTTCCACTTTAGTCAGGAATTATCTCCTTCAGCGAAGAGGACTCTCCCCTGACAAGCTCCTCAGAGGCCTGACTCCTCTTTCATTTGGCTTTGATTTACAAGGCCTCCTGCCTGAGGTTTTGCTCTGAGAGGGGGTGAAGCCTCCCTCTCTACACTCGGCTAACTCTGGATTTACCTCCTTACAACAAACAACAAACACATGGATCCACACCGTCAACTGGGGATTTCGCACACTGAGAATTTGAAAGATGACAGCCGATAGATGGTTTTGAGCACATGATGCCTCAGGCACGCATGTGGACGCCTCTGAAATGAAACTGGCCTTTCAGACGAGCTTAAATATAACTTCCTGCTGAACAGCCTCTTACGGCAGCAGCTGGTGTCAAAGTAATAATCTCTGTGGCATCCATGCCAGTTTTGCCAGGCTTGCGACAATGCGGTCTTTGCTTTTTATTACCAGCAGTCAGCAGTGATACAGTGTACAGGAACTTTTACCTCTGAAGTGTCTCTCTCTCTCTCTCCTTCCTATCGAGGTTTAAGGTCGGACCAAACCAACACTCCACTCTGCGACAGCTTTTGTCCCCTGGAAACAAGAAGAGAAGGAATGATTTGGTGTTAATTTCTTTTGTTCCGAGTGCAAGACACACACACCCTGCTTTGGAAACCTCATCCGAGGCCCGCAGCCAGTTAAGAATGTAAAACTTATGGATCCACAGTGTTTGCTCTCACTGCACTGCAGAATTCAGAGGACTGGCAGCCAGCAGCTGGAGGAGGGCAGACAGATTTCACTGTCACAAGAATGCAGAGGATTAACTATTCAGGGGCTTGAGAGAGAGGGAGACTTAACGAAACACAGAGAAAATGACACGCACAGCCAGAACGACACTCATCACACTGCTCTGAAAGCAATCCTCCTCGTTATTACAGAGAGACTACGGATACGACATCAGCACTGCAGAGGCCTTCTTCATTGAACTACAAAGTCTTTCAGACCCACACACACACACACACACACTTCAGTAAGCACGGTAACCACCACAGGCTAATGATTTCACGACATGAGTCAAACCATGGCCAAACTCTTACATGCATATTAGCTGTGACTCATAACCCTCCACGATGCTGACTGACGTAAAAGAATTAAGCGACTCATCAGCTCACACACATCAACAGTGACTCACACAGGGCAATCCTTGTTTTATCTAAAACAACCTGGAAGCTGAATCACAGTCTGGCAGGAAAGAGGAGTTTAGCACGTCAGGTCATAACGTGCTGGTTTGGACAGCAAACATCAAAACTATGACTTGGTCACGGGTTGTATTTACTCTGCTGCTTCCTCGTGGTGTGTATTTACTTTGTGTGCATCTGTGCGTGTGTGAGACATGGGCAGCTGATGTTATGGCAAACTACAAGCAGGCTATTCCCGCTGGCCTCAGCTGTTCCTTCTCTCTCTGCACACCAACTGTTGTTTAGTCACAGCATGTGGCCCATTCTCTGGCAGACAAAGTGTGTCAGTGAGCGTGTGTGTGTGTGTTTTCACAGCAAACACACTTCTGGTTACAAGGAAGGAGTGTCAGAAAGAAAGAGCACATGCATATTGCCCATACGTGTGTGTGTTTGAAACACAACTGTTCGCTTGAATTACATGTCACCACCAGCACCACCCCCACCTCACCACGGCTCTGGTGTAATTTGCACACAGTTAGCGTATGCTACGGATCCGTCAACACAAGGCCATAGAACAGGTGTGGCGGTGGCACATGGGGCTGCGCAGCTGCAGGGAACACAGTTGCTACAGTCACAACAGCACACAGGCTGACTCTCACACACACACACACACAGATGAACATGGCCAACTAGTGATGAATGGTTCCACAAAGACAAAGAGGACAACGTCTGTTTTTCTGAAGCCTGTTCACCGTAACAACGTTTAACCTTGTGTTTGAATGCTGAGTTGACTGAAACAAAATACGCACGCACACACACACACCTGCCCAGAAAGGTGCCCCTGTGTGTCAGTGCCTTTACAACAGTGAGTTTCTGGCCTATATCTGTGCTCCACTTCAACAACAGACCATGAGCAAACACAGGACCTGTGTAGTGGACACAGGTGTGTCCTTGTCCGACAAAACACTTCCCCCATTTACAGCAAACCTTTAGGCTGGCCCATTTCCTGTCAGACCAGGAAGTGGGAAGGAGGGCATGGCACTGTGCTGATGACATCACAGGAGAATAAGAAAGGCCGGATTGTTGCAGGGAAAATACGGCAAATGGCTATACAGGAAGCAGACAGAGCTCAGATATATCTGAATACTATGTTAAATCACCAATATCAGCGACATTGTATTTAACATAAAGTCTCAGGGAGTCAAAGTGATCTGCTCACGTCTGAATCACAACACAAAACAGATTCATTCTTTGAACCATCACTGATCAGTGTCACAATATGTGGACACAAACAAATGTATTGATCAGAAATGTCCAACAACATCATCATCATCATCATCATCTGGTGTCAGAACAAGATGAGGATTTACTGGTGATACTGAGCGTTCTCGTAAGGACACAGTGGTAAACCATCAGCTGATGGATGGTCCACTACAGAGCTGATCCTCACTGGGAAGGTGCATTAGTATTGATCCGTTTATTGCTTTTAGACAAAGTCTAGTGCAACTCAAAGAATCGATTCTCCCACAGTGTCTGATCACTTTCATGGGGATCAATACAAAATCCCATTATGGAAAAAGAACAAACCAGACAAAATAATCATTTACATCCACGTCATCTTTTTACCTTCAGAATAAGATACTCATACAGCTGTCAGCTAGTGAGTCATCCATGGCTAATATTTACACATCTATGCAGATGGGTATGTTTTCTTTTTAGTGTACTCAAAGTCATACACATGAAAACGTATGTATTTAACCTTAATACGCAACTTTCTCTCCTTCTTAGCTTCAACCTGAGGTGAAGACCGTACTGATCTGATCGTCCACTGTCATTTACCCAAAACGTCTGCCGTTTCCACTCACACACTGAAGTCTGGTTGCAATTACAAGGAGCTGATCTCCTCTCCTCTGTGGGATTCTCCACGCTCCGTGCAGTGAGCACAAGGCTCTGGAGAAACCACACATGGTGGGAATTATGGAATAATGCTGCGTCAGGAATGTTCCCACGATGGCCAGTGGGATCCGATGGGGTCCTGCTGGCTGACGAGCTGGCAGTGGGGTTTATGGGTAATGTAACACACACTTACAAAGTTACATGATCAGATGCCGCATTCAGTATTCCCCTTCTGCTGATTCACAAAAGTCCTTTGTGTCAATGTTGTAAACTGAAGTGTGTTCAACTCTCCTCATCAGCACAGCTTGCACAAAGTCTATCATCTTAGACGGATATCGTACTTCTCATTCACACTGTTTCCTTCTCCAACTGCAGTCAGGGGTCAGGGGTCACACTGACCAACCACAAACATTCCAGTGATCCTCCCCTGCAGCCTTGAAGTTTGTCACGGTGCCAGACTCAGGAGCAGATCTCCACCCGCTTACTGACCTGTCTGTGTGGCACTGTGTGGGTCGAAATGATCAGGATTCACTAGAGAGTGAAGATCAGTGGTGGAGAGACAGATTAGCGAGCTAACTTAATCCAGTCTTATAGTGGCTCAGGCTCACTTGGAGAGCTGCAAGGGTATTATTCAGTGAGATTTGACAAGAGTCAGCCGCTTAAAAACACACACACACAAACACACACGCACACATGCATGCACGCACATACTGCCATTCCGTAAGATTAAGCCTGAAGGTTTGAGCGACTACGCGGCAGTTTTCACTTGGATTCCCTCTACGTTGTAGGTCACTGAACCTCCTATACACCCTGAATGTCCTGCATGAACCCTGGGGTTAAATAACTAAAAAACAACCGAGCATCCTGACAACATCAGTCTGAGCAGTAAATGCAAAGCACCCGCTTGGAGCCAGCCGCTGTGAAAAAAAAGTAGGACTTGCAGACACTGGTGGAGGAAAATGAAAGAATGACCTCAGTGTTTCCAGGCTTTATGATTTCACATGACATCAGCTGCACAGAGGAACATTATACTGGGCTTCATAAACCTGTCTCTCCAGCACCCTCTTCCTCCTCTTCCATCTGATGCATCTTTCATTTCACCCTATCTAACTAGCACCCTCTGCCTCACAGGTGTTTTCTCTCCTCCTAAAGCCCTATTAGCAACAGGCTTGGTTGTAGAGACACCAGTGACACGGCATTCTGTGGTGAATCCTGCGGTTGATGGAATGGGATGTAATGAGCAGGCAAAGTGACAAGGCCATGCTGCTTTCCAGCTCCTCTCATTTCCATTCCTTGAGGTTTAACCAGATTCTTAAGTACTGTATGGCTGGTGCAGCTGGAGTCACTTTCATGATTATGAGTCAGATTGTAGTTTAAAGATCTGGGGGAATAAGCGAATCCTTCTGGAGCTACAATTCAAAAGGTGACAACCTAAATCAAGCGTATATTCAGGTCTGGAACATAGTTTCCATGCGTTTCGAGGAATTTGTTTGCTCCAGCGATTCAGACATATGCCACTGCTTCTGTAACCACAAAAACATCACACCCCCAGCAAAATATGAAGCTAGGAAGGAGCACTGTAATCACTGACTGCATCCACGACTATCTCTGAAGGTCTCATAATGCCACTATTGTGAGTGTACACCAAGTGGTATACAAAACTGAATCCTCTGTGGATCTGTGTGGAATGTAACCCTGAGGTCAATGGTTAGAACTCAACTGTATAAGCATAAACAGGGGTCATGTCAACATTTAAGGCCAAGAGGCAGGCATTTCACAGAGTGGTGAGCGGAAACAGTGCAGTGAAATTTATCTGTGCGTGTGCGTGTGTGTATATGTGTGCATCTCTATGCTGGAATGTAAGAGAGTGCAAAAAGGGCAAACAGCATCAACCCAACACACACACACACACACATAAACACAAAGACACACAAATGGCTGTTCATGAGAACTAGCTGAACTCTTGTCACATGGGGAGCATGGAGGACACAGGAACTGGTGGCACTGGTGTTTATCCCAGGCTATGAAGCAACCATGGCCTTGATCTGCAGCAAGGGGCTGGCCCTCTGCTTTCATTCAATGGAAAACATGCAAGAAGCAACGGCCAGAGTAGGAAATGAATCCCATTTCTGTAATTCTTACAAAAGACAGATCACATGTCAACTCCAGTCAATAATGCACATTTTCTGTACAGCAGCACATGTGTGTTTCCTGTGACTTGGCACTTAGCAATATTGTCTCTGAAGCACTCCTGCTTGCCTCAAGTGTTTTGTGCTCTCTCCATGTCAAAGAGCCATTATCTGTGGCCCACTTCTAAAAGCTGTCCATCCACACAGACAGACCGTCTCATCCATCAACCTGTCCTGCCACCGATGCGGTGGACATTTAACTGTGCTTTGCTGTGGAGGACACAGACTGGTGGTGTGGTCGAGAAAGGAACACAATACCATAAATCACCTCCTCCGCTCCACCCTCTGCTCTCTCCTCACTGATATCCGATGCGACAGCAGGGATTCTTGTTAAGAATTCCCACTGGGATGAAATTCCCTTTCCCAACCTTGGATATTAGGATCGTTTTCAGGGTGATTACCCAACTGCGGGTAAAATTAACTGAAGGACAGGTGCTGATCATGCTGACGACATGACCGAGAGACAAGACAGTGTTTCACCATAGACTTGATTTTTACAGGGCCGACCACTAGATCCCTGATGAGAGCGAATGAAAGCAACCTACAATAACGCGGTAACAGCCCAGCAATGGGAATCAGCCATCTGCCACTGTCAAAGTCACACAGATTAATAACTGCCTTTGCTGCTTAAACAAACTGTACAGTGAAAGCGGGAGCAAACAAAAGGGGGGGCGGTTAATGAGTGAATAATAACAAATGTCTCATCGACATTTAGAGGCAATGTAGAAAAGCAGGTCTTGTGGGAAGCAGTTTGGAGATAAACACCGCGGTGTTGAGATGGTGATGTGCTTTAACAGGTGAGGCTACGCTCTATTATTGATGTTGAAAAAAATCCAAATTGCAGTTAAGAGGCAGTACAACTTCTTTTCTTCTCTCAAGCTCTAACGGTTTGCAAACCCATTTTCCGTTGGCTGCTTGAAGGTAAATAAAGAAAGCAGGATGTCTGTTTCATCATAAAATAACTACAAAGGCAAATAGAAAACTACAAATCAATGATAAAGCAATGAAAAAGTCTATGGCCTTGTCCGCCAAGGCTGTAAATCCCACCATGACTGACCCGTATTATAAATGTATATACCAGTGATTCTGCAAAGTGCTGCAGGAGAAAATCCAGTGGCACAAATATGAATGTGAACATGGCAAGGAGATCTGACTGTAGGTCAGTCCTCACCGTTTGCATCTTCTGTCGTTTTTATATGTGCCTTTGCAGCAGTGCGCTTGTAACAGTGTGCTTGAGTGCACCTGCTGAACAAGGACCCAGATCATTTATTGGCCTTCTTCTGCCTGCTCCAATCAATCAGTGCAGCAACAACAAGGCTCAACAACAATTCACATGCATCACACCTCTACCTGTGAATGTTACAAGCAATAAGGAAACTGAGGCATAAGAGTAAAAGTTAAGTGTGTGCCTTTATTAAAGGCTTTATCCTTGTTCAACAGCATATGGATCTGACACAATTGATTTCCTGTCACACATGTATGGGTTGATATAAGTTTCTAAATATGTATTTAAAAGGCCAACAGGAAGAGCTGTATGAAAGGGGGGAGGTTTTGAAGGCCCCAGTCTGGCTGTCTTTGTTTCCAAGCGGCGGGGCAGCTGCCACCAAAGGTCAGCAGAATGCTACCAGAACAAGGGCCTATACAAGCTGAGACCATGTGCCGGTGACAAGTGCGGGGAACACACCCAGGTGGAATGACTCATGGTGACTTTCTCTCTCACACACACACACACACACACACACACACACACAAAACACACCCATGCCATGGCATCCCCTCTGCCATCATGGAGCTGCACCCTGCTGCAGCTGGTGGCCTGTGCACTCTTTAACCCAAGCACCACCTATCAGTGTGGAAATATCCAGTTACACTCTCCCCTCCGGCTCTGCATCAGCCTGCGTTTGAAGTGCCATCCTACCCTTGCACCCACCTACACCCACGGCTGTAACACAACCTGTAAACTTACACCGACCACCATCGTCGCCCCCAGCCCCTCATCTTTGGAGCTTTTGTGCATCAAAGTTTGATGCCCAGTGACACAGGTGGATGGATGGGCAGAGGTCAGATATGGCCCTGGCAACTAGCACAACAGAGGTAGTAAAGTGACAGACAGACCATGCAGCACGCAGGCGATGCTAACACATAGCTATGATAACATATTCTTTTATTCGTCCCACAGTGGGGAAATTTCACTGTTACAGCAGCCGCAGGGATAGCAAGAGGAAATTAACATAAGAAAGATAATAATAGAGAGGTAATGAAGAGTGGTAAAAAAAGTAGAAATTGCAGCAAAAGCTAAATATCTAAAAAAAACAACCTTAAATATATCAATATATCGATGTACATATATATATGATGCACACACACACACACACACACACACACGTACTATGCATATACACTACACAAAGTAAAAGCAGACATATCCAGTAATACTATGGCAAATGCAGCACCCATGCATGTGTTTTTCTCATCAAACCAACAACATCCAAAATGAAATCAAGTGTACAAAAAGATGGATAAGGAAAAGGGGAACGAATGGGGAAAGCAGATGGTTTTTCCTTCCTTTCCAAGTCTGGCAAAACAAGACAGTAAACCGTTTTTCTGGTTTTGTATTTTCAGCTGAATCACCCTCTGTCTTCTGCCTCAGTGGCCCCAGTGCCAATGAACTGACACACTTCACTCTGACACATGTCTTTAATGCTGTGACTACAAATATAATCCACCACTGACTGATCCCATTACATTATAAATGTCCTTGTTTATGTATGCACATAACATTGTCCTTTTGCCTTTTGTAAATCAGCCCTGGGCCTAAAGAAAACTAACATCACCTCTAATATCAAAAACAGAGCACATATATCTTCCAGCCTTTGTATTTAGTACAAGCACTTGATAATTAAGTTCTTAAGAAACAACACTCACAGCACAAGCAACAGATCCGCAGAATAACAATTCCCAGACGCACAAAAATAACACGTCACCGGGTTTTCCTTCAGGGCATCATACGTTATCTGTGTCCAAACTGCTGCTAAATCCCTTTTGCAAAAAACATAACACACTAAAAGGCATCTGCTTGAGGAGGGATGGGGGGGCGACCAGAAGGCCGGTAGTTATTTTCAACCCATTAGCTGCCATGTGGGCGAATGGGCTGCTTTGTTACTGCTCTGTCTCAATAACCCAGAATGATGTGCTTCCAGTGTAGTGCTTTGTTAATGCAGATCAAGGTGCCTTCAGGGCACAGAGGGTCGATTACAATACCACTACAGGGAATAAAGGGTAAACTAACTAGTTTGTTTTGCTATGTTTATGCCTTTAAATCTGTCGTTTAATGCACAATAAGAGTGTGGCAGCCAGACAGACAGTGGCATGATGTGCAGCTCCACACATGACCTTTGACCTGCACGGTCAAGGCGGGGTCATCATCCATCCAGTGCATAAGTCTGAGGCTGCAGACAAAAACACTGTTAAAACTGGCTCTTTGGGGGCATTTTCTTCTTTCTGTCTATAAAGCACAAGCACAGTACAAAAAAATAACATCACAGTAACTTTTACACCAGGCTTCATCCAGGGACAGTCTGAACAGGTAAAAACTTAAAGGTTGTAGTTTTTGAACAGCTAACATTGGTGCTAGCATAAACCTGGGGATAGCCACTGGTTAAACTGGCTAGTTGTTATCTGTTAGCCGGTGGTGTCCTCCAACAAAGGGGATTAAAACAGTCCCGAAATCCGCTGTGAAGAGGCTATATAATAACAAGATGAAACAATCAACGCTAAGATAAACTGCCAATTAGCCTACATAGTCAAAAAGACACAAAGGGGTGCGTTTAATGTGTCCACCGGCAGGATGTATCAACACCACCGCGACAAAACCATCGGCCATTACCGGAGGCTGATAGGGTGGAGACTCTATTTACCTCTCCAGTAAAAACACAAAGGGGGAAAAGGAGGCTGGGAATACGGGATAAAGTCAGACGGGATTGTCTTTTGAATAAAAACGAGCCTAAACGTGGCAATAAAAGCCTCTTGTTTGAATGTCACTCCCGTTAAAGAACCGTTATCCTTTCCCCCCTCTCCCAAGAAAAGGAGTGTTCAATGGCCGCACGGGGGGCACACAAACCCCCAAACGCCCCAACACAGCCCGCAACAATTCCACTTCTTATACCCGGTAATAATAACAATAACAGGGATAATATTGCATAGAGATGAATGGTAGCTGCTATCAGGAGCCGCCTTGTAGCGTCATAAACTGACATTTCTGTATTGTTGACATTTTCAGTCTGAGAGTTTGGTTATTTTTTTAAAAAAGTGGTGGCGTTAGAACATGTCGGAATAAGAAAGACAAAAACCTACTTCCAGCCCAGTGCGGTTCACAAAGAGGATCCTCTCCTTCCCCGTGTTTCCCGAAGGGAACAAATATTCCTGCCCTCACGTCAGACGGGAAAATAGGGAAAACAATACGAGTTACTGTGTTTGTATTTTTTTTTTCTAAAAAAAGAGGACGAGCGAGTGATAAAGTTAAAAAGTCTCCGGTGTCCTCATGTCCACACACGCTGCCTCGTCCACAGATTAAACCGTGTTCACTCCTGTCTCCGGGAGCTGATGGGGACACACGCTGCGCGTCTCCGTCGCTTCCTGTCCAGCCCTGAATCCACCGCTGCCTTCACGGACTGTGGGAATTATCCACCGCCACATGACCGTCAGACTTTAACTAATATTAAATGAAAAACTGCCTCATATGAGAATTATTATTCTTACCAAAATATATTTGATTGTGTTTTCTAATATTGTTCCAATGTGTACTTGCACAAGACATATAAATTAATTTTATCTTGAAGAATAAGAGTGTAGGATTCTAGTGAAAAAGCATTAGCATCCCTCAGCCTTTCCCTCTAAATGAGACAACTTTATTTGTCACTGTCACAGTACACTTTTACACTACACTTTACAATGAAATGTGTCCTCTGCTTTTATCCCATCACACATGTGTGAGCATATAAAAAACACAAATAAGAGTGTTTATTACTCATTATCACCCAAATACACAATCACCAGACAAAAGGGCCATGTTCCAGATTAGGAGATTATTGCCTGCATCCATACTGATCCATGGCATTACCACCCCTTCAACCCCCACCCTCAGAGTTAGGACTACTGACATTGTGGAAGTGTATCATAATCCACACTTCACATTGACTCTTTCACCATGTGTTGCTACACTAACAGAATATTGCTGATGGGCCATAATTCCTGTTTTAGGTCATCAGGACCTGTATTTTACCACAAGTAGTGAGCAACAGTAATAGTGAAAAACCCTTTTCTTGCCTGTCAGCAATTTAAGCAAAAAAAAAAAAAGGCTTTTTCCGCCATCTAGTGGACAGAAATTTTACAATCTCCTCACCAGTTTCCTGGAGCTGAGACAACTTTACACAGTGAGTCATATTGAGAGAGAGGCGACCGTTGCTTGTTTATTTCTCCTTAGCGGCCTTCATTTGTTTTGGCATCGTGATCACAAATGTCAGTTTGAACTGGCTTGTTTTTCAATTCCCATTGTGCAGAGTAAACTCTTAGCATGGTACACTGGGTCACCGTACACACATACACACAGCAGAAAATACACACAAGTACATTCTGTACAACATTTTACTGCAATAGTTTGGAAAGCAGAAGATTTCACACAAAGGCCATTAAAATCACAGGTTTAATACACAGAACAATGAACAGAGCTGACAAGCAGTGAGCTCGTGGTCTAATTTTGCATATAACCGTAATCTTACATGAACAGTGACAAAATCAAAAGGTCGCAATCTCTGAGAGAGTGGAAATTTCAGAGGTGGTGTTTTTCTGCCACAGGAAGTTTCCTTCGTCACAGGGTGTGTGGGATCCGTCACTGCCACGCTCTGGTGTCTCTCCAATCATAGACAGAACGTTGTCACAGAAGCCTGCCCATGATGGAACCAAGGCTGATGGTATCAGAGTGACAGATCAGACGTCTCAGCAGTAGACCGTATGTAATGAGGGACAGCCTGGAGGGCATTACTCTACAGGTGGCCAGTTCACACTCACTCTGCAACAGGTCAAGATGGGCGTTTGCTGGATGCTCATGTTCCTCCTCGGCTGCAGGATGGTCAACGCCGCGCGTCCTCAGAGCACATGGCCCTGCAAGGGTAAGTGGTCGACTTTAGTAAATCAAATCAAATCTACAATAAAGTAAACAGACTTTACTGTGCATATTTGGACAATTAATATATACCGTAACCTTGATTCTTTGCACATTCAAGTTTTTGTGTGATAGTACGAGCATAAATATATGTATGAAACTGTTCTCTGACTGATTGCATTTCACATTTGGGCAAGACAATGTAAATGTGACAAAATGTGTTCCTGTAGACTTTTAACTGAATACATTCAGTTTATCTAACTACATATGCTAAATCCACATATTTATGCATTGGGACCCGTTTTAATGCATAACTGGAGACTTAAAAACCGTCAGTGTCAGTGAAGCTATTCCATGTGGGGGTGCAGATGGTATAAAATCATGAATTACAGTAAAGGGACTCAGATTCAAAGAAATCAGCCTTTGCACGAGATGCAACTGTGTGATGCTATTCCCTTTACAATGGTGTTTGTTCCAGTCAGAGCATATTTTTTTTGTCAATTTGTCACAATTGCATGCTTTTGAACTCCGCTGTGTACAGGATGATAATAATCACATTTTTTGTCCCCAGTGGAGCTGAAAGACATCTGCGTACCCGGCAGAGACAAAGTGCATGTGCCATGCCCAAATGTGACCTCTGAAGTGATGACCTTTAACCTTTTCAAAAATCATGAGATGTTCGCCAACGTCACATGCAACTCTGGAAACGGGACAATGGAATGTCCGTCAATGGCCACTGGGGTGGACATTAAAGTGTATGACGACAAAAAACAGAAATCTGCCAGTTTTATTCTCACTGGACTGACAAACAGTAGCCATGGAACCTATCACTGTGAGGTCACAACCATTTACCCGCCTCCCTTAAAAAATGTTGCAGGTGCTTTGGGGATCCATGTACTTATCGAAGGTAACTAGTCCTATGAGGTGCATATTTATATATTTGTGTCCATGCAATAAAGTACGCAGAATATTTCCTGAATATGCTTCTTACAGGAAACATTTGCAAATACAACAAAAGCAGAAGAATACATGGCAATGATCCAGGCCACGGACTTGACTGGGTTTGGATTGGGGTGATTGTACTTCTCAGCATCTACAGCATAACTGTCACCATAATTGCCGTTGTCAACTGGGTGAGATATTTATTGAACACTAGTTAATTAAAGGATCAATAAAGTATACATCATTTTGTAATACAGTTGTTAAATGCTTCTTTTCCAATGTGTCTTCCAGGTGAAGCTGAGGAACATAGATTCCCACAGTGATTACATGAATACTAAACCCCGAGCCCCAAAGGACCGCAGGAACAAAAAAGGAATTCAGAGACCAATACCACGACACTTCTGACTCCTCACACAACTGTTAATGCCACTAATTTATATCAAATAACAGAATGGGTGTCTGTGAAATAACTCACTCAGAAAATAACATTATTTTAAGGGTTTGTTACTGGTTATTGGTGTCTACACAGAAAAAGTAGCAACAGATTTCAAATATGTGGCTGTATAAAACAACACAAAGAAAACAAAATCGCCCCAAAGATCTGGTTTTGTTTGTTGTTGGTTTTTTTTTTCACGCTAGTTGGAACCCCCATCTCTGTGGTCGAAACAAATGGTGGTTTCTGAATGAGGGGATTACAACCACAAGCGACTCATTCAGCTCGTGAATCCGACTGATGTCATTATCTTATAGAGAGAAAAAAAACACAGCTAAGCTATCAGAAGCCTCTGTCGAAAAACTGAAATACGGCTTTACATCATGGCGTCACTTGTTTTTCTCTTCTGTTTGCTCGTATTTCCGTGAAAGCAGGAATGTAAGAATGTGCTCTCACACATTACCACCACTGCAGTTGATGAGGAGCAGATAAATGACAGGGACTTCAAACAATAACAATCTGCAGCACTTCCTGTCTGTCTCTTCTTACCCATTCTCTTTCTGCAGATGTGGCTGCTTCAAAGGAACTCTACCTTGCTCACCTTGCAGTTCCTGTGTAGTTACTGCAAGCGCACGCAGGTTTTATTGGTTTCATTCAGCTGCATGGTTTTACTCATCGACTGCAAACATCAGCTAGATTTACATATTGTTTCTGTTAGCTGTCACACAAGAATTTCCTTCTCTATAGTCATTCTTTCTGTGGGGAATGACACTTTTTCTCCATGCCCCTCAGATAAAAACACTTTTATTGTCACATTTTAAATAAATCTATATTTGGCAGCAAATAAAATGATTGCACCATTAGAATAAATCAATGTTCAGACATCAGTGTTTTCACAGATAGATAAAGGACTAGTGATCTGGATGTAACCTGCTTTTAAATCATGTTTTCCAGTTTATTTTTTCTATTTAAAGCAATAAAATGTATGTTTATTATATTTGCATCCATTGCAACATTTGACTTCACGGTTGTAGTTGCTCCACATATTGCATGTCTGACCTGTGGTGTTCTGGAAAAATCCGTCCCCTGAGGAACTCTGATCTCTGCTCCTCAGAAACAGACAGCAGCTCCTGCTCTGATACCTAGAAAACAGGATCAGGGCAACGTGAATGTGTACATTACTGAGCTCCTCTAAACAGTGACTTTGGAGTCTCACCAGAACAGGGTGATATCCCAAGATCTTCAGATGGCGAATCTTAACAGCCAGTTGACCACGGGGATTGGATGTGCCATAGCAAAAACTAGAGCGAGGTGAGCAAATAACTGCGATTCTAGGGCATCAAGAAAAAGATTTGTCAGCTTTGAAAAAGTAAAAATGTCTTTTTTGGGTGCAGACAAGACACATCTGTCTACCTGCCATTGCTGCACCAAACATGATATAAGCAGGTTCAATTTTACTGTAAATTTTAGTGAGTGTGGTGATGCTATCAACTGCAAACTCATGCTGGTGCCTTACCTCTGACTGCTCTCTGCTGGAGAGCAGTCTTCCCCTTCACAACTCGTCACTCCAGCTGGAGAGGTTTGGTGAGGCAGGGGTTTGGTTATCACAGCATCTGAGAGTCAGAACACAAACACAACAGCTGCTTGCTGGCATTGCAGTTTCACAATGAAATAAAAAAAAAAATGCAAAACACATCACTGCTTAAGTAATTAAAGAAAACAGCAAAAGACATATCAATCTCAAAGTCATCGTAAGCTGAAACTGTACTCACTATACCACAAATATCCTGTTTACCTATATGGTAGAAATTCTCCTCCATCACCATTTCCTGTAGCATTGTCTCTGCCTGTTCCCCCAACATGCTCCGCAGGCCACGTGAAAGAGACTGGTTGACTGGCGGTGTGGCTGGGGGGGTGGGGTCCCCCAGGACTGACGCCGGGATGGTCAAGGAACAAGGGAGAGGAGGACGGTCGAGACGAAGACACAAGTCCACCGTCTGAAACATTCTCCTCGGCTTCTGGAGAAATTTTGTTGCTGAAAAAAAAGAAGAAGCTGAATTCTGAAAATAACAACATAAAGGCAAATGTGTGTGGAGGAGTTCAGTGTCTTACGTATACTATTGTACCACTCCAGTGTACTAGGCTGCAGAAGTTGCTCCAATGGTGCAGAGGGGAAGTGGCCCAGCAGACACAGATAGTAAACAGACTTTAAAAGGTTAAACCCAGCCATCTTGGGCAGATATGACTCCAGAACCTGGGTGAGACTATCCAGGAACCTGGGGCAGCAAGATCACACCATGCAAGTGAGTAGGTACACAACAAGTAACATGAGCAGGCAGAATATCAAGATAAAGACATGAGCGTGACCTACTGTTGTCTATGTTGCTGCAGATCGTAGTTAAGGGAGGCGTATACCTTCATGACACAGAGAACGTCTTTAGCCATCAGGACATCTGGCCTAGCAATCACCTTTTCAGCATAAGCCTCCATTAAAGAGGCAGGACAGAATTGGAGGTCCCCATATACAGACAGGAAGAGGAGCAACTGAACAAAAAGACGAGAATTAAATGTATCTTAAGAAGTTTCTCTGTAAAACATCATATAACATTTCACACAAATGATGCAGCACCTGTTTGTTCGTCCATTTGTCAAACATGCGGGTGATGTGTTCTGAAATGCCTGTGAGCAGATCTATGTTTTTGTATCGCAGCTCCCAGCATGAAATCAGAATATGTAACAACCTGTTGAAGGGGATTCCATGACAGTTTTCTATCAGAAAGGACAGATGTGTAAAGTGGAAAAGCACAGTGGTAAGTCCTACAAATAGCCGATATTTTCATATATACAACAGTACAAACATTTCCCAACATTCAAATGTTTTTGTGCTGACAATATTTTACCTGTGATTGTTTTACTACAGACATCAAGTATGGGTTTGGAGTAGAAGCCCATTTTGGCCATAGTGTAGATCATGTGCTGGGTGTTGGGAAGGGTGAACTGGTTCATCATTGATAAAGCCTTTTTCTGGAAGAATACACATACAAAACAAATTTAAACAATGAGATAAATGCCAATACAGGATATACAATTCTATTAGTAAAACTTGATCAGTCTTTATTGGTACAAACCAAAAACCTGATACGTTTAGACCAGTGATTTTCAACCACTGTGCCGTGGTACACCAGTGTGCCATGAGAGATCGTCAGGTATGCCGTGAGAAATTGTCCAATTTCACTTAATTGGTCAAAAAAATATTTAGTCACTGCAAATGATCGTTTGTGCCTGTCTTACGGCCCAAGGGCCAGGGCTGTATGTTGTTGAACTGCCTGGACAAACTTGTGTACATGACAGTAAGGGTATAAAAGAACTGAGCTGTAGGCTGAATATCGTCCAGACTCTTGAGACAGAGACTGCACCCTATTTGGCCTAATAGTAAATGTGATCTTTGTCTCTGTTAATGATCATTGTTGAATTACTGTTGGTTGTTCATTTTAATTTGTACTAATTCCTTGAATCTTGATTCAATTGACTCACTGTTGTCTGTCTGTTCTCCTCACCTTAGAGCAAAATTGTCTCTACAATATGAATACCCAGTATGGTTAAAAGCAAAACTGACTTCTAGTTTCTGTTTGAGTTCCAGCGGGGCATTTTTTCCCAGCAAACGCATCATGGTCTGGAGAGGAATAACATTCTTGATCCCAGGAAGACGGGCCTCAACCATCAGCCTAGGACAGGGACACAACAGAATGTCTATTCATTCAAAAAAGTGGTTAAAAATTGTATTGTTACTGATTACATAAATTGGCCAAAATTCAGACTGATGATGGAGAGATTAGGTTTTAATAGCAAATCTAAAGGTGTGATACTTCTGTGGTGTGAATATCTAATCCCTGTTAATTGTTTGACAAGAAGAACCTCATGCCCTCCTTCAGTGCATTGACATTGGGGCAGCTCTCCATATGCTCCAGAGAGGAGGCCAAAATGGACAGACTCTTCTCATCAAGGACATTCAGTTTCTCCTGTTAGTGAAATAAAAAAAACACATTTCAACAAACAACAATAAAATCAAAAATGCCAAGAAGGAGAAATCATTGCTTGCTAGTAGACAATCTACCTGGCAGTTTCGGAGAAATGTCTGTACCACACGGCTGTGCTGAGGCACACCCAGATTGACCATACTCAGGAGAGAGTAGGTCAAATCCTCATTGTGCATATGTCCGACACACTTCATTGCTCTTTGCAGCAGCAATTCAAAACCTGGGTGCTCAAACATAAGTTGCAGCTCATAGCGCCGCTGTTCCTCTGACATCACCTTAGCAGTGGACCACATTTGGTAGAGGGTGCTGCTGACCTGTCCGGCTGTGGGTGCATACTCACAGGTCAGGTCTAATACATCTGATGGGGAGCAACAGACCTGCAGCTTGTCCCTAAAGGGAGACTGCTGATGTCTCTGCTTGAATGTAGTCTCTGCAGACTGGGTCTCATCGGGCAGTGGAGAGGAGAGAAGTGCCTTCTCCTCCAGGTCCTCACTGTGATTATTACTCTGTGAATACAACCTAACTGATCTGACATGCAGGGATGTCTGTCTTTGCCTTGTGCCCCAGACATGTGCTGAGCGACTGGGGACATGTGGATTTTTTATTGATGCTGAAAAGTGGACACTGCACAGTGTCCACTGAGAGCTACGGCTGCAGAAGCGAAGGGCACACCTCATGACTTCCTCTGTGACCCTCACAGCCATTGTTTTCTACTACCTGAAGAATGGAAAGACAGATTCAAGCAAATTGCACCTGTAGAGCAATATGCTAAAATATAATGCCAAAAAAACTGACATAAATAATAGCCACTACTACACAGTTAGCGTTAATAATTAACTGACTGTTACATTATTTTTATTATTATTATTTATTATGTAAGTAGTTGGTACAAATCCTGTTTTACAAAGTACTGTGACTAAAATGTCAACAAGGTCAACTGCCTTATTTCGACATACGAAAAACGTGGCTAGTTACATTAGCTATGTTTTGCATATCAATGTCGCCTTATTACTCAACAAAGACATATCATAAATCACACATGGCACTTACTGTGGCATATAAACTCGTCTATCGAATACAATCAAGCTCCATTAGCGTAAAAACTGTTCAGGAAGCTAGCATCCTCATGACAACACTCGTTGGAGCCGTGCGCGCCGCCGATTTTGGTCCGGCTGACAACTTGTGACACAATGAAGTTCCCCCCAACAAAACAATAAATAAAAGAAATAATAAATAAAGTAATGATATGATTATACACTGTTATTGCGATTATGGAAAAAAATTATGTGTACTATCTATTGCTGATAAAAATCATGAACATACTAGAATAAGTTTCTATAAATGACTCGGATTTAAATAAACGCAACACCCACTGTTTCCTAGCAACCGACGCTGTCCGGGTAGAATGGCAAAATTTGTGCTCGCTGGTAAACCTCGATTTAAACTTTTAGCATTAACCGTATTAACTATTGATTCAGTGACTGTTGATTGATTAATCTCTACAGGTAAAGCAGACTGTCCTTATTTTGCCAAAGCGGAACTTTTGGCAGACACTTTGCAGCGAGCTCTGCCAAACTTCCGGATCCATAAGATCTCCGTCCTGCCAGATGAATGGAAGGTGATTATTATTATTATTACGATATTCTTCCTGCTGCTGTCCCATTGACTCCTCGGTGTAACATCTGTTTGGTCCATGGCAGCGATGGCTGGAGGTCACATGTGAAACAAATGGCTGGAAACATGACCAGTCCCCTCTGGTTTGGAGGGAACTGGTGGACCGGGGGGGCAAAGGGATGCTGGTTGGAGGCATCAGTGACTTCCTTGAGCATTGTCAGGTGAGCAAGGATGAGTTTTTCTTTCCTTAGTATTAATATCTCACACCTCAAACCTACCAGTTTCTGATATCACTGTTTGTGTAGGGTTACTACAACGTCACATCGGACATGTCGACAGATATGATGCTGAGTGTTGGAGCAGAGAATCTGGAGACCCAGCTGAAGCGTATTGTGAAGGAGCAGCATCGTGCCAGTCTCATTAAACCTCTTCATATATGGATCAGCAGGTGGGCTCAGACACAGGTATGAATTTGAGGAATTTTTACCCGAGCCAACTGATTTTCTTCCCCAGTGCTCTCAGCCCGGCCTGTCAATTCCTGATCCCCAACCTGCTTTCTGCTGAAGTCTTCCCCCACGATGCTGCAATCAGCCTTCACCTCCTGGACCTAGAGGAGGCAGAGGAGGGATTGCGTGGGCTGAAGATGGAGACAGAGGACCTGGCACTCCCTCTGCTCCATCAGGTACAAGACTTTAACAAAACTGTCTTTTTAAAGGTATCCGATGGAAATTAATGCCATGTATTCACAGGTAAGCATTCACACCGATCTGGATCAAGCCTTCTGCAAAGCAGATGTAATCATCCTGCTGGATGAGAGGAGGTCGGATGACAGTGATACAGAGGGTGAGAGTGAGCGGGTGAAGAATGAGAAGACAGTGAAGGAAATTTCACAGCGTTACACAGCGTACGGACAACTGATCGACATGAGGGCCAACAAGGAAGTGAAGGTTATTGTCTCTGGCGAGTCATTCGTGAACCTGAGATGTTCCCTTCTTGTGGACAGTGCTTCCTCCATTGACAGCAATCAATTTGTTGCCACGGCAACTCAACTGGAGAATGAAGCCAGGGCCATACTGGCAGAGAAGCTGAGAGTTAAGGAGTCAGGTGGTTAATATAAGTTATTTAAAATCATATTTCTTTTGCATTCTAGCACCAGCACTTGGATGCAAGTCTAATAATTTCAACCCATATTACAGATGTTACAGATGTCATTGTGTGGGGAAATATCAGTGGTAGTTTCTACATTGACCTACAGATAGCAAAGGTTTTCAACTTTGATGGACCAATCAAAGGACCAGATGTCTTCTCCCAGTCAGTCCATAACATTTTCCATGACAGGTTTGTTGCTATGATAACACAATTCTAATATGCAGTGATGCTTGATATTCATAAAAAATCATGATAAGTGCCCCTTAAATCGGATTATATACGAATTACAACCTTGCTATGTTTCAGATCTACTTCTTCAGTCTCTGCCATGGATCATATAACCTGCTGACCTGCCTGTTCTGAAAACATCCTGTGCTGGGAAATGACAAGACACTAATAATCTCCTATTTCCCTTCCAGGAAATGGTTGGAGACAGATTTCCAAGAGTTGGTGCGTTATCGACGTGCAGCTGTGGCTTCAAAGACCTGTAAAGCAGCCGCCATGTCGGCTGCCAATGCAATCCTTACCATCCTAAAGGCTTGGAATGGCACATGTAGTCCAGATAAAGTCTACTCTCTGGGTGCAGTGTGTCCAGGTAGACACTCAGCAATGCAGACAGCCCCTCAGACAACATTTGCGGACAGTGATTATGTGTAAATTGAATTTTAATTTCAGCTTCACCTGATTTGAGTTGAAAGGGGGTTGTTTTGGTTGCTTGCAGACTACTATGGTCTCCCAGAAGGTACTGTCCTCTCAGTTCCAGTTACCTTCACAGAAGGTAAATCGTTTGTGCCATTTGATGTCGCTTTTGGTGATGAGCTCAAGGATAGACTTCAGCTTTCTGCTAATGAATTAAAGCAGGTATGTCAAGTTAATAAATACAGGGGATCACTTTTATATATACTGTAGAGCTACAATATGATGTTAAGACTTAATCATAATGTTTAATTAAAAGTGAACTAAGGCTTGTTTTCCTTTTGCAGGAAAAAGAACTTGGATCAGAAAATCGGAATAAAGAAGCAGGACAGTTGATCAACAGAGACTAAAAACACATATGGAGGAAATGAAAAAGAAAAAAACCCCAGCACATTTCAAGTTTGTTTCAGTTTGTTCTTTTATTCTCTTAGTTTCACATATGGAGTTGAAATTTTAATTCACCAGTTTAATGACAAATCGTTACCACTGTGTGAAACTCATCGTAGCCATTATAGATGTAAAAGATCAAACTGAGTGCTTTATGGAAAAGGGAAAAATTAGAAAATATATTCCTTCTTTTCAAATTGTACAGTTCAGGAAGTGCCTTTTTATATTGTTGAAGAAGCCGTATTTTAAGCATAAAACACACAACTAACATACACAAATTAGTCTGTTAATATCCTCTAAATCTTATTGTATCACTTGCTACCCATGTTCATTTACAGTGGGGTCTTTAAAAATGAGGATACATCAAAACCCTTAATTCCTTGGTATGTAATTAAATATTTAACCAACTGAATTTAATGGGCTTTTTAAACCTGAAATATTCATTCACATGTTTTGTTTCCTCCCAAATTGTGCAGCAATTTGTCATCTGACAACTTGAGTGCGGTTTTACACGCAGAATATACATATTCTTTTTGAGCATTTCTACACTATACACAAGGAGGCGTTGACTGAAAACAGGAAAGGTTAGTTGAGATACAATGCACTAACACGAGTCGGGAAATGGACACACACACTGTTATTTTCAATTTGTACAACCCACCCCTGAGATTTGGATGCTGAGTGGTTCACAAAAGAAAATACAGGCAATTATAGTGCTGGGTTACACTTTGTCTTGTCAAAAGTTTTTCCCAGCAGTGGTCAGATTAACATCCCTTCCAACAAAAAAAAACAAAAAAACAAAAAACTACTCTGCTCAGGTTAAAGTAACATTCTTTTGAAAACTGTCCTTGTATACAGAGTATGGTAAAACACATGCGTGAATCATGGCATGCTTGGGCTTTTGTGGCACAGAGGAACTTGGTAAATATACATATCCGAGTGATAACTGTACACTTAAAGATAGTTGGGTATAGACAAGCCTTTTTTTCAGCAGCATTGTAGATCAAGAATAAATTCAGTTACGTAAAATCTATTCACACATGAGGCATTAGTCTCAGAAGAAAGACAGGAACATTTCTGTTACCTCACATGCTACTTGTCAACATCCAACAATGACAGAGATTAAGTTTTAATCACCCGGCATTAAGTTTAAAAATCACTATGGAACTGAATGCTTCTGTCAAAACTGTAACCTCAAAGACCTTGGAGGTTAAGATGGAGTAATGGGTATTGGTATTGCCTGACTCCGGGAAAATGTAGCTACTTTATAAACCTGGATGTTCAAGGGGTTATTGTTAATGTAACTGACAATCATCATGGGAAACTTAAAGTTACAATTTCAAACTTCCTCTCAGCTCAAAACAATCAACTGACCATTAAATTAAATAATTTATAATATATATTAATAGGTATTTAAGCCATCATTTGGACACTTCATAACACCAACTAGATAGAGATTTACTTCTGAAGAAGGTGGAAGGGTTCAGCTCGTGGCCAAGGAACAAAACAAAGATATGAGACTAAACAAAACAGACTTTGTATAATGCAGTGAGACATTTGTTTACCATGCAAATTCCAATGCTGGACAAGCCAAATGCTTATTAAAGCACAGCTCAAAGCCCAGATATAAAACAAACACAACCACTGACAACAATAATGTCTCTGACTAATCTAAGATACGCCCTGACAACATGAGGACAGCGGACACTGCTACGCCCCAACAAGCTCCCATGTATATGCATTACTGATTTAGCCAGTGATCCCAGTAATGTGATGGTCCTGGACTAAAACAACTCAGGTACGAAAACTGATCTAAACCCTGCAATTTGAGCCTATAATGGGACAGGACGCACCAAGTAATTTCAGCCAACTTCTAAACAACCAACAGTATTAAATGCCAAATATTTCGATAAATTCTTTGTATATAGCAGTATGTATGGATATTATATAGTTTTAACAAATAAAAACAAAACCGGTTTGAGGTGCAGGCTTAGGGAGACAACAAAGAAGCTATGACTGTGGTTGATATTGAGAAGATGTGTTTGGAGCTCCTCCCACCACCTGTCTGTCAGAGCTGATGTCCATCTCTTCATCCACCTGATCCAGTTCACTTTGGTCCAGAAGCTCAAAGTCCTCTTCCTCAGTCGGAACAAGCGTGTCGTCAGGCATCTCCTCACCAGTGCCGCTTTCTGTTGTAATCGCTTCATCTAGTTCCTCATCAGGCTCCAGTGTCCCAATTGTAGAAAGTGTAGTGTTAGCAGTGGTGTCGGTGGGTTGGGTGGAGGTCTCCAGAGGGCCTGGTGGGGTTTCAGTTGGAAGGAACTCAGCCAGAGAGGGCTCCTCCCTGGCGTCGCTGGACGACAGCAGCGCTGACAGGGTGTTCTGCACCACAGTGGAAATGGCTGTACTCACGATCTCCTCACTCAAGGCCTCCAAGGACCGCTGTGCACCCTGGCTTACTGCAGCTTCTTTCCCCTCTCCCCTCTGCCTCCCTGCTTCCTCACGTGCACCTGCTACAGGCAACATGCCTTCCTCACCCCCTGGTGGCCGTCCATGTCCGTTGAAGTGTGTGTTCACAAAGTGGAGAGGGGATGCCAGGTGCTGGATAAGGAGGCTGGCCGGGCTCAGTTGTTCTCCCTCTGACTGAGCGCCAGCCTGGGCTCCATCGGCCTGGCTGTGACCCCTCAGAGGAAAGTGAAGCAGGTTGTGCTCAATAGATGGGAACTCCTCAACAGAGGGAAACTCGGGGAGATCACGAAGGTAGGATTCCTCTGGGTCGCTGTGTAAACTCTGCTGGTCCAGGTCTGAGTCCAGGTAGAAATGAGACACCACAAAATTATGATCTAAATATTCAAGCACCTATGCCAAAATTCAGAAAATTTTGGCATATTGTTTTTTTTGCTTTTTTTAAATAACTGCAGTTGTAATTCGATAAAATAAACTTTGTTTAACAGGGAGCTAAAATCAGCGGAACATTCATTACCTTCCCAACATGAAACTAAAATTAGAGACACATTCTTTGAATAACCATTACCCTCCAGCGATGAACTGACCCAAACCTTTGACCTTCCTCCCAAGCCAAAAAAAACCCCTCTGTGTAAGCATCAACTGACGTGCTGTTGGCATGAGTGGCTACCTTCAGAGACGTCAGTGAGTTGAGGAGTGGTGGCTCTGGACACTGAAAACCCTCCACTCTCCAAGATGGATGCTTCCTCATCTGACAGCTCTGAGTCTGTGATGGCCATCGCCAGAGCTGTCGTCTTCACATCCACCTAAACCAGAAAACCACATATTTATTAATACATCGCTGCTAAAACACATGTGTATCATCATCTGTCTAATCGGTTCAAATGGTCAGAATGAATTTCACCTTTACAGTAGTGTAAATGTGTAGGTTTGAATTTATTCCAGAGACATGAAGGTAACGTTGTGAATACCAGCCATCAGTTACTGAGTGAACTGTATGTTAACCAACTGCATTTATGGAATGTGGTACTACTTGAAAGATACATCTGTATGAAGTCTTCTCTGAATTTGTGGGGCTAAGCTGTGTGTCCGTACCGTTGGGGCAAAACAAGACAGCTCCTCTTCACTCTCACTCTCTGTTTCAGCTCTTGGCTCGTCTCCCTCATCCAGCTCCTTCTTCACCTCTGTTAAAAAACACACAGATACTGTTACAAACGTCAACCTGAACATCAACTATACAGGGGGTCCTCGTGTTACGACGGAGATCCGTTCCTGAGAATGTGTCGTAACCGAATTTCGACGTTCGTCGGAACATGCATTCATTGTGCCGTTGTGCAAACATTGTGCCACTAGATGTCGCTATAACACCACCCTACAATAAGAGTTTACTACGGTGAATTAGCCTCAAGTCACAGCGGCACTTACTTCTCTTGTCGTGTTTACGGTGCTCAGTATCTCCCTTCATGCTGTAGTCCAGTTTCATCAGGATCGGCTCTAAGCCTGTGTACATCCTCTGGATGAGTTCATGGTACACCACCAATGGCCACAACAGCACACTCAGGACTGAACAGGCAAACAACAGACAACTTTTAAATCTTCACCAGCACTAAAACTAGATACTGAAATTCAAAAAGTCAGATTTTGTAAAGAGACTCCATTTATGTAATAAATGAATGGATATGCTACTATGAGGTATCAAAACATTAGCATCATTTATTAATTTTAACACTTACATTCAGTGGAAAGAAGATACCCACCTATAATATATGAGATCATAATTCCCGGTATATAATGCCCAACCACAGCAAGCACAAAGCAGCCACTGCACATCATTACACAGAACTGGAAGGCAAAAATAAAGAGAGATAAGGCCAACATGAAGTGAATAGTCCATACTTTTTTTTAGACCACTGGTAAACTGATCCTACATCAGACTGCAAGTAAAGAAAGACACTTTTAGTGTAAGGCCCTTAGAGAAAATCCATATTTTACACATTTAAAGACAGACAGTCAAAGGGCTGTACCTTGCCATGATTCTGTTGCTTGAACTGCAGCATCTCCTGCAGATACAGGCAGCAGGTCAGGTAGCTCTCAGCAAGGTGGTGGCTAAGCTCAGGAATACTGAGAAGACGCTGCTCCACGCACATTGTTTCACTATATGCACCCAAATAAACACACAGTGAGACAGCAGCACATGTAAAGAACAAAATCAGTGGTCTCTGTTGTATTTAACTGGTTTCAAAGCAGTAGAGTAGGATTCCATGTTCATTAGATGACAGGGGGGCGGGGGGGTCAGCAATCTAACATTAGTTTAAAATGATATGATGTCACATGGAAGAAAAATGTCATGATCATAAAGACAGACAGAAAATGTGAAATGACATAAGATGTAATTACACAAGAGTAATTTCATAGAATAACCAATTGTAAGTCACTTGTTTGTCATGTATACGTTACACACCTTTGTACATGGCGAGCCTCTTCATGTTGAACTGACAGAGAGAAAGGACACACAGTTAGAAGGAGATATAATTAACTAAATAAATATTTTTACGGGTTTATAATAGAATCACATTAGGGTGAAGAGTATGTTATGTAAACGTTCTTGCTAAGATTGCTGCCTCTGGGCTTTGGAGCATATCTGCGGGTGTATTTTTATAAAGATCTAGTTTTACCAGTAATGATGGGCAATTTGGGCTTCCACCTCTCCAGTAACATAAGCCCCAGCAGGGACACACTCAGCAGGAACAGAGGCCGCAGGGAGGTGGAGGACAGGAGCCTGTGGAACCACACAATATGCTTACAGTATTTACAGGCAGATATAATAAACATACTTCTAATGCCAGTAATGGTAATGAGTCATAATATATTGAATAAGAACATAAACAAAGGACCTGTACTAGTTGACGTTGGATTATATGAGGCAGGAGAGAGCAACATGTTGTCACTGACAGCTGCTTGTGAAGGCCTGAACCACTTGGCATGACACGAGTGTTTGCTTGGTTGATGCCAAACAAAAAAAACAGCCGTACCAACTTAAACTAATTATGATTTTCCGCTTTATCGTTAAAATAGAGCATTTCCAGATGTTTTATTATACGACGACAAAAGGTTAATGCTAAAAAATATCGCTTAAACTTGGCTGACACGCTACGTTAGCATTACGCTAAAGATGTGGGATTAGCTAAATTGTATTGACATTCACTGGTGATATCCTCGCTGTCGCTAGCCCGAAAGCTAATGGTACACTCTCATACAACCTTACAAACACACAAACCATGGTTCTTACCAAAATAGCGTGTTGAGTGTGAGGGCGGCAGAGATGCTGTACAGCGGCCTCTCCCACACCAGTAGCCTCTGTACCCACAGCAACAGCGGCTCATACTGCGACAGCCAACCCTGCAAACGCTCCCGCAGGCGGACAAGCTCTGGGTTTCCGTCCGCGCAGCCCTGCTCTGATGTTCCCGCGGGAAAAAGAGCCTCCAGGCCGACCGAAGAGGAGGTAACCGAGAGGCGTCTTGTGGCCTCCTCTCCGCTCGCCATGTTTTCCCCACTTTGTTATGTTGTTTTGAGATCACGGGCTATACGGAAATATCGCCATCAAGTTTTACAAAGTAAAAGTACGGCTTCTGGTAAACACCTTCAAAATAAAACAAATCAGCCACACAACGAGCTTTTGCTATTATAGAATGTGTGGTTGCTGTTTTCCTGTATATTGATTATTATATCTTGATCTTCCACCACTTCTTGGCACCTAAATACAACTACATCAAAAAATGCAGCTTTTCGGGAGATGCGTGCTATTACTTTTCTCATTATAACGCCACATACTTTTCACAAAATTATTTTTGTACCATATTTTGGAACTACATGGAGATGTATGAGGTCATTACGATCCCAAAAGGAAGTGTGGCACATTAAAGCATTATAGCCATATTCCAGATGCGTTGTCATCTTCAAAGGAAGCCTATAGACTAAGCCAATATGGCTCCTACATGCAGCATGTGATCAGATGGTAAATACTGTTCTTCAGAGCAGTAATAGTGAATGAGCATGTTGTCTCATGGTCAAACTGTAACTGACATAAATAGAGGACATGTCAGAGTCTCCTGGACACCGGCCACAGCACACAGGTTATTATTATTATTATGATATTATAAAATAATTTATAGCATTATCACGACGATGGACACAACAGAGTATTAGGGCCACATTAAAATTTTCACAGACTTCATCATTAAAGTTGTAAATGTACAAGAATAAAGTCGTTAATTTTTTCCTAACCATAGGCCCGGTGGTCCGGTCTGGTCCAAAATGCCAGGACTGATATTTTGTCCCAGTCCGCCCCTGTCTACAGCCTCTATCAACAGTGCTGCTGATACAACTGCAGCGTAAGTTTTTATTTTATTATTTTTTCAATCGTTCTTATTCTTATAAGCTCAGTGTAACATTATGACTTCTAATTGATAAGGTGTAATGTACAGTAAAAGAAGAATGCCAGCAGTAGCTCACATATTGTATTTCTGCAGACGTACACTGAAAACACAAACCACCACCATCAAATTTGGTTGTTTAAAACAGAAATGTACACAACCGAGTACAAATATTGATCAATTTGATCAAATAAGTGATGGAGACCTACAGAGATTCAACACAATATTCACAATTTTTAAAATAATTATTGTTACAAAGATTTAACACCGATCAGATCATCACCACACAGGCCGGGAATCTTTTGTCGTCTTGTGAGTTCTCTGTTCGATCACATGTTGTTTTCTGAAAGACAAGCAACAAACAGTTCCATCATTCCGCAAATATCATGATAATACACAAAAACATCATGTGTATCTTTCTTGCAAAGCAGGGCCCAAGCAGCTGGTTGTTGTTTGACTGAAAGCACGTGCATCTCAATACTATGTTGGTGCAAGATTCGGTCAGTTACACATAACAGCAGAGCGTGTGTCAAAGCAGCTATCAGGATGATAAGTGGGGTCAAAACCTATGAGTGCTGGTCGCCAGACAACAGGGTGGCAAAGAGGCTCCAGAGCCTACCTGCCTGGGTACATGGCCAGGACTCAAGGCTACATGGGTAGTAAATGAAGGAAGCGGACCCCTGTCCCTTGGTGCTAGCACAATAGCGCATCAATACCTGCAGGGGTTAAGACCATGGCCTGCAGCAGGTCAGACAGTGAGATGATGCCCTTCACCATATCGGCCCTGTCCACCAGGACCAGCCGATGGACCTGGGATAAGGAGGATAATGATGAGGAAGAATATTGTGGTGTTTGTCTCTGATATCATGACTTGAAAACAAATACCTTAGCTTTGACAATGCGATCAATAATTGTCTCCAGCGTTTCATAGGGATAACACTTGACGACACCCTCAACAAAACATGTGCGCCTGCGAATGACTTCCTGCATTGTCATGTCCAGGTTGTTGTAAGTCTTCTGTGCTGCTAGGTTCTGCCGGGGAGTCAACACAGATAGTCCATGGTGTCAGCAAACAATGCCACACAGTGTCCAATGACATCACAAACAGCATAACACAAGATTTCTCTGTAGTACTTACAATTACATCAAATCTTGAGTAGAGTGCCACCACCTTACCTGAGAAGACATATTGTTAGTTATTGTAATCACAATTAATACTAATATGGTTTTATAATGTAGTATCTTAAAGAAATGTGTAAAGTGGATACCTTGTTCATCTACGACCGGTAGGCCAGACACTCGCCTCTCCACAAATATGGAGAGAGCATCATAAAGCGATGCTGTTTGCTGTACAGTGGCAATATTCCTGAAAGTCCCAATCCCGAGCTCCTGAATCTGCCTCCGTATGAACGCAGGCTTTGGAACTTTGTTTCTCTGTAAACATCCAGGAAACATGGTATGATGATCTTTCCAGCCACACAGTCCTTAAGAAAACAAAGCCAAACTGAATATCTGAATTGAAGCTGGCTCACAAATATATGGAGGAACTTGAGGATTCGTTTGTGGGTCAGAATGTGCAGGACATTCCCAGACTCTGGATCAATGACGGGCAGCCTGTGGATCTTATATTTAAGTAAGGAATAGATGGCGTCAAAGACGCTAACAGGAAAACACAGAGGAGACAACAGGAATTTATTTATTAGGTGGCAGGTTAGTCGCTTGACTATAATGTTGACAGGGTTAAAACAATATGAAAGAGTATGTGTATTATGTGGACTCACCTGGCCTCCGGAGAAATACTGACAAGGAAGGGACTGGAATATTGTAAGTAGACATCTATACAGAAGAAGAGATAAAGGTCTAAATAGAATTCACTAAACAGAACATGTGCACAGAGGTAATATTATTGATCCAATGCTGGTTATTTACTTCAAAAAGAATCACCTCTCCAAGTCTCAATCTTGTGGTTCTCCAGCTCGTACATCTGAACCTTCAGGGGGAACTCACAACACGTTGTGAGTCAATAACTTTATATTTAAGACATATGTATACCATAGATATTGGTGTGCTAATATACACAATAATAAAAGTAACTGTTTATATGGTATATTCAGCTCACCATAGGAGACTTGTAATAGCGGTGGAGGATGTTGATGAAGTCTGTAATAGTCAGCATACCTGCATAAGACAAGGGGTTAAAATCCAATTCATACTGACAGTGACCTAAACACAAAATGACTTTTACATAGTCTCTTTTCTTACCCACAAATCTTTGCAACTTATTGTCCCACAGAGGCGCAGCTCTCAAGCCATTTGCCACCAGAGCAAAAAAGGCCGTTTTCACCTTCGGAGGTAGATAAATACACATTTTTAGGGTTTCCAAGCAGACAATACCTGTGATACCTGAAGCTGCCACATGTTTCATTGTGTATACAAAACACTTTCTGTTTAACAGTCTTACTTGCAGTGAGGTATCAAATATGACCAGTTTACAGCTGGTTGGAATGGCGTCATAGCAGCGATGACTCTTCATGAAATTCATGTAGATTGTGGCATCAGCCTCTATGAGGGATCACATAAGAAAACATCTGGTCACACTATCTGAACAGAGAGCAGGCAAAGGCATGGATACAAACTTTATCTATAAATATAAACTAAACCAACATGTACACAGAAATCCTACAGAGATACTGTACGTGATATCAAATATCGTTATCCTACCCTGTATTTCCTTCTTCTTTTTTGCGATTGACACCTGCAACAGGAAAACATTCTCTGCATGACATTGTCAGGAGTTTGAAATCCAATATGCTCTTTTCATGTCCTTTGGTTCCAATTCAAGCTCAAGCTTCAGAAACACTTAAAAACACTGCTATTTCCATTCATTTCAAAGCAACATTTCACCTGTGAAGGAAGCTCCATAGTTCTGTTGTGTCCATGAAAAAGTTGTCTTTCTTCCGCTGACGCCAATCACTTGTTTACCCTTTCCTACACAGAACTTGGGTCTATATTAGGAGCTCTGGAGTGGTATGTGTCTGACCGGGGAGGGGTGAAGAAGCTGGCATTGGCTCAAGGGGGAGGGACACCACCCACAGGGCCGAGCCAAGGTGCAGTGCTCTCAATCTGTGCTAGAGCAATTAAAGTTTTAAATAACATATTTAACACTGCTGGCTACATAAGGTGTAGCACACACAAGACAGAGCTGTCTTTTAACTTGTTCACCAACACTTAAGCAATGTTTGTTCATAAGGTTTTGGAAATGTGTCAACCCACAAACTCAAAAATATGTATCGAGGACAATGATTAACTAATGTCACAAAGATATGTGTTTATTCTTTCTTTTCTACAGTTTTTTTTTACACATTTACAAAATAAAATCATTTTTTATGTGTATCAAATTTAAATGCTCAGAGCAATTTGTCAAAGTTTGAACTACAAAGTTAAACATCCTGGGGACCATGTGCAACTGTGTGCATACAAAAACAAAATCAAGCCTATATTTTTCTCTGTTGGTTATATGATAAGCTTGACAATGTGGTGATGGTGGAGTGAAAAGTCCTCTTGTGGAACCAAATGTGCATGTTCCAGATCACATCAACATAACTTGCTGTTATCCTTTAACAACTTGCATATTATATTCAAATGTTCACTTCAAAAACACAAAGCAGAAAGCAAACCCCAGGAGCCCATCCATTTTATACCACCCACCCTTCTCTTAAGCGTGTCACAAACTTCTGGATCTAATCTCTTATGTTTGGTGGAGCATTGCCCTGTTAACAGAGACGTAGCTTTGTGGTTACATGTCATCCTGTTGCCACATTTGGCAACATCTTGTGGAGAAAAGAAAAAAAATATGGAGCAAGAATTTGACATCAGATGTCACTGATCACTGTGTAGCCACTGACACTGAGGTAAAAGAATGCAGTCTGCAACCTGTGACTGTGTGATGCTTTCTTGTGGATAAATGCTTAAGAATAATAAGATCATTATTATTCAATGATCAATAAGTCATTCTGTTTCACAGGTCGTAGCAAAACAATATGTCAAAATCAGTGCTTGCAGTATGTGTAAGACTAAGGCCTGATGCAAATCTCTGTACGCACATTATAAAATATATAGATATTTGAATAACGACTAAGCCAAAATTTAGTATGCAAAGTAAACTGCTATAGTCCCTTCTTCTCAGAAAGCCAAAATCTTTCTCACTGACGAACCTCTGCACCTTCATCAACTCAAACTACACCAACAACCCACCCATCACCATTTTGAAGGTCTGACATGTCAAACAGTGACAACTTAGTACTGTTTGGATTAAGCCAACATGAATGAATTATTCTTAAATTTCTCCTCTGGGAGTGAAGTCAAGTGAACATGTTCTACTCATGGCATATATATGTCTGTAGTAGTGATTTATAAGTGAAATTTCACCCTGTGCTGTAGTATCACCCTCACCCGTTTGTAATATGCATGTTTACTCACTCCACCTGTATTCTGCTGCTGGAAAGGTAAACCAAACATGACTTAAAGCAGTCATGAAAACAACGTTGGTTTCATTTCCGGTATATCAGTACAGGTTGACAGTGGTGGAGCTTGCCAGCCTCTAACCAGGCATAAGCAGAGATTGAGCTTTCTCGACAGGTAACATAGACACTGGATGGCAGGGTCCGAGCTGTACAGCAGGAAACACCCCCAAGCCAGAGTTCAGACTCGGTTCTGTGGTTTGAAGGTGGCTAGCAGCCAGCGACTGTGCATGATGCTGATGGTTGTCAGGGGAACCATGAGTGAAGAGCATTGAGTTGTTGTTAGGCCCACACTGGAGAGGAGGGAGGGCTGCGAGACAGCCAGGACAGAAAAAGGAAACAGCCGGCCAGGTCTGAGAGGTTTCCATTTCAGAGTTAGTTTCAGGGTGGATGTGACCCATTGAGGCAAGGAGGGAGCCCCAAAGACACAGCACCGATGTCTGTGAGGAAGCCGATGGGGAGCTCTCTCTGTCGTGCAGGTTGATTCCAAGTGCACTGGTCTGACGGTTCAGACTCTTGTTGGCCAGATCACAGCAGGGAAGGTGTTGGGCTGCAGCAGGAGCGTCCTGGTTTAGCTGAGACGTGTGAAGGAAGGTCGGAGTGCTCTCAGTTGGGGCTGCGAGTGGGGGCTGACCAACCCTGCAGAGACTGAGTTGATGCACCACAGCACTGGTTGCAATCAGACTAGCCACACTTGTCAGGTAAACCAAGCCGAGCATACAGGATACCTGAAAACAATATGTAGTCAAATCCCATGATCATATTTTTATATACACACACACACACACACAAGATTCCAATACATTGCTGTACATTAATACACCAGCAGCTCCCTTCAACTCAAATCCCCTGCTCACCTTGGTAAAGTGCTGATAGATGGCTGTGAGGGCTTGACTCCATGCTGATTGTTCCAGCAACACACAGAGGTCAGTGTAGGTGAACCAGCCACGTTTCATCCCCTGTCGCTCTGCAATGCTGAGTTTACAAAAGCATTAGTCAGAATTATTGTTTTACAAACTGGTCATTTTAACAACCATTTTAGAGGGTGAAGATTTTTACACAACTGCATTATGGATGACAACCAACCTGCTTTCCAGATGACTCAGCATATCAAAGTAGTCATTTGGCTCTGTGAAAAGGCCCCACTCCTATGAAAAGTATGAGATGTGGATTAAGATAAAGTTGACAAACTTAAACCAAAAAAATACACAGGGAAACACAAACAGACACATACACAGTGACACTTACAATGGCATTCAAAAAGTTCATCTCCAGGTTGTTGATGGTTTTGACGTCCAGGTTACCAGCTGCTCCCCACTCGTCGTTGAAAACCTCTTCTTCCTCTCCTTCATCATAAAGGTACTTGCTGGCAACCATCTAAAATAAGGTGCAAAATAGCAGCTTTTCTTAAATGCATCATGTTACTCCCTTTGTAACCTGCAGAACTCGGCAACAGTTAGACACCTATGTATCTATCTAACTCAGCAATGAAAATATGGCACATGACACATGACATTTTTATAGTGACTCTGAACTGTAAACAAACCATAGAGATCAGGAAAAGGTCAGAGGAGGAGATCTTCTGTAAGTATTCAGGGTTTCTATGTCGGAGCCTTTCAACGTAAACCAAAGCCAGCATCATGGCACATGGAGAGATACAAGCCTCCCTGAAGGAAAAAACCGTATATCAGCGTTAACACAGAAAGTGCTTACACCGGTGTGTCCTATTCATACTGGCTTCAACATGAATTATACACAGCACAAACCTGACAACATGGGCAGCATACTTCTTGTGGATCTTTCTAATTGGGCTTGGGGCAGATTTCTGGAAGATTTCGACGGCAATATCTGAAATAGTGTAAAGTAAACATTAAACTACTACACATTGCTTTTGGAAATGTGCAATGAGTGTTAATGTGTACTCACATAAAACATACAATCAACATTTGCACGTCCGGAATATCTACATTATTAACAGTAATATATTAAAGATCCACTGACCTGTCACAGGGCATGAGAGGGCATCTAGGGAAATATCCTTGTCCAGGCCATAATACAGTCGCTTTCTCACTCGTTCAGTTAACTTCTGGTGTCCGGGAAGAAACTGTGTGAATACAGATACACATTAGTTATGTAATAATAGCAACAACAGTTTTCTGCAATGTGGAGGAATATGCTGTGCCCTAACCACACACCGTATATTAGCATAGCTAAAGTAAGGCTAATAGCTGTATATCAGTGAGCATAAAAATAACAGTAACTAACTAAGTCACAGCTTCAGTTACAGGAGTCAGTGAGTAGCAACTTAATGTATTTGTGTATTTAAAACGATAAACTGTATTCAGAACTATTTAGCAAAGCGGCAGCTTCTGTCTTTATCTAACAAACATCGTGGTGAAACGGACACGCCGTATGCTAAGCTAGCTGACGTAAACGTCAACCAGTTTAATGATCCACAACATACCGTGAACTCCTGGAAGTCCGAAAACTCAAACGTCTTTTCGTTAAATAACGCGTTGAAATCCATATTTACTATATTAAACATGAGTCGGGTGAATACCGAAGGGACTGCACAGCCCTGACCCCCCAGCCCAGTGACGTACTGTGCCGAAGCTACGGCGCATGCGTGGTGAAATTCAGGAAGTCTTTTATGAAGACTTGTTTGTTTACGGTTGAGTGATGTCTCTGATGACGTGTAAAGCCTCGCTGTTTCAGGACGTGGTTCGGGGTGTGTGCACACGAAGCCTCGAGAAATGAACCTTTTTTTCCAAACTAGCTCAATGGAAAGCCACAAGGCTTCATCAGATCCCTGCTGACAACATGCCCTGACACAGAGGCGCCGGGAGAGGGCGCGCTCTGGACAATTACGCAACTACTTACCGACCAAAACATACTTTTTTTCCCAACTTACAAGGTTAATGTTTTTATTGATAAGCTTGGAAAAATGGAAACATGTTAAAAACTTTATTGTTCTCCAGAACAACAACAAAAAACAAACTGAAAAAATATAATATCATGAACAATAATACCCTGTGCGAGATAGATATACAACACACCACATTCCTATCAATAAATAATGAGTGTTTTCACTTGTATATTGCATTGATTGAGTATAATAGCGATATGATGAATGTGTTGAATGTGTATGTATGTATCTGTATATATATATATATATATACTCTATATATATATATATATATATATATATATATATATATATATATATATATCCACCAACAACAGACACAGATAGTATGACTTTATGTGTAAATCTCGCAGTCACCTTAAAAATGTTCATTAAAAAGAAATCACAATATTATCATATTTTACCTTCACCTTTAACTGACTATCAACAGCAACCCACATTATCGTAGTGATCAAAACACATCAAAAATACACAAAAACAAAAAAAAACACAATCCCTTGACTGACATTCATATATAAAGAAAAACACTCACTAACCCCTCAAGTTGTATAAACTTGAGTTTTTAATTCCCTTTCTCTTGTGCAGCGTTGCTTATTGGATCTATAAATGATCCAATAGCACAAAATGACTAACGCCTGTATCTGTATCTGATTTGTACGAAAAATCTCAGGGATACACTTAACACATCTCCTTGGGATATAAAAACCAGTGTCTTTGTACCTAATTGAACTCTGTCAGTGTGTTTTTGAATCGTTGGTGTTGTTAAGGCAATGTCTCTTCGCTCTGACCAGTCAGTGCACATTAAGTTAGAAAATCCTACAGATGAATGACATTTTCACCTTGTTCATTATTCTGTCACACTGAAATCCTTTATAAAATGTTTCCAATTAAAACTGAAATAAAATTTTAGAGTTCTGGCTAAAAACAAAAGAAAAATGTACATTCAGTGGCTGTGGTGCCCTGAAGAGGTTGATGGAGGCTGCAGTTTCTCAGACTTTTTATCTTTGGCTTCTGTGTCTGATGAGGAGTCTGAGTCCTGTGCCTGCAGCTGCTGCATCCACATGTCTGCATACAAGCCTCCCTTAAGTAGCAACTCCTCATGTCTTAAATGGAGAGAAGATTAGGTCACTGATAGTTCACTATACAAGTGGAAATGCTAAATGGCTGTCATCATGTCATTCAGGTCAATATGTAATAAGTCAATAATAATACTTACGATCCGCGCTCAGCGATCCGACCCTCACTTATTACAAGAATTTGGTCTGCCCCAATGATGGTGGACAACCTTTACATAAAAAAAGTCATCAAATAAAAAGTACAGACTTGATGACTTGCACTTATAAAATATAAAATCTAACTTATTAAAGAAGTCAAACAAAATGGATGTATTACCTGTGAGCTACAACAATTGTTGTACGGTTGGTGCAGACTTTAGCCAGGGAGGCCTGGATGTTGCGCTCGGTTTGTGTGTCCAGTGCAGAAGTGGCCTAAAGAGACATTATTTATTCAACTGTTAATGATACATTTGTCTTTGGCTATTCAGTGTTAAATAATTAAGAACAACTTATGCAGTAAGTTTCTGAAAGTACTTTCTTTTACACAGAAGCAGAGTAGCAACACAACTACAAATAGCAATATGTAAATGCAATTATTCCCAATAGAGACTGATGCCAATGTCCACTCAAATGTTCTGGCTCCTTTTGTAGTCTCACCTCATCCAGCAGGATGATCTGTGGTGCTTTGAGGATAGTTCTGGCAATGGCCACCCTCTGTTTCTCTCCTCCACTGAGCTTCAGACCTCTTTCACCCACCTGTGTATCATAACCTGCCAGAATGCATACAGTTGTTGTGCTGTCAAATAAACCCTCAAAGCCATTTCAAATTTCATATTCACATACTTGATGCATTGGTAAAAAAAAAAAACAGTGGTTAATAATTGGCTACCTTCAGGAAAAGCCATGATTTTATCATGGATATCTGCAGCAATAGCAGCCTCCTCCACCTCTGGGTCACTGGCAGAGATGCGGCCATAGCGAATATTATCTCTGATGTTGTCGTTGAACAACACAGTATCTTGGGGAACCACACCGATATGAGCCCGTAGAGATTTCTGCTTCACCTAATGAAAGAAAATGAAAAAAAACAAATGACCAGCCCAGCCCACACACACAGCTGCACACAGTTGTATTGTATTTCTGTGACTGCTTTTAGTAATATCAAGAGCAACAGAACCAGGGCCTAAGTTATGCTTGTAGCAGTTTGTTGAGCTCTCTTAACTTCTCCCTTTATCCTTCTGTTCCCTCAAACTTTTGTTGAGTTTTCAGTGACTCACTTTCGATATGTCCTGGTCATCGATGCGGATGCAGCCTCCATGAATGTCATAGAAACGGAAGAGCAGTCTCATGATTGTGCTCTTCCCAGACCCCGATGGTCCAACCTGTGGAGAAAACAGAAAATAATGACGATACAACTGTTTGCATAAAAATCATAAACACACAAAGACCTTGTGAAATTTGTTCCTGAGGCCTACCAGGGCGACAGTTTGTCCTGGCAATACAGTGAAGGAAACATCTCTGAGAATCTCTTTGCTGTAAAACAGAGCAAAATCACTCAGTTTTGTAAAACTTCACATTTCTTCCCACACTTTGGCTACCTCGATATTTTCTGTAGTTTTCCTAATCCTGTCAAAATAAAAGTGAACTAACCCATTTGTGTAGCTGAAGTAAACATTCTCAAACTCCACTTTTCCCTGTTTGTAGAGAAGATTCCCTGCATTTACTTCATCTTTCACCTGCGCAGGTAAAAAAATTGATTAAAGAGCTGATCACATGAAAGTACTGAAGGTGAAAATGTCTCTGTTTCAAATGTACCTCTTCCTCTTCTTCAAAAAGTTTGAACATGTTTTCCATGTCAATGAAAGAATTCTGGATCATTCTGCAATAACGACAGTGACAATTGACAGCATGAAGGAAAAAAACAAAGAACTTGTGTTAAAAGCAATGTTTCACAGTTTAGGCCAAACTGTGCAACTGTGTAAACATTTACTGTGCTATCACAGACAACAGTTTTTCAGCCCCTTCTCACCTGTAGTAGGTTCCAAACCAGTTGAGGGGGGTGTACAGCTGAATGATGTATGTACCAAAGAGAACAAAATCTCCAACCTTACAGGGTAAAAGCATTTTTAATGGATCATTTCAGGGGGACATTTCAACTAGCACTGATGCTTTTATTTAATTTAGGATAAATTATAATCCCAAATACGACAATTTTCTGTATCTTAAAGGCAGTGTACCTGAAACTTTCCTTCAGTCACAAAGTAGGCACAGAGCAAAGAGCCGGCCAGCAGGCCGGACCCGATGATGAGGTTCTGTGTTTGGTTGAGTAAGGCCAAAGACGCCTGTGTCTTCCACTCTGAAGCCTACAGAAGGTGGAGACGAGAAGTATTAGGTAAATGTCTGTATGAAGATTTTGATAATGATGATGTACAACTTCAAATTTCTTTATACATGTGCTTAATTTGTTATCTGAAATAAATAAATACGTCTGACTGACCTGATATTTTAAGATGAAACCCTCAAAGCGACCAACCTCATAGTTCTCTGCATTGTAGTATTTTACCTATGAGACAGACAACAAGAAAAGTCTGACATCTTCTGCATCTTGGAATATTTTGACATTTAAATAACAAAACGATCGATGTACCGTCTCAAAGTTCAACAAGGAGTCCACAGCCTTGGACTTGGCGTTGTTGTCCTGCTGATTCATCTGTCGTCTGTACTTTGTCCTCCATTCAGTGATGATGATGGTCAGTGCTGGTGGACACACATCAGTGTTTAATCTTTCATAGATTATTGTTAATTACAGGAAGCAGAACTTTGAACACCTGTGATTTATCACTTACTGAGGTACAAAGCCATGCAGACGAAGACAATAAGGCCAAACCAGGCATTGAAATACGTGGCGAAGTAGATGATGGAAATCACAATATCAGCAATGGTTGGGAATATGCTAAACACAATGTAGCTGTGGAAAAAAGGGACAAAAAGAGTCAACTATTCTATTAATATTTGACTGTGAAATGACAGTTTAGTTTAAAAAAGACAGCCAGTCAGTCATTGTTTTGATATTTCTAACCTCTTACCTGAGCAGGCTGTTAATGGAGGAGGTGCCACGGTCGATGCTTCTCAGCACGTCACCCGTCTTGCGGCCCAGATGCCAGCGAAGTGAAAGGGAGTGCAAGTGGGCAAACAAACGCACCTGAACCACACGGTTGGTAAACTGCTGCACTCGGATCCACAGGAAAGAGCGCAGGTTGCTGACAAACCCTGAGGCCCCTGTGAGGAGGCAAGGACATGGGAGGCTGTGACTCACAAACCTTAGGGCTATGGTGATGTGACATGACAGGAAACCAGGGTGCAGTAACACTTCCAGGACTTTTAAACTTTTCACTGACATCCAGATTATACTGTAGATGAGGAAGTCGTACCTGCTCCACCACCCTGCAGGAACTTCAGCAGGACATAAATGCACACTGTAGTGGCCACTGAGTGCCAACCACTGCCCTGAGTCAATTCATTCACTGAGAGGAGGACAAAGCCATATAGACAAGTTAAAAACAGACCCACGGTCAGATATTTGGCTCCAGATTAAAACTCCACAATCAATTCAAACAAATACATTTTTGAGTCTACAGGGAAAATATAAGTATGCAGAGGTGTCTGTCACTCACCAATGTTCTTATAGTAAATGGGTACAAAGACATTAATGGCCCTCTCGACTCCCAGCAACATTAAACAGAAGATGACAAGCAGCTGGAGGAAGATGTTGCCTCTGGGCCACATGTAAGGAAGAAGCAGACGGACCTTTTTTCTGAACCCCTGCCAGGTAGACTGGTTCTCTTCGGCTCCACCCAATAGGCTCTGAGATGGAGAAACATATTCAGCACCTCACACCGCATCTGACAGTGTATAACAGCAGATCATTATGTGTCTAAAGGGTTTGTTGTGAGTCATGGGGAACTTTGCCAGTGCTGCTGATGCATCGCTACCTGTCCACTGTTTTCTACATCCCGCTCATCTTCATTTATCAGTAGCATGTATGGTCTCCGTGGCAACCCAGGAGCTTTGAGACCAATGAAGAAGAGCAGCCCGGTGCCAATGTAGCGTATCAGCCACAGGGCAAACTGCACCTGAGGGATTCATAGACAATTTAAAACAAATCAATATAAACAGCACATTGCAATAAAACAGCATGCGACACTAGAGACATGGAGACTTAACAATCAGAACACAGCTGTGCATGGGAAAATGAGTAAAGCGATAACTGCATTAGATCCTTTATTACATAAGATCCAAGCCATCCCTGTGTGACTATTAAAGTTACTGTTATAAATTATAGGTGAAAAGAATGAACGTTCAGAGAACTACTGTATATTAAGGCAACATTAAAGTGAAGGACAAATCACACAATTCAAGGAACAATGAGTCATGATTCATTATATTAAGCAAACTGGATCCTGCTGCAACTGACTCAGCACGGGAGTGGCTAGATCTCCTCTTGTGATTACATTGGGTAACAGCATACCATTGGGGATCTGAAAGTCAGACTTGACAATGACTCAGCAAAAACAGCTTCAGTTCAGCACTCATCCTGACTACACATTATGTGAACAGCAACACATCTCTGGGTGTTCTGCATTGTTTGCATGCCAGCCTGCCTAACCCTGATGGCAGTGGATATACGCGACTCATATAACACACTTTAATTAATACCTAACCTCTTTCCATTTTGGGGGAAACATTATATTAATCATATATGGCGTTGCACCTTCTCTTACCTGCTGATGGTTGCTCTCCAGCCCCCACCACCAGCGAGGACTGTACCAGGAGATGAAAGTCAAGTTCTCGGCTGAGAAAGCCACAGCCCAGAACAGCAGCAGGAACGTGCTGTGTCCCCTTGTCCTGTCCATCACCAATACTCTACGTCTCTCCACTCTGAGCAGGGCTGTGGCCCAGGCCCAGCCCAATGCCGAGAAGCAGCCATAAAGCACCACGTACCCTGGGAGCTCTCCTCCGATGGCAGCCTGCCACACTACCCCACTCAGAAACTGGACCAGGAGAAGGATGGAGACAGTTTGCTGGAAAACGTAGAGGCGGGAGCGTGGGATGAACTTTGGCTCCATTGCTGTGCCATATTTCTGGTAGCATACGCAGTGGATGGTGCCGAGGAAGAAGGCGATGGTGAGCAGGACGGTGGGGACCAGAGTGAAGTAGAAGCAGGGGGAGATACCTTCATCCACCCAGGTCTGAGAGATGGAGGAATTGGCTTCACAGTAGCTCTTTATAAACACCATATCTGCAGCTGTGTTAGAGACAAGTTACATATATGAGACATGCACAGTAAACACTGATTCAGTCATGTTAAAGTTAAACGTACAGATAAAGAAGGAATGAAAACATCTTCCAAACAAAACAAGGGTCACTTTTTTGTGTGTCAAATGTGGTGTACAAAAACACAAAGCAATTAATAATGAATTTAGTGTCATTTGCCATACGGATATGAACTGAGGTAAACAAAGAAATAAATGATATATATAATAACATAATAAGTAGAAGAGGGTCTTAACATTCAGCTGTCAAATGCACACGTACCTCAGCTGTTCAGGCTCCTGACAGTGATAGGTGACGCCGCAGAAACTAGCACGTTAGCTAAAAGCTATTAGCTGTTAAATAATCCAGTCGGCTAATAGCAGCTTTAGCATAAACGCCTGTTTCTATCGCGGCTGAGAGCAGAGACGAAGTCCTTCATGTTCATGTTGTTGACGCTCAGTGCTGCTAGCGTGTTGTCCTTGTAGCGTGTAGCTACTCCATGACTCGGCAATCGATTTATCAAATTACACAACTCAAGGTTCGACTGTACGGCCTGAGCCGCAGCGCCCCCAGAGGATGGAAGTGGAAACAGGAAGAGAGAAACAACGCATTACCAGCCAACAACAATATAAAAAGAAAAGAACTTGAAATATCATTATATTGACTATTATTAAATGTTAGAATCAACATATTGTTACAGAATTTAATTATTAACAACAAAATAAATTATTATATATTTATACAATGGATTACTAGAAATATGTGAACCTTAAGACCATGCAATGTAACAAAATGGTCAGTAGATGGCACTAGACACAAAGGTATAACCAGACCACGAGGTCGTCTGTGAACAACATGAAATAACCATAGACGCGTGTAATGACGTGTAATACACTTGAGCTGGAACATAATAATAAGTGTGTGTGGACTAACAGAATTATTATAATTATCTGTTAGTTCTTAACAAATTATATTATTATAATTATTAATAGGAAATTATTAATAACATTATAGAAAAATAATTTAAGTGTGTATCTTTCATTAAAATGAGTAATATTTAAGTTAAAGGAACCTAAGGGGAACATCATTATCATCCAGTGACAGGGATTTTAATTAAGAACTTTTCCCATCAAACTGTAATTTCAGGGTTTAGTGTGTGTGTGTGTGTGTGTGTGGGGGGGGGGGGGATGTAAAAGATAGCCGTCACTTTTTTTCTTCCTATGATAAATAAAAGACTTCAGCCTTGCACAGAAAATGTGTGTGTGTTTCTCTCTCTCTCTCTCACACACACACACACAGACACACACACTTGGGTTGGATGGAAAAGGGGGGTAAATGTTATCATCTGGAAACTTCACAATGGGCATAAAGAGCTGCTAATCTGCTTCATCTCCCTGGTTCTTTTGTGTGAGTGGAAATGGACCTTCTGTCCATCAGCTGCTTGTCACCCCGCTCTTTTGTCACCGGGTGGATGTGATGGCCTGCCCATCACAGCCCTCATCTCTTTCCCCTTTTGTGGGCATCTCCACCTCTGCATACAGACACAGCTGGAGCCCTTTATGTCTTTCAGGTGAGTCTTCTCATGTATTCAATCCACCTTTTCTCTCTCTCTCTGTCCTTTCTGGTTCTTTGTTCAGTGGAAGCTGGCTCAGCCGTATGGATGGTAACAGGCGGGGAGAAGACGGATGCATGTGCCAAACTAATCCGCTGATTTAGTGAGAAAAGACTATTGGTGGTATTAGGAATCCTGCACCCAGTCTCATTAGTACTGAAGGCGATCAATAAGCTGTGATGTGTTCGATGAAGGACTCAGCCTTGTGAATTCAGTTCTTACCACACGCGCACTGACAGATGACCTTTGCTACCTTTAATACTCACACATCATTATCAGGTGGTAGAATGGGAACCAGTGTAGAGGCTATGCACTGTTATTGTTCTTCTCTTATTTAAATCTATGAGAGTCACATGGAATGTTTTTTACTCGTGTAGCCGGTGAAGGTATCAGCTTCACCCTCAGCGCGGCTGTGAGTCTGATTCTTCAACAGACGAGTTTATCTGCCAGAAGCAAACCCACAGTTCAAACACATACAACGCTTCCTGGGGAAAGAAGCTGTCTTCCAGGCATCTGCTCCAGACTCTTCCGCTGATCCATATGCTGATGGCCGTCTGCAGGGGAAGTGGAACTACACACTCATGAAGCTTTCACACTGTGTCATCACTGTTATTCGTCAGTGTCTGGACCTCTGACAGTTTTTGTGCCGAATTAAGGATGACTCATCATAAAGATGGAGACAAATGAGCTGCTCTAATTTTAATTAATTTAAATTAATGTATGGAGAAGTTCCCTTTAAGCTCATGTTTGGATGTGTTTTCCACTTGACACATGTTATCTGTGTGTTTGAGCTTGAACTGACACACACACACACACACACACACACACACACACACACACACACACTGACACAGGGCTGCATCCTCTGCTACTGGACTGCAGCCTCAGCACACTCCTCTACACGCAGACAGACAGGCAGAGGGAGAAGAGCGGCCTGGAGGCCAGAGGGTTTGGGAGGTGTTGGAGAGAGTTGTGTGCAGGATCACACAGGATGGAGGATCCAGATTTACTCCCCACTGGCGTCAGTGTGTGGGTGGAGCTGTCAGAGACACTGAGGCGGTTAGGCTGAAGCAGGGAGGTAACACAGTGCACCGCACACATGCGGAAAAACATGGACAAACATGCAGCTTAAACGGTAGTTTTGGTGTTTTCAGCTGCAAACTTCATAAAAACTTGAGAATCATCATACAATACTGTGCTTGGACCACTAGGGGCAGAATGACACCACATGGACACCGGTGCCATGCACACTATCATCTCATGACAACAGAATAATAATAATAACAGAATTCATATGATGCTGTTCTCAGAAAGCAGCAGCAGGCACGTTTGTAAAAAGGGGAACATGAGCTGGAAAAGTAAAAAAAAAGGGGAGACAGAGAAAATAAGGAGATTTTATATTTCCTCAGGATCAATATGTACAAGTCAGTTCTGGAGATTAAACCAAGTCTGCTTGAAGTTAGATGGAGGTTGAGTGATGAAGCACTGCTGAGGGGGTAAAGGCCATCGTGTGTGTGTGTGTGTGTGTGTGTACAGTTTGTGCATGAGCTGACTGTATGCAGGTAGTGTTGTGCTTCGGGCTGTGGTGTGGTTGTGGAAGGGGGGGGGGGTGCACGGCAGGCAGAGCATCTGGAGACGAGGACTCTCACTGATGTCAGGCGGAGGCGGGTTATTTATTTGGTTTGGGGTCGTGGGAATAGTTGAAGCATTTTCTCGCTGATGAAGTGAACTGATGTGCTCAGACACATTGCAGTGTCAGTGGTGCTGTGCGTTTTGTGTTTTTCCAAGACCGGAACTGGGCTGATTGCTATAGGAAGGAAGGAAACATAACAAACACAACAATGCAATAATAAATGTACACACTGGCGTAGTGTCTCAACACCCACAGAATATATTATTTTATATTCAGGGTTTCTAGGAGCTGTTTTTAAGGGACACATTTACGGTGTCAACACAGCAGCAGCACCAGACTGTGCAACTCGACGGTCGGAGACTTAAAATATCAAGTTCACAAAAATCCCATTTTGGACACAAATGGCTGGAAAATGCAGGTGAAAAGCGAAGCAGAAGCGAATTTATATGCGCATAATTTTCAGCCCCTTTTGTATTTTCACTTCCATATAAATCTGGCAGCCCATCCACTCAATACAGAGGCAAACAAGTACGGAAGCACTTCCGTAAGGCGCTGAGCGAGAGAGATCCACTGTAGTTTGACCTGCTGAACTTGCTCTGCTTTGCATGGCGTGCGCTCTGGGCCTAACATACAACACCCATGCTAATGCTGGCCCCAGCAGCCACTCTTGTTTCCATAACAACTAAAAGCAGGAAGAGACTGGCCTCTAACCAAAATAAAAAAAAAACAGCAACGCAGAGCAGCCTGGGTGGGAGGACACATGGGAGTGAAACCTGAGCATGAACACAATCAGTTCATGAAAACCATGCACACAAAGCTCATACACAGGTGAAAAGATGCACAAGTGCACATGGAGAAGGAGCTGTAACATTACAGATCCTCCTGCTGCTGTTGTTTTCCTGCTCCAGCTGTGCTCAGAGCAGAGGGCAGGTGGCGTGCACTCCCCGGGCTCCATCCTCTGAGGATTATTACTGTTACAAATAATCCCATGATGACACAGCCCAAACAGTTGCAAAAATAAAAAGCAGCGTATTGATTTGCTGTGTGCGGCGCTGTTTGTCTGTAGATTTGTTTGTTGTTCTTCCCAGTGTATAAATGGAAACCGTCTTTGTGTGTGGCCTCATGGCGGTCATGGTCATGGGAGGGAGGCCTTTTGTGCAGCTTGCTTATTCTACGACGACGTGTTTACTTGACTTTGTGCCTGAGTGGCCTGATGCTGTTGTGTCTCCACGGGCCCAAACTGGAGCTTGAGAGGAGCTGATAAGCAAATTAACACAGGGCCCTTCCCTCCCTGCTCCATCTGGCTATTTGCAGAGCTATTGTTTCATTGATGTGCGGTCCATTTTCTCCTTTTTACGGCCTCCCCGCTCTCCGAATGAGTTTGGGAGTGTGAGGACTCAAACTTGGTGGAGCATGGCGGTTTCACGCCGGTGCAACTGTGAGATCCTCCTCTGCGATATAATAACTCAGGTGGAAAACAACACCGCACGGAGGAATGAGAGGAATGCTGCAGAGATAAATCTCCAAAACACCTTTCACAAATTTCCCATGAATCTACCACTGTGTGCGTGCGTGCGTGTGTGTGCATGTGTGTGTGTGTGTGTGTGTGCTAAGTTGGCGGTCTGAATGATGTTTAACTGGAGCTCAGCACGGCTGAATGAGGCCAAATCCGCTTTCTCCTGGGTGCAGTTACTCAGTGCGTCGTGGTACAGAGCTATCATAGAGAGAAGGATGTCACCACATTACAGCTACACACACACACAGACACACACAGACACACACACACACAGACACGGACAATTTCTGCCTCCTACAAATATAACCCGCTGCATCAACAGCAGCCCACACAGAGGAGTGAGGATATATACAGTACAGAGCACTGAGCTCCATCCCACATTAACCAAACACAGAGAGCTCATCTCTGGAGGCTTCACATTCACACTGGCACATCACAACCTTTCCTCACAGCTCCCTCTGCTTAGGAGTCGAAAGACACAGCTACGCTTTGTTGCCATAATGGAACTCGCCGTTATCCATTAATGAAGTAAATTATGGAATTTTTTTTTTGTGCATTTAAAAATATGTGTCTAACAACATTTACTTAAAAAAAATATTCCTGCCTATTTATAATTTCACTTAAGGTTGTTTATCACTGGGCAGTAACATCAATAGGAGTATTTGTATTTATATATATATATATATATATATATATATATATAAATCCCTACATTTTCATTATACCTGTTTGATTGGCTGCTGCAGTTCTGGCGACATCTTCTTCCTGCAGCGAGCGAGCAGACTCATCAAAGAGGAAGCGTGGCTGGTGTTCCTACAGAGCCGCTCCGTAAACATACGTTAGCGGTGGAGCTAATTGGATTCCGACGAGGAGGCTCCGGAGGTTGTTTTGTTGAAGGGTAGAGTCGTCAATTATTTTGGAACAGATGGGTCTCAAAGTGCAATTGAATTTGATTATTGCCTCTATGGAAAACATAATGAAAGAGCCCCAATCTGAGGAGACAGTTGCTCCTCAAACGGAACCGGGTACGAGACCCAGGTTCTGAGGCTCCTGACGAGCACACCTGTTTCCTTTGCTCGTTAAACACAGCTGCTTAATCACAAAGCGTTTGCCAATGTTAATCGATCGCCATGTTTTCATGAAACAAAGCCAGGCGTTTCATTCTATTATCGACGCGCCTGTTTGAGTAATAACAAGCTCGGCGCTGCTGAAATCATCTGACAGATGAGTAAAGCACTGACAGCACCCAGCAGATTGCTGCAGAAGACTCTTTTGTCAGAGACGTTCAAGTCCTAACAACCTGTCAAACGACGGTAGCTCTGCTGACAGCTTCCCTTTACGAAACCACCGATTGACAGATATATTTTTAGCTGTTTTTCCCCCTCGGGTTCGAGAGTTCACTCCTGAGAACTGTGATGTGCTAAACTTTTCAAGATCCGTCACTTATTTTCCCGTTAAACAGGTTTAACGATACGTTCTGTTGGTTGGACTCAGCGTTTATTAATGAGTGGTTTATTTGTTATGCGAGGAAACGCTTGCGATATGATGTCATATCCTGCCCCACATAAAGTGAGAAAAACACACTCAGTGATTAAACCAGAACCAAATGAACGGAAGCAACCCTGTTAATTCTCCATTAAATGACCCCAATACAAAAATAGAGCTTTTCCCTAATTGAATAGAGTTTCAGTGGTAAAGCGATTTTCCCTGGGCAAAGTAAACATATAGCTGATTTGAATGAAATATTCAAGTTGGACTAGATCACGTAACCTCTTTCAATTCAATCTTTAATTGGCTGTAAGAGGGGCTGCGTTAATTGGAAGCAATTATCATAAGAGTATAACCAAACAAAGAAAAGCGTCTGATGTCAAACACCTTCACTCACACTCAGGACAGATGGTTAGGACCCCGAGCAGGAGGCGTCCCGTCACGCCCGATAACAAGTCTCCGGGACGATGCGGGGCAACGGTGACTGTAAACACAGCAGCCGCCGGTGGAGCGAACAGGTGGCGCGCCACACAGGACCCCTGCTCCTGTTGTGCATCCACAACAAAAGCTGCATTATGTGGGAAAAGTCTTTTCACGGGTCAGTGTGCTATCAGGCCCCAGATCTGCTGACGGAGAACATATCAGAGCTACGATGCTTCTGGGAAATCAGACGCGCTGCTGTGTCTCCACACACCGACACAAAGAGTCCGATTCAGCCACAGCGGAGCTGACATCCAAGCAACAACGGCCTCTGAGGACGCCCGTTAGCTTTTTCTTTTTTTTTTTTTAACATCAAGTTCCTTTTCTATGTGCGGCTGCACAGCGTGAAGGAACGAGGCGGACTTCAGAGCACTTCTTATTCCAGGCATTTCCAACATGTATTTGTTTTCAGACGCCGTATCCTCTGGTGGTGGAGACGTGATACTGTCACAGAGGAAGGAAAGTGATGGTCTGCCTGGTGTTGTTTATACAAGACTTTGGCATTTGTTGTCATTGGGCCTGTCGTCATTGGCAGGCAAGTTTCCATCTTCCATACACACACACACACACACACACACACACATTCCTCATATGACCCATATAGGTGCTTTGAACCACTGGCAGGCCCAGCAAGATTATCTGGGCCCCCTTCCCAGTAGGACCACTGGGATATGTGGTGTGTGTGCGTGTGTGTCTCAGCGTGTGCATGTATATATGCAACGCTGCTGCAGTTTGGAAGCTGCTGAAAGAGATGTAAAGTTTTAGTCTCCAGGTGGACGCTCCTCTAAAAATCATCACACTTTTTATTTCTTCCTTTTTGAATTTCTTCCTTTGGAAAAATACATTTTCTTTGGACATAAGAAATCTCCGCTATTGATATTCAGTCTGATTTCACCACAAATCATTTGCAGGGGTCAACAATCATTAGCGCCACCAGGGGCCCCTGTGCGATGAAGGAAATGCGATGCAATTAAGTTCGAAAGGCAAACAAAGTTTCCTCGCTGACTGCGATGACTAACATGCTCTCCTCTATCTCGATTACATAATCCCCAGATTAATTAGCCGTGTGTTTCAGTCACTTCCTGTGGCGCGACCCCAAAAAGGGGTCCCTCCGCAATCTGGCCTATCGACTTACAGGGCGCCAGAGCGATTTTCTTTGAAGGCCGCCTCTGCATCAGAGGCAAAATAAGTCTGTGATGTGACGGCTGAAGGAAAGGGCCCCTGCAGTGTGCAGTCACAGACTGATAAAGACCTGGAAAAACAACATTTGGGTAACACACACACACACTCACAGGGAGGGAGAATTAAGACTGAACTGGTTGTGGAAACAAGAGGTGGTATGGAACAATGGCAATCTGGCTCCGTTGGTAATTTCCTGTCGGCGCTCGTTCCTGTGATGTGGTCGTGACTGTTCTGCCGGGATCAATCAAACCCATGAGCAGATGGCATGGCGCTCCTCCGGCAGACTGGGGATTGCCTGTGTTTTTCAGGGACGGTAATTGGCTTGCTGTGTCACAGACCGAAGCGTGCTAACAGCCACCGCCATCGCCGCTGTGCGAGGCCGACATGTGTCGTTATATGGCTCGTAATGTGGTACCTGTGCTGCAGGCTCCATTTCACACCAGCTCAAAGGCGTGTTGCTGTGATCAATATGCTACGACGACAGGAGAAACACTTGTCAGGAGGTGCTCGCAAGCATCCAAATGCAATATTAACTGCAGCACTCTCATTTACCGCCCGGGCCACGGCAGCCACGGCAGGAACGAGACGGCGTCAGGCGTCCGTCAGAGTAAAGGATATCTCGCTCTGCATCGGAGACCGTGGGCTGTGTTTGCGTTAAGGTGAGGAAAGCTTATGTGGATGAATGGAGCCATCTGTGGGAAACACAGCAAGCTGAATAAAAGAGAAACACAGTAATTGCATGTGTGTGTGTGTGTGTGTGTGTGGTTTAGACGGCGGGCACTTCAAAGCTTTGATGTTGGGGCTCCTAAATGAGGGCCACCAGAGGTCCAGACTAATGGGACATCATGGGGAGATTAGAGGCCATGTGCAGCAGGCTGACAACACAGCCTTGTATGAATGTGTGTTTGTGACAGAGATTGTGTGTAATTTCCTGTGTGTATCCTTTCAGCCATTAAAGTGAAAGTTTGGCCCCAAGTCTCCGATGGAGCTTGTGGAGAATTTGGCAGAAAGCGTTTACTTTGTGTGTCACAGTCGATTCAGTGATGCTGAGAAAACAAGGCTTCCTGTTCCTGTCCACATCCCAGTGAGGCTGCTGGCTCCTCAGTATGGTATAAATCCTTTATTAAATAATCATAACAATAATTATCATAACAATCATAAAAAGAGCTTTTCTGTACAAAGACCCCTTCTAACACAACATCAACAGCAGTCCGAGCAGTGCGAAATGGGCAATCCTGTCCTTCCACGTGTTTGGTCCTCCCAGGCAGAAGGGGGCGCTGTGTCTGTCGCTGTCAGTGTCAATTTACTGTGTCTGATATTGGCTCCAAAGGTCAGCTGGATCCCCGAGGCTCCAAGGCACTTTGAGGAGAGTCAGTGGGGTCCAGCGATACGGGCCTCCGAGGAGAGGGACGGCGTGTGTGTGTGTGTGAACATGGGATGAGATGTTGAGCATGTGTGTGTTGTGCATCGTATATATATATTTATATATGTATGTTTTTCCCTTCACAGCAGCAGCCAGTATCTCCTTCATCTTTAGGTCTGAGGGCCTCTCAGAGTCTATGTCCAAAGTTCTGTGTGTTTTTCTGAGGGGTGGGGGGGGGGGTTGTTCTGTATATACACATGTATATACAAGTGAAGTAATGCGTGTGCGTGTGCATGTGCATGTGCATGTGCATGTGCCTTCCCCTTCTCATGGCTTATCAGTCCATTCAGAGAGCAAGTCGTGACGGTTTCTGATTGGTTCCGGAGCGAGCTTCAGTTGTAGCCAGCAGGTGGAGGTGGAGGTGGGGGTCTGGTGTGTGTGTGTGCATGTGTCGGGGGGGGGGGGGGGGGGTTAGGTCCTTTCAATCATGGCTTTTGAGGTAAGGGGGGGGGGGGGGCAACAGTTTTTGCAATCAGCGTTAAATAGAGCAGTTTTGTGCCTGTGTGATTGTCAAGTGGGCCATTACTGGTTGATAAGAGCACTTTTTCCTTATGTCGCTCTGATTGGGCTGAGCATGCTGCTCCCTCTCGCATGCTGTCCCAATGCAATCAGGCCCCTCTTTCACTCCACTGCCATTTTCACTGCTGTGATTTCCACCCAGAGAGAGAGAGAGAGAGAAAGAGAGAGAGAGAGAGAGAGAGAGAGAGCAGTCTGTTTTAAGGCTGGTCATGTGTCCGTGTGCACACAGTCAGTCAGCTGAGGAAAAGGTTTCTGGATGTGCATTTGTTTTTCATCCCATTTGGGATTTTTTGGGAATGTGTGTGTGTGTGTGCATGTGTGTGTGTATGTGTGTGTGTTGTAGTGCTCTGTCAATCATACTCTCTCTGTCTCTCTCTCTCCTTGTTTCTCCTTCAGTCTCTGCTCGTCCCAGCAATCCATAGGTTGCACCGACCAAAGCTCCTTGACCTTTCACCATTAACCACAATGTAAACATGACCTTCTCTTTGACATGAACCAGCAACGACCGTCTGCGACAACTAAATCTAACAATAACATCATTTAAAAATGTGGTAACCCCCCCCAACACACACACACACACACACGCACACCCCTCATATCTATACAAACGCACATTTTCTATACCTGTTTGTTTTTTTGTTTTTTTCTAATATCTGCCATCACGGGCCAGAACGAAAACATGAAACAGAAAGAGAGTGACAGAGCAGAAAGAGGAACGGGAGGGACGTCGCTGACTCCACAGACTGTGGGGGACTAAGAGGAGAACTGAGGCTGAGAGGGAACAGAGTCGACGACTCAGCGAAATCGAGTCAGCGTGCCACACGAAGGAGCTAAGTTCTAGGCCACTGTGTTCACACGTGATCTAATCACGGTCCTAACCTACCACCTTTCCAACACGATGTGGTCTGACACGGCAGGTGCAGCTCACAGGGTCCAGTTACACAACGAGACCTGGGACAAATCTAGGATGCGTTTCTAAAGAGTCGGCTCGGCGTGGAGCAGCCATCTGCCGTTGATATGTGCAGGTATTTGTTCTTGGAGGCTTGACGCGCTGCGAATGGAGCGGCTCGCCGCAGGTCACCCCATCTCTCATTGGCTCTTTCGCCACAAAAAGCAACACAGGACAATGCTGCGTTTTCCAAACAGGGCACCGGTTCGAGTCTCTCACCGTCCATGTGTCGGGGACCCGCACCAGGAAACTGACACTAAAGTGAATTGGAGGAAATGAAGTGAATGGAGAGAAGTGGTTCCCCGCTCTTGTCCCGCGTCTCCTCTCTCACGCCTCGGTGCAGCAGCGCTGTTGGTTCAGTTTGACCTTGTGCTTGAGGCCGTCGTACAGTTCGAAGTTGTAGTTCTCCAGGGTGGTGGAGGAGCGCGACGACAGGCCGCTGTAGGAGCAGGTGCAGTAGAGGAGGAGGCCGGCGCACACCGCTCCGAGCAGCACGCCCAGGGAGCTCATCACGATGATGGTGACCAGGATGGGGTCCAGCGTGTACAGCCATGAGTTGTCCTTCTCTGAGACGCGGGTCACCGGGGGCTCGGACGACGGGGAGGCAGTGTTCCACTCGGGGAAATGTAAAACTGTAGGAAGAAAAATATGAAGATTATACAGAAAGGGAATAAACATATGAATAAAAGAAGATAACATTCTTCCTCTTACCTCCGCCCAGTGGGTCCCTGCCGCTGAAAAGTCGTCCGTCTCCAAAGTCAATGGGTTTCCTTACTGTCGGAGAGAAGCACAGGCGACACAGGTTTTAAGCATGGAGCTAATCCTCCTCTGTTACTGACACACGGCACAGCGGTCGGGGGAATAATAGAAAAATATGACTTTATTATAGAGAAAGGTCATTATGATACATTCCTGTCAGACGCCATCACAGCCATCACATAACATACTGATGGTATAAGACTGTTCATTCCACGTGAGTAAGGATATGGCAGACACGTCATCGTTAAAATAATTAACAGTACCCATAACTGTCACCGTTAAAATCATCGACACCGTCACTGTCAAGTTTTAAGTTCGTGCGGAGGATGATCACCGAAAAAAAAAAAACAAACGACAAAAAAAAAACAAAACAAAATGATGGCAACATTCAAGTCGAGTGACATTTTCCACTCGGTGAAATCTGGTGACTGTCGGACGATGTGGATGGAAAACCGATGTATCTGCAAGTGTCTGAATGGGAAGATTGCAGGTGTGGTAAAAGTAGCAGAGGCTGCAGCACTTTAGCTGAGCCCGGCAGCTCGAGTGTACTTCTACTTTCAATTAGTTTTATTTTCACTTTTTGTGTGTGTGTGTGTGTGTATTTGTGTATTTGTGTATGTGTGTTTTTGGACTTGCTGTTCTTGGCAAGCATTCAGGAGTGGGAGTAGCTGCCTGGCAAGGCACGCGTCTGGATGTGGAGGTCTTTGATGGCCAGTGGTGTTATTAATACTGTTGCCAGGGCAACGGAGTCTGGCAGCAGATGGGGCGATGGAGGTGCGGTAGATGGGAGATAAAAGTGCTTACCGCAGCCTTCATAAATGTTATCTGTCCATTAACTAATTACAACTATTAGCAGCTTGGAGCGTAACGGCGTGGAGATGGACGGAGCAGGGCGCCGGAGCCCTCCTCCTAAAGTTGATTTAAAAGCACATAGGGAGCGCATGCCAAAAAAAAAAAAAAAAAAAAAAAACTCAGGAGAGAAAAGTGCAGCTTCTAAATTGAGGTGTGTTCTGCTGAGCTGTGGGCTCTTAGGTGATGGGGTTTTTTTTTTTTTTTGCTGGTGTGACAGATCGTGAAAGTACGAGTAGAGACCTCAATTTGAGTTGGGCGCGCGTCAGGCCGCAGCTCGCCGCCCGCCGCCGCTCTCTGTCGACTGACGAGAGAGAAATTGGCACTAATTTGTCTTTCTCAGTCGGGTTTTTTTTTGAGAAATTTCACACTAAAACAGGCTTTGAAGTCACAGATATGTTCAAAGTTAAGAAGGAGCGCGTTCGCCGTTCACAGTGTCTCATGGCAATAAAGGAGGGAGCGTCCATCGCCGCAGCTTAGCTCTGGCTCTCATGACGCCGCACTTATGGCTTCCAGCTGCTGCAGCGGCATTGTGGGATTTGTAGGAGCATAAACCAGGGCCGAAGTGGCGATGGCAGACAGCTGTGTCTATTTACAACACTAAAAACAACAACAACAAGCACATATTCACACTGAAAACACAACAGTGCGCGGCTCGGCGTGGCTTTCATCACGGGGACAATGGGAGTGGGTGATATTAAGCATAAATGGGAATGGAACAACGTGCTTTATTACGGCATAGGATCAAGATGAGACACTGAACACTGAAGACGGCTGCATCCATCACTGACTGATGCCTTTATCAGCGGGAGACAAGACCTTCAATCAAATGAGCTGCTTATCTCCATGTGTGGTGCAGGACTTTAAGTATGATGGATTTGCATTCCGTTGTTATTAAAGGTGCACATGCTCTGCTGAGAAGGACGATGGACGGAGTCTTCTGGTTTTGTCTTTCTTCATCACCGCAACTTCACTACTGGTACAAGTCCTATCAGGGCTATCTGGTGTTGTCGTTACTGAGATACCAGGGGCTTTATGTTCCAGGAAACCCCCCACCCCCCCTCCAGTCTCTGGGGTCTGGTTTTAGTCCGTGGTTTGGCAGCTCCAGTTGGCTCCCACAGCAGAACCACCTCGACCCGTCTTCCTCCCAGCCCACATGTCTGTCTGTGTATATGTGTGTGTGTGTGTATGTGTGTGTGTGTGTGTGTGTGTGTCCACGCCAGGGTTACGAGGAGCCAGGCGGCGCTCAATGGTCCAAAACTGACTCCAATTTCAGTTCTCTGATCAGGAGCAGCACGTTGCGAAATGTCAATAGCAAAACGCCTTCATGGAACCAAGAGGGAAAACGAACCCAAGCTAAGTCCAGTAGAGAGAGAGAGAGAGAGCGAGAGAGCAGCGTTTGTTTTTCATCTCTCACTTCAGTCCACCACACTGTCTGCGTCATCATCGCCCTGCAGCCGTAAACTAAAGGAGAGACGGCGTCGTCCAGCGGATTCGGGTTCTGTTCAATCACAACGCACACCTGACCGCTGACGTCACACGCCGGCGTCTTCCTCCTCCGCCAAACACAACGCGGCTAAGCGCTTCCTCTCAGCAAAGGGTGCGGTGTCGGTCCCGGCTGTCCAGTCTCACTGTCAGGACTGGCTCCACCCCTGGGGCGGCCATACTGGACGACCAATTAGAGTACTGGAAGCACTGCGAGGAGCTGTGATAGGCCACTGACAGCTGGCTCTTCTTGGTGGCCAGGTGTTGTCGACAGCAACAGAGGGCTCTGACCAAGATGGCCACCGCCAGGAGAAGGAGGGCGCCCCCGGCGGCCATTATGTAATACCAGTGGATGGGCAAGGGAGGCACAGGAACGCCTCCCCCTGGTGGAGAGATACAGAGTGATTGGCCAGCGGGAAAAGAGAGGAGTGGCACTACATTTTATTTTCTACTTTCTAACCCTACGTCTTCATCATACGAACAGCAGGCGTGCACCTCATATGAGCATGCACAGGCATGCCACTAGCAGAAAACCAAAATAAACCTCCAAGGCCAAAAATGAAAAAAAAAACAACAACAACAACAAAGCTAAAATGCATCCGTTTCGCTCATGTAGCTTGTTTTTTGCGGTTGGAGGACAAGTTTTCACACCAAGAACGTCCAGAGATCTGGTTAGAAATCAGCCCAATGGTGGAGCCAATCAAATGCAGGCATGTCATTCCTGTTTTTTTATTTTTTTTATGATGACTTGGTGTGAAACAAAAGCCAGAATAATTAGTTGTAAAAGCACCCACACACATTGAATTCAGGAGCTTCCTCTCCCCGTGTCAGCCTCTCGACAAAGCCTCGGAAACATGCAAGAATCAGTCAGGCACCACATGGGAATCCGGTGTTCCTGAGCTCTCCTGGAGCTGATAGCGGTTCGGGATTTGTCATGGAGCTGGCTTGAGTTGCCAGATTTGTTTTGAGTGCATAATTTATCCTGTTCTCTGTTCCTGGTTTTCATTTTCCCTTTTTCTCATGCATCAGCCTCCCGGCCAGTCCTCTCCTCCTCAGCCAAACACCGTCCCCTTGGATCAGCACACATCCTGTGCACTGCTGCCCCTGGCTTCAACCCCCTCTCAAACTCCTGGGAAGAACCGACTAACCACCTTCCAAGAAGCATCTACTCAATTATCCAAGCCCCGCTATGCAAAAACCCCAACCCCTCTAGACACTGCAATGCTAAAAAAAAAAAAAAAAAAAAAAAAGATAGAGCCCACGTGTTCCATCCAAACTGACGTGGAGGGCAACTTCAATAGATCCTGAATTTTGGACCGTGTCACATAATTAGAGAGGGAACTTGCGCACACACTCATTAGACAGAGGCGGGCGAGGGAGAGGAGAGGAGAGAGACTGTGGCTGCATCTCACTGATATTAATGTGTCAAGGAGTGGAGACCCTACACACGTGACGGTGTGTGTGTGTGTGTGTGTGTGTGTGTGTGAGAGAGAGAAGATGAGGAAAAGCAGCAGAAGTGCACACACACACATCACATCCACACTGAAACAACCGAGCTCTTGTCTTATTCCAAGACGTTAATGTGATGCCAAAACACTGACATCAGTCTCAAACATCCCCCAAAGGACGCTCCAATTTTTTTTTTTGTGTGTTCACGAAGCAAACAGTTATTTAAACCCCTCCAGGCTGCGTCAGGACTCAGAGAGCGCAGCTCCGTTCAGACGTCTGACGACATGTGATGCGCTCGATTTAGCTCGCCTTGCACAGTTTGCTCTTTTGAGACTCTTCCTTTGTTTTCACTGAGACTCACACGGTAAAAACGACAGAACAACACATTCCTGAGCAAAACGGAAAAAAAAACTACTTCACAACTTGGTTTAGAGTTTAAGGAAACACGGTTGTTATTTAAGTAAGTGAGCTAGTTTGAGCTGTTGTTTTTGTTTTTTTTTTTGGTTTAGTATGTTTGGCGATGGTAATGGCGATGTCATGAGTCAGACTCGGCTCTGGTTTGTTTGTTTGGGCTGATTGTTTAGTGGTTGAGATAACAATGTGCCACCAAGCAAAAAACCTCAGGCGAGTGCAACGGGCAGGAAGCAAGACCAGAGAGGAAGTGACATCATAATCAACTCACCTGGATTCTCAGGGGGGAAGGCGGTGAAGGGTTCTGTGAGGACAGAGAGAGAGAGAGAGAGAGAGAGAGAGAGAGAGAGAGAGCTGTTAGATAAGTTTAAACATGAGGGAAAAGTCAAAGCCAAATGTCAGACAAATGTCAGGAGACTATCAAACTCCTCCTGAGGAAATATGAAGTGAATTCCTCAGATGACTCGTCTGCATCATGGCATTTATTCCCCTGGAAAACAATTTCAGACTGTGCACGTTGTGTAAGATGGGAATGTGAGGTGAGGGTGGGGACGTGTGCCTCCAAGTTTGCACAGTTGTGGTGCATTGGTTTGTTGCCACCTTGGCTTTGATTGCAAACACAAATAACTCTTGTGTGTGTGTGTGTGTGTGTGTGTGTGTGTGTGTGTGTCAGGGTGGGATGGGGTGAGAAGGGGAGCCGTCTTGGGAAGTTTGGCAGGAATGTCAGCGTGCGGCGAACTCGACTGCGCTGGGTGATAAGCAACGTCCCAGCATGCACTGCAGTGGCGAAGGAAGAAACACAGCAGCGTGGGAGGGGGTGTGGGGGGGGGGGGTTGAGACTCTCTGAAGACACACAGACTTGTGTGTTTGCCATAAGCTGACACAGACACAGAATTCCAGTCGACTCCGCTGTGGTCCAGCTCCAGCTCCACAGCACAGTGGACGCCAGTCAGAAGCGATGGAGGCAGGTTTTTGGCTCTCACCCCCCCCCCCCTCCCCCGCTCGCTCTCTGATCTGCTGAAGAGCCCCTCCAAAGCCGCTGCTCGCCCCAGATTACGGAGGCTGTGCTGGAGCTCCGCTCACACCAGGCACACGGAGACTTGCTTGGGAAACAGCCTGCCTAATAATTCCCTTTGACGACTTGGGAAAAGCTCTGTTTACAAATACGACGGAGGAAGGAGTGAGAGAAGAAGGAGAAGGGGAGAGATCTAATGAAACATAGATTAGTATCGCCGGGGCCCACGGGGCGTTTATGGCCTACTTTTCCTATTCTCCTCTTCTCTTCTTTTATTGTGGAGGAGTAAACGCTGTCCCTCCCTCTCCTCCCCCTTTCTTCTCTGTATTCGGTGGGCTCTTTGGAGAGGAGGCTGGATATGAAAGTGGGATGGGAGGGCGACGGGGTGGAGGGATGTTTATCACTATCATCAGCATCGCTGTTCAAGGACCTTAAGGCTAAACGTGGAGGAGGAGAAGGGAAATGGCAGATTGATGGCGGGTGAGATGGCGAGGCAAGGCGAGGCGGTGGCAGCGTTGACAGGATCGCACACAGCTGCTGGGTCAAATGGACGTGTGCGTTTGTTTGCATGGGAGCGATTTTTACAGCCTGTCATAGTGTTTGTGCGTACAAATGCATTGATGTGCAGCACTTGTGTGTGTGTCTTCTTGCGTGTGTGTATATGTGTGTATGTGTGTGTGTGTGACTTACGTGTACAGTCTTTCAGCGGGGTGCTGGAGCTGATGTGGATGTTGTCGATCCAGATGTGTCCTCTGGTGCCGTGCACAAAGAAACCCTCCATGACAACCTACCAGGAAGAGAAGGAAGGAGGAGGAGGGAGACAGACAGGATGGAGGCGGGGGGGAGGGGGCGGGGGGGGGGGGGGGGGGGGGGGGGGTGCCTGTGATTCAGAGTTTCACTCATCCAACTTACTTTTTTTTATAGAAGAACATGAACTGCCTGTGATGCACAGTGATCATTCATTAATACCTGGAAGTCTTTAGGAGAGCGAGGCAAGATGGTGCGCCCCTCCTTCCAGACGGGGCCCTGATCGTCCTTCAGTGTCCAGAGGAGGGTCTCCTCGTTGTGGGCGTCCCGGAGCAGGACCCTGAGGTGTCCCTGGGCCTCCCCCCACAGCTGGTAAGAGAAGAGGAGGCAGAGAGGCCCGGTCTCCGCGGGTACCACCGGGCTCAGGAGCCGCGCTCGCTGCTGCTCCGTCTTCAGGCTGGCGTCCATGTACAGGTAGCTGTTGAGCTCTGTGTGTGTGTGTGTGGGGGGTTCAGAGTGAGTTTTCACACAGTCGCAGACATTTTTATCATGATTCCCAAACAAAAAGAAACTAATCACCGGTTGCTGACAGGAGTGGGATCACCGCCACACAACAATCGCACATAACAATGGGGATATGACAAATATAAACACGCAGGAGAATAGGTCCGGTGACAGAGTCGTTCACACGCTGACTGCGACCACAACGCCAGCCAGGACCCCCGAGGCCTCTTTCTCTTCATTCCCCAACAGGTAAATGAATGAAACAACGGAAAAGTCCGACAAAACGCCAACCGCTCCATTTGTTTACACCAGAGGATGTTTAGTTTGCAAATTGGATGCTGACATGAATCCCATTGTGAGGGAGTGAGATTGGTGAGCCTGTTGTACAGTATGTGTGTGTGCGTGTGTGTGCATGTGTGTGTGTGCACGTGAGAGAGTGGCTCAATGAGGCGTCGGGTGAAGGATTTCTTAAGTGGGCCCTGTGGGAAAATATCCAGTATCAACAATCTGCAGATGAAGTCACCTGCTTTATCATGAAAAACTGTGTGTGTGTGTGTGTGTGTGTGTCTGTGTGTGTCCTCTGCGATGGCACCTCTCCTCTCCCAACATTAGCCTGTGTGTGTCTGTGTGTGACACTCCAGACGCAGTGTGTGTGACAGAAAGTCCCTCGGCCCCTTTCAGAGTTGAACGTGTGTTGTTGTTGTGTGCGAGTGAAACCTATTTGTGACACCACCACGAGCCGTTTTATCGTACATTTTAATGTGCACACTCTAGCGCCTGACGCCGGCACGCGGTGAGCGGCGCCTTGCAGCGAGCCCCCATTGTTGTGCGTCTTGTTTGCCAGACAGCTCATAATGGAGAGCGCCTCAGCATCCGCAGCACCACACAGCATCAATAATCCATTTCCCAGCAGTCTCCTGCAGCGAGACGCAAACTAGGACTCCATCTATGAAGCCTCGTTAGTACACGTTTATTAGACCAAATAATACACCGCACACAGTGACTAATTCTACTTGTGAGTTTTATGACTGCTTTTATGACAGAAGGTCAAGAGGTGAGGAGGTCGGAGCTTCTGGGTCACACGAGAAAAAGGAATGCGGAGGATTAAATAGCGATTTGATAGCTGGGAAATAATGATCCTGCCTTGGCTTGGATTTCCGACCTTTGACATCAGCGGGGAAAATCAAAGCCGGCCGCCGTACGTCAAAACGGCTGGAAATGATACTCCATACTTGAAAGCCCCAACCTGACTAATCCAAGCAAACCTTTCCAATCCGGCCTGATGAAAGAGGCTGCTTTGAAGCCGCCCTGTCGAAGACGCTTACGACTGAAATAGGTCACGCTTCAGGAAAACGTCTGCCGCTGCTGCAGGATCCGTTACCCTGCTGAACATAACCCACCTGGGTTTTCTTCACCCCCCCCCCACCCCAAAAAAAAAAGAAAAAAAAAAAAAGAAAAAGCCAGAGCGTGTTCAACCTTGTGTTCAATTCTGTCCAGATGGAGAAACACTGAATCTTTCAGGACCAACACTCAGAGCCGGTGAATTTTAAAACAAGGCTGGGATAACACAACCCCTGCACCCTGCACATGAACAATTCTAAATAGTGCAATAAAAAAAAAAAATCCTCCTTAACCCAGCAGGAAATGTCTCGTGTAGCTTTAATAACACGCCAAGAGCTGCGCGTTTGATCCGCGGGTCTGTGTAAAGGGAAAATGGATCATTTCTTTCCGGAATGTCGGAGCAGACAGGAGTCGACACGGCATCAGCTGGGATGAGCCTGTGGTCACGCTGCCTCTGTCCAATCACCTGCTCCGAACTTAACTTATATATATATGTGTGTGTGTGTGTGTGCCATCACTCACCGTGGCTGTGCAGGGACCAGAGGAGGGGGGCGTTGGGGTCGTGCGTCCACCCACACAGGCCGTGGTCAAAGTCGCAGGCGCTGTCTGATGGAGGAGAGGTGGCTGCTGAGGAGGTGCAGATATGGGAGGAGGAAGGAGTGAAGACGGAGTGAAGACAGAGCCGGACTCAAAGAGAGACAACAGTCATTTCAGATAAGGATGTGTCCATAGCTGTCCCGGTCTCACCTGTAGTGGTAACGGGCACGGTGGTGGTCTCAGTGTCAGCGGGCGGCGTCGGTGTCGCCGTGTCGGCCGGCGTGGTGCTTTCTGCAGGAACAAATGAAAACAGACTTAGAGGACACATCAGTGGATTGTTCAGGTGGAACTTTAATCCTCCGAGTCAGAAAGGAGAGAGAAGCAGGAAAAGGAGGCCGGAGAGGAAACGATAAGAAAAGAAGGAAAGAGAGAAAGAGAGAGAGAGAAACGAGGTCTGTCGTCTCGTTCCAGCCTGATTCAGCCTCTGCTCTGATTGGTTCGTTACAGCGGCTCGGAGACAGCAGCGCCGGCTGCTTGTGATTATTCTTCATAGCTGTTGGATCTGATTTTCAATTTTTAAACGGCTAAAGAAATATTCTCTCTGCCTTTTCAACAAGATGAAGAGATTGATACCATTCTTCTCTGTGTGTGTGTGTGTGTGTGTGTGTGTATCCTGAGAACAAAGGTACAACAGCGGATTAGGAACAGCTGGAAACAGCTGGTCGGACGCCATGGAAAAGAAAATATTTCATAATCCCCACATTAAAAAAAGGATTTTTCACTATAACCGATAGTGTGGCGCTTTCCCCGCGCAACAAATCAACAAACAGTTGAAACAAAACAGAATGAATTCGCCTCACACACACTTTACTGTGTGAGTTAAAAGTGTGTGAGTTAAAGTGTGTGAGTTAAAGTGTGTGAGTTAAAGTGTGCGAGTTAAAGTGTGTGAGTTAAAGTGTGTGAGTTAAAGTGTGCGAGTTAAAGTGTGTGAGTTAAAGTGTGTGAGTTAAAGTGTGCGAGTTAAAGTTGTGCGAGTTAAAGTGTGTGAGTTAAAGTGTGTGTCATCGTTCAGGGGTCCCTGACTGAACGTCGACCATCCCACCCAGCGTGTGAGACACGGAGACAGGCAGAGGCAGACACAGATACCCCACTGCACCCGAGAGGTCCGCCCTCATGTGTCTGTGTGCTCAGGCGTCAGTATCTGTCCCACACACACACACACACGCACACACACACACACACACACACACGTAAAAGCGTGCACATACAGAATGCCTGGCGCTAAGGCTGATGGATGGAGGAGACCAACAAACTCCCCTCGACCTTGGACAGGATGATCACACTCTGGGAGCACTCACTGGCTGTCGGGGAGGCTCCAGGGCACACACACACACACACACACACACACACACACACACACACACACAACTGGTTTTCTCCATGTGCTGGTGTCAGCATGTGTGTGTGTGAGTGTACGATATTCCGAACATCTCCTTGAGCACGCACTTGTCACATGGAAAGATAAACAACACACCAAAGCACAAACAGGCCAAAAAAAAAAACCACACTCATGAAAGCGCACAGCAGACGTGCACGCACACAGACACATGCTGGGCAGGCCGGGGTTGGAATGTGAAGTGTGTTATTGGGAGCAGATGGGTGAAGCCTGGTGCATTATGGGAGTTTACATCTCAGCCCCAGCTCCAAATTTATGATGTGAATAAACTGTGTCGTCTCCTCTCCCCTCCATTTCGCTCCGCACAACCGTCACGCAAACTCATTAACCACATCTGTTTACACAGCGACTTGTTTTTTCTTTCTCCACGTTTCACTTCCCACAGTCGGCCATATTGCACTAATTTGACATTAATGGCCGCCGACACAGGCGTATGGATTCTGAAGGATATCATATTTCATATCCCTTTGTTTGCTCTGTCTCATTTAAGTCTGCTCAAACAGTTCAGCACTGACTGATGAGCTCATGAGAGACAGAACACAACAACACAACGCAACACAACACGTACACAAAAACACCCACACATACTGACAGCAATGCTAAAGCTTCTGCGCGACGACCATGATCATTTAGACGATAAAAGCCACAGTGTGATACACAACTGATCAGCTGACGGGAACTTCCTGTGGACAGGAGCATGAGGGCGCCTCAGCTGGAGAAATGGCCGACATGAAAGAGGCGCCCACAGCTGGCGCCGGCCTCTGACATTAACCCAGAGTTAATGTCACGTCCTTTATCCCCGTCGTTAACTTCCTAATGAGACTCCCATCGCTGCCGGCCGCACAGAGAGGTAAAGCGGGAATATCTGCCCTCTCCGAACCTCGCAACTTTCACATGCGACGCCATCTCTTATTTACGTCCGTTTGCCTTTTTATTCCCGGTCTAACCTTTGTGTCCTCCGGCGAGGCCTTCGGACAGGCTGTTAAAATAAACCAAGCAGCTCCGCATTACCTGGCTGCCAGTGTGCACACAACTAAACACAACAACAACAACAACAAACCCACACACACAGGCTCGTTCATTAAGATTCCAGCCAGCTCCTGTGCACTCCATGCTTTCAAAAGGTCAAGCCCCGTCACAGTGTAAATGTGCTGACCTTTCCAGCGTGTGACAGAAGTGTCGGGCGCAGTGGGAACGACATCGCCTCGTGCATTTGTGTGCATGTGTGTGTTTAGATTGCGAGGGAACGTATGTGACCCGACTGCGTTGCCCTACGCTCTGACCTTGACGTGTGTGAGGACTGTGGCAGAGCAGCGCGAGGAGGCCCACGTGTGTGCACATGCGCAGCCGAGGGCCCCGTGATGCAGGAAACGTCCCTCTGCGGCGCCGTGTTGTCTTAGATAATGCGTCCACTGCTGCAGGTGATGATGCAAGTCATCGCCACGCGCAGGATGAGACGCCAGCATTTAGAAGTGGACCCAGGGGGGCTGCTGGCACAGATAATGGAGGCGCACACTCACATGTGTAAACACACAGCTGTGCATGCATGCTCACAAAAACACACACACACACACACAGGCGCGGATTAATGCTCCTCAGCGGCTGTTTTTCAACAGGCAGAAGACACTAACGCGCAGGTTGTCCAGGGCCAAACTCTCTGCATAAAAGATATTGCTCACTCCCCAAAGAACCTGACTCAGCAATATGTCAGGAGAGGGGGGGAAAAAAAATCTCCAATTATGTAGAAAGCCTTTCTGTAAATCTCTACTTGGCAGTGACACACACACACGCACACACACACACTGATGAATAGATGTGTGTGCGTGCATGCGCGTACACACACATACACCACTGAAGGACATGATGGGAAAGACAAGTAGCCGGTGTTTGACATTCTGCTGGTTGCGTCCTCAGGTTAGGCTCCAGTCACATGCTTCATTCAGCGGGATGCTCCACACACGCTGACACGCAGAGCTCAGGAAAACATCTCAACTGACTCCGCCCTCCTCACCAGCTCAACCTTTCCCATGTTTAAGTGTGCTTTTCCCAGGAGCATGGGGAATTTAATACGGGAAAAACATGGCTGACAGTGACAAGCCGTGTTTTTTAAATTTGATCAGTGATCTGTCTGCAGTGCAGCGTCCCCGCATACTAAACCAAACAGCATCATCCGTTTAGCTAATAATGCTGAATTCATATTCTGTGTATGCATCTGTGAGTCCCAACAATCCAACGCTCCTGCGAGTGAAACGTTCCGACCCGGAAAAGAAGAGGAGCTGATATTTTTCCTTCTCTTTTTCTTTTTTAGAATTTTAGCACAGAGTATTTTCGGAGCACATGCACTGCCTGTCACTTTACAGGTGTGTGTGTGTGGTGATCTCAGTGTGTGTGTGTGTGTGTGTGTGCGTGTGTGTGAGAGACTAAGGAAGCTAAAGTTGGGGGAAACAGGAGTCAGGAGCAGGGGAGTGATGAGTAACAGAGGAGGAGGGGAGAAGAGGGGAGGAGTCATGGTAACGAGAAAACGAGCAGAGAGGTTTGTGGACCCACGCACAGGGCCTCAGGGGGCGAGAAGAAAAAAGTGCAACCATGTGTAGGACTGAGCACAGAGGCCTGACGCTGCCTTGTTGTGGTGCGCTCACACAGCTCTACACAATACATACACAAACATATCCTTCCTCCGCCAGCAACAACCGTAAATAAGAATTCATCCAGCAGAGGACAGGAGAGGGAAGTTAACAGTCTGCGTGTGTGTGTGTGTGGGGGTGGGTGGGAGGTGGGGGGGGGGGGGGGGGGGGGGAAAGGGGGGGGGGGGGGGGGGGGGGGGGGGGGGGGGGGGGGGGGGTGAATGATATACAGCAGGTCCACTCTGCCTGCTGAGCCCTGTGAACAATGTGTGACCCACAACAGCAAATATCTGTGTCACAACATCCCCCCAACTCTTGTCTGATAAATGCTGTCATCTCATCCCCCTCTTCATTCTGTCTCCATGTTTGGTTCATCTCATCCCCCTCTTCATTCTGTCTCCATCTTTGGTTGCTAGTGCCCCCCCACCCACCACCCTTCACCACCCCGCCCACCCCCACCCCGCAGGCCAGCTGTCAATCAACAAGAAAAACACATCATCTTTGTCGCGTCTCAGGAGGGTTTTGTGCACCAGGTGTTACACACACTGCATAGAAATGAAATGACGAAGCTGTCTCTGGGCATGTGTGGTATAAATGTGTGTGTGTGTGTGTGTGTGCGTGCGTGTCGGTAGGTGCGGCGTGTGTTGTTCCACACAGCGCGGTCGTCCTGCAGAGGCACAGAGGGAGTGGTAAACAGTGAAAGTCCATATGTGAGTGAGCATCAGTGAGTGTGTATGTGTCTCCAGCTCGACCTCACATCTGGATAACAGACCCCGCAGCTCTCTCTCTCTCTCTCTCTCTCTCTCTCTCTCTCTCGCTCTGCAGGGACGCATTCCTCAGAACCAAACCCTCTCCACTCCCAAACACTTGTTGCAGAAGCTCGCAGGGATCCTAACACACACACACACACACACACACACACGCACGCGCGCACACACACACACCTTCCTGCTGAGCAACCTTCCTCAAGGTCCATTCAGACAGATGAAGTTTATTCAAGTGTCGTCAGACTGGAAAACTACAGGCAGCAGATGATGGTGTGTAGAATCAGCGGTTGGGCAGGTTGTGTTACCTGGAAGGTCACAGCCCAGTATCTCCACTCTCATCCCGATCCCGGCCGGAGACCACCGCTCTGGATACAGCCGCACGAACTGCGCCACCGTCTCCTCGAAGTGACGCAGCTCTGGGGTGTCGTAGTGCGTGTTCCCCTCGAAAATCTGCACAAATACACAATCAACGCAAACAGTCAGGGAACTAGTGTTGAATTAAAAACACACACACGCATAGTTTTCCCCGTGTGTCTTCCCGCCTCACCCACCTTCGGCAGGCTAGTTTTGCGGTCCATGATGAAATTCCACTCTTTCCCATTCAGGCTGTGCGCCACTTTGTACTTGCGGACAAACGCCCTATTATCTGTCGTCGCTCCGCTCCCGGCGTCTCCTCCCCTCGCTCCTTGGGTGATCACACCACGCACTGTCTTCGGCACGCCTAGATCCACCTGGAGAGATCACATGTAGATTATTACCCTCCATTAAAAATAAAAAAAACAAAAAAACACACCGTTACAGTTTAACAGCTGCTTCGCTTCTCGCACAGCAACAATTTACAGGTGCTTGTTGTTTTTCACCATCACTATTATTATCTACTCTTTGTGTGGTCTGCGTGGGGGAATCTACTGTCTTCTACAGTGAAGGTACCTGGAGCCACTCCTCTCCAGCCAGCGGCTGTGCAGGGGCGGGGAACCAGCCGGAGCGACTGGCCACCAGGCGGGCCGTGCCAGGGCTCCACACCATGTCCCTGCTGGAGGAGGCTGAGATCTGAGCGTCAGGCAGCAGGCCGGACAGCAGGCCCTGCAGGTCCGAGCATGGAGCATCTGGAGCAGGGAGGAGAGAGAACGCAGATCTCAGTGACCTCCACGCCTTCACATTCACGCACATTCAAACCTCCACGCCCATGTAGAAGTGTCTGGGACTGAAACTCAACCAGCTATGGAAGGATGGATGTATGCATGTGGAGAGGGACAAGCGATGGGAGGAGGAGGAGAGACGAGGGGGGGGGGGGGCGGAGGGGCGGAGGAGCAGAGGGGGGGGGGGGGGGGGGGGGGGGGGGGGGGGGGGGGGGGGGGGGGGGGGCAGACGGGCGGATGAGCAGAGAGCGAGACGGAGGAGATGTTAGCTGTGCTGACGGTTTGAGAGAAGACAGATCAAAGTTTCATGCTGTTATGTCACTGCAAAAGCAGGAGGTTTAAATAATGAAGGGAAGGCAGAGGGCGTGTGTGTGTGTGTGTGTGTGTGTGTTTGAGGTCATCAGCTATATTTAGGGAGCGGCGGTGTGTGGATGTACCTGTACTGTAACGGCGGCGTGAGCAGCAGCTGTCGAGGCTGCGGCCAATCACAGCGTGTGATGTAAGCGAACAGGAAGACGTGAATGATTGATGGGGACACAGACGAGCTCACACATCAGAGAGTATGTGAGACAGGGAGAGGTGGAGGCTGCACGGCGGCGGGAGCGGCCGACAGGAAGAGCAGTTCACCTCTCTGTGAATCAGCCTGAGGGCTTCCATGTTTAAAAGATAGCAGGGAGCGTCTGAATACACATGTATGTGTGTGTGTGTGTGTTCCCTCTGGTGGTTTGCAAAGTTATTTTTTGCTGATCTTCTTTAAAGTTGTTTTTTTCCAAGCAAATTATATGCAGTTTTTTTTTTCTTGGCAAGACAATGGAAGATTCCGACTCCTGACCGCAACGTTACTGGTTTTAATCCCGAAATCACCAGTGGCTAAAAAAAGGGATTTCTCCTCTCTCATCATCCTCTGCTAACTCGCCCTTGATCTGAGCAGCACACACACACGCACGCACACACACACACACACCTGTGATCTGGCAGCCGTAGAGCTCGAAGCGCAGGGCGATGCCGTTCCTCCAGGTCTGCGGTCGGATGCGGACGAACCGCGCCAGAACCGGCTGCGGGACTCGGTTCAGAACCACCTCAGCTGGGTCTGTGTTGCCGTGGAAGATCTGGAAAAACACAAAGCAAAACAAGACAGAGGTTGGTTAGAGTCTATACACACACACACACACACACACACACACACACGGCCACAGCGCACGGCTTCGCTTGGCTACACACACTCATACAGTGGCTGAGCGAACAAGCCTGAAACAACCCAAACACAGATCCAGTGTCAGCCGCCCAGCTGTCAGTGTGTTCAGGGGTCAAAGGTCGGCACTGGGAGGCTGGGAAAGCCTGACGACGGATGAGGGTCTCTGTCTCTCTCCTCCACACACACACACGCACTGCACCTACTTCTGTCCACCTCCACGCTGGTGGTCATCAGACGCAGCGGGAGACGTGACCTGACATGGCCGAACATGACCTGTCCTCTCAGGAAGTCTGTCCAGGTGGACAGGATGTGAGCGAGGCGTCTCCCCGAACCACCAACATTCACTTCTCCATAACGCCCCCCTTCCTTCCTCTTCATCGCCAGCGACGTGCTGAGGCAGCAGGAATCAGAGGGGAAACGTAAACACGGCTGTCGGAGTGACCCATGACGCGCTGACTTCCAGACAGGAGACTTCCTGTCTTTCCTTTTAGTGGCGGAGAGGATTTCCCCAAACTCCCAGTTTGTAATTCTGAATAACCTCCTCTTCCTTCTCCGCCTCCTTCTCCCTCTCATCACCACATCCCTGTGGACGCCTTCATCCCAACACTTCCTCCACTCCGTACAGCTGATCCCCCCCACACCCCCCCACACCTCCTCTCCCACCCCACACATCTCTCTCCCCCCTTTCTTCCTCCCAGTGGTTACAAACTGAAACCGCACACACAAAGGAGTCCACAGGAAACCACACACACACACACACCACACAGATAAGCAGAGGAAGTGTGTCTTAACGGACTGAGAGACTGTTAAGTGTCACTCAGTGTCTGTGTCTGTGTCTGTGGTCGTCCGGGGCGACCGGGGCGAGTGACGATGGATATCAGTGAAAAACACACAGAGCAACAACATACATATATATATATATATATATATATATATATATATATATATATATATATATATTTCGATGGAAAGAACGCGGACACAAGCAGCTGAATTAAAGATGAGAAACGACACGACGTTCCTCTGATTTGAATCCGAGCGCGCGATGATCAAACCGGAGCTCATCCGCTGAAAATTCCATCCGCTCCTCTTTCGATAACGTCGTTTTTTCGTTCCGAGCAACAAGACGTCTGGTCTCAGTCGCAGTTTGAGAAACACTGGTGCAAAGTGACCCATTTGTAACGTCCCTGTCTGCTCCGCGTCCCTCAAACATTATATATATACATAAACCAGAATCTTCCCAAAGCAGTGGGAATATGGAATGAAATGACATCAGAATCCGACTGGAGGGGTTTTATTTGATTTTGGGCACGGCCTGATTTAATCAGGTGGAGCTGACACTGGTGATACAAGGCAGCGTGAGTGTTTGAACAGATAAGCGGTGCTATCTGTGCTGTATCTGCTGCTGCTGGGCGGAGGACAGACGGCCATCATGTTTACCTAACAGGCCAGGCGGTGGATGTGGGCTCCTGTGGGGGTTATGTAAACACACGCACATGCTCACACACAGACACACAAACCACGGCTCACATGCAACCGACCTGTCTTTCCTACCCACATAATCTGTCTGTGGAACAAAGAGCAGGAGGGAGGGAAGACGGGAAAAACCGAGGGAAGAATAGTTGGAAACAGATGAGGAGAGAGAGGGATGGATGGATGGATGGATGGAGGTGGGCGGGCGAGGGAGAGAGAAAAGGTTGAATGGAGGGCAGCAGCTACACAGTAACCTAATGAGGAATATCAGCACAGGAATGTGGAAGAGGAGGCAGGGAGAGAAAACAACAACACTCAAACAGGGAATACCACCTCCAAATATTAAAAAATTCCATAATTTCCCCAAAAATACGGCAAAAGCATCGTTATGTTACTAAGATACTCAATCGTAAAAGAACCTTTTGGTGTGATGAGTATAATAATAAGTAAGTTGAGGGGGAAATATGATGTAAACAATGAGGCCACATAAACAAAAAGTTTCAGTAATGGAAAGTTTGGAAATGCGTGTCCATTACCATTTCCCATAAATGTCTCATTACAATGGAGAAACTGCCCCCTATGACTGAACGGCCATTAGCGGATGCATTATAATGCTGCCAGCTGCTTTCTTTGTTTTCATGTAAAAGCAGCCAATAAGTCCAGCGTTACTGACACGCACAGAAAAAGAGTGTGTCGGGCGAGCGTCAGCTCTCACAGGCACTTTTCCTGGATGTGAGAGAGAGAGAGAGAGAGAGAGAGAGCGAGAGAGAGAGAGAGAGAGAGAGAGAGAGACTAACTTTGGGCTGAGCAGAGGTATGAGGGACTGAGACAATGAGATGTTGTCAGTCAGCTTTCAGCTCCTCAGCTGTCTCCTCCGCTTCCTCCCATCTATTGTCAGCCTACCTGAAAAGGTCACTCATTTGACCCCTGAGCCATTAGTCCCAGGTTAAAGGTCAATGGCCACAGGAAGCAGATGGTTGTTCATTGACTAACTTGTTGGTTACTTTTTGACAAACCGTGGGCGACGCATGGTTTGAAATGTGTGTTTATGTCGTAGAATGAGTAGATTATAGAAAAATGAAGCTCTTTAATCTGCCCGATGTGTTTTCCTGTCTCGACCCTCCAACCGCCGTCATGTGACGTCATGTGTGGGGCGCGGTGCGCTGAATAATTCACGTCATACCATGTTGTGTTGGCCAGGGTGGAGAGTCATGAAAATGTAACGACTCGTCGTCTAGAGGGCCCGTACGTGTACACACACACACACACACACACGCACACACACACACACACACACAGAGCAGCATGTGAGTGTGCGACAGGTTTGTGTGGACGCTGGCGCGACACCGGCACTGCGGGTATTTAACTATTGATGACCTCTCTCTAGGAAAGAGGTCAGTTTGACAGGTGGGGGTGTTGTGTTATTGTAAACACCCTGTCTACACACGTAACTGCTGATGCGAGTCCGAGTCAGGAATATTTACTGTGTGGAAACCGCGGCGTGTAGGATTATTATTATTATTATTATTATTCCCACTCTCCTCTCCCCGCCTCACTTCTTCTTTGGCTCGTCTCCTGCCTCTGCCGGTGTTTTCCTTCCAGCTGATGGCACCGCGGGGAGACGCGGGGAGACGTGGTGAGCCGGGCACCAGGCATGATTCATTTCCTGGACCCTTTTTTCATCCCTGTTGTTCCCCCCTCATCTCTTCATCCATCCATTACGCTCCTCATCCTCCACTCCTTGCTCCAGTTACCCCCCCACCCCCCACTTTCTCTTTTAGCCATTACCTCTCTCCCCATTCCCCATCTTTGCAACAGCCCCCCCCCCCCCCCCCCCGCCCCAACCCCCCTCCCCACCTCCTTCTCTGTTCTCAGTATGAAGATGTTGACAGCAGAAAGCCATTAGTCCCAGGTTAAAGGTCAATGGCCACAGGAAGCAGATGGTTGTTCATTGACTAACTTGTTGGTTACTTTTTGACAAACCGTGGGCGACGCATGGTTTGAAATGTGTGTTTATGTCGTAGAATGAGTAGATTATAGAAAAATAAAGCTCTTTAATCTGCCCGATGTGTTTTCCTGTCTCGACCCTCCAACCGCCGTCATGTGACGTCATGTGTGGGGCGCGGTGCCGCTGAATAATTCACGTCACACCATGTTGTGTTGGCCAGGGTGGAGAGTCATGAAAATATAACGACTCGTCGTCTAGAGGGCCCGTATGTGTACACACACACACACACACACACACACACAGAGCAGCATGTGAGTGTGCGACAGGTTTGTGTGGACGCTGGCGCGACACCGGCACTGCGGGTATTTAACTATTGATGACCTCTCTGTAGGAAAGAGGTCAGTTTGACAGGTGGGGGTGTTGTGTTATTGTAAACACCCTGTCTACACACGTAACTGCTGATCCGAGTCCGAGTCAGGAATATTTACTGTGTGGAAACGGCGGCGTGTAGGATTATTATGATTATTATTATTATTCCCACTCTCCTCTCCCCGCCTCACTTCTTCTCTGGCTCGTCTCCTGCCTCTGCCGGTGTTTTCCTTCCAGCTGATGGCACCGCGGGGAGACGTGGTGAGCCGGGCACCAGGCATGATTCATTTCCTGGACCCCTTTTTCATCCCTGTTGTTCCCCCCTCGTCTCTTCATCCATCCATTACGCTCCTCATCCTCCACTCCTCGCTCCAGTCACCCCCCCACCCCCACCCCCCACTTTCTCTTTTAGCCATTACCTCTCTCCCCATTCCCCATCTTTGCAACAGACACTCCCCCCCCCCAACCCCCCTCCCCACCCCCTTCTCTGTTCTCAGTATGAAGATGTTGACAGCAGAAACTGGTTCCAGCTGGCTGCCCTCCACCACTGGCTCTATGAGGGACTAGAGGTGTGTGTGTGTGTGTGTGTGTGTGTGTGTGTAAGGTTGAACAAATGGTGTTACACAACCTTCAGTTGAAGTTGGTCTGACTTGTGCATGAGTGCATGAGGAATGAGGAAGACAAAAACTAATGTGTGTGTGTGTGTGTGTGTGTGTGTGTGTGATGCAGTGTAGTAATGAAGAGCATGCATTAGCAGATATGTCCCCAGTTCTAACAACTGGATGACAGTGTGTGTCTTTAATGTGAATGTGAGTCTGTGTTACTTCAAAAAAAAGTATGAGTGTGTGAGTGTGTGTGTGTGTGAGTGTGTGAGTGTGAGTGTGTGTGTGATGTGTAGTTTCGATGTGTGCTGGTGTCTCATCATGTAATGAGGTGCATATGTGAATTGTGTGATTTGAAATTAACAAGTCACACAGGTGTCAAGCTGAAAATGTGTTGGCATGCAGAAAACGCATGCCAACACACACACACACGCATAGACACACACACACACACACACACACACACACACACACACACACACACAGTCTGCTTGCTGGTGTGACTGAAGTGATTGCAATCTGCAGTGCTGGTGATTTTCCTCTTCACCTGGCTCTTTTATTTCTTCACAGAAAAAAAAAACCCCACAGTTTCCCACAGAGCCTCTTTCTTTCTCGTCTTCTCCTCTGTCACTCCTCCCCTCCTTCACCACCGCTTCGCCTATAAAACTCACTTTCCTGGCCTTAAATCCTTCACTGTTCAACACAAATCACCACAACGAATGGCAACGTGCTGTTTTCCCCCAATAACAAACACAGAGTGATTCAGATGCGATGCACAGACACACTCATGGCTCAGCCTTTAACAAACACACACACTGTGCACATATTGTATGTGCACACACACACACACACACGAGCTTCAACCACATTAGCTTCAAGCTCACTGGTAAATGACAATTAAAAGAAGCGAATCCCGGTCATTACCGGACCCCCTGACGAGACGTGAGCTTTAACCACTTAAGGGCTCTTTGGGGCTTAGGAGCAGATAACCGGGGGTTTGTACGACATGACGGGCGGATTAACAGTCACGAAGATTCAGCTGCGGTCCAGAGAGACCCAAGACGAATCGGGCTGACGAGGCGAAGAGTCGGGTGAAATAATTATAAGACGACGCTGAAACGATGATGATTCAAGAGAGGCATTTATTCCTTCATCCAATCCATCCATCCATCCATCCATCACTGTCCGACCCTTACGGGGTTAATCTCAGCATCTTTTCCTTATCACAGTCAAAAACAGATGGTTATATCATATCTGCTTTATGTCGATGACATCACGTCCCACCGGTCGCTACTTCCTGGTTTGGGGGAATAATCGCTGAGTAGGACTGAGTTGAGTGCAGACACACACACACAAGGTCACTTAAATCCAAACCTGTCAGTTCACCGTTTCTAACACACACACACACACACACACACACATGCGTGCTTCAGATGTTGCTGCATTTAAAAGCGTCTGACCAGGTCTACTGCTCAGACAGATCAGTGGACTCAGGTTACAGCCCACAGACAGACAGGCTCTCGTCCTATAGATATGCACATGCATGCACAGATCTCCAGACGGCGAGATCAGACACAGGGTATTTAAAGGGGGGGTCTGTGGATTTAATGATTTAATGTGTGTGTGTGTATGTAGGAGTGGGGGCTGTCTAATAAATTGCACAGATGTTGACTTTTTTTTCCAAGTCAAATCCACGTTTCCCCCCATTAATCTCCACATCAAATCCCCCCCCCGCTGAGCCCACTCAACCCAATCAGGAGTGCACATAGACTGGGAGTCCCTGTCTGTGTGGGTGAATGTGTGGATTAACCCCCCCCCCCCCCCCCCCCCCGCCCACTCTCTATCTTCCTGCTCGAAATCCACACTGACCTTAACCCAGATGTGCGGGACAGAGTTCAAATCCCCTGGAGACGGGACTTACTGTAGGTCCCATCATGACAACACCAACAACCTGCGGTGTATACACACAGACACACACAAACACACACACACACACACACATACAGCAGCCTGTGTATGAATCCACTCGCTGCAACTCCAATCCCACAAATGAAGTTCCTATGGTGAACTGTTTAACACAAACCCACTCTGAGACCCACACCTGGTATGACTGCGAGGGTTTTACAGTGCCAGGTGTGTGTGTTTCTGTGTGCGTGCGTGTGTGTGTGTGTGTGTGTGTGTGCACAGTGTTGCGTAAGAGAGATGATGAATAGCAGGCCTGGGTAAGGGCATATAGAGGACTCCATTGTTCTCCTTTGTCAGCTTTCTTTATCTCTAACTCTTTTCCTCCCTCAGCATCCCTCCATCCCTGCCCCATGACCTGCCTGGTGATTCAGGTTAACAAACACAACACTGCATCCACTGATACGATTTTAGACGCACACAGCAGGCCCTGTTGTTGGAGAACGCGCCGTGATAATCGCACAAAGGTTGGAGCATGTGCACTTTAGGTTCAAGCGGCCGGCGGCGTCTCTGTGTGGGAGACGGCGTGAAGGCCCACCTTGTGGTTCTTGCCGTGTCGGTACACCATCCAGTCCTCTCCGTTGGTGCTGACCTCCAGCTTGAAGGTGGTGACGTAGTAGGATTTCTGCGTCTCCTTAGAAACGGCGCCCTGTGTCGCAATGCCGGCTGGTTTTCCCCCCCTCCCCCCCCCCCCCCCGCCCACTCTCTATCTTCCTGCTTGAAATCCACACTGACCTTAACCCAGATGTGCGGGACAGAGTTCAAATCCCCTGGAGACGGGACTTACTGTAGGTCCCACCATGACGACACCAACAACCTGCGGTGTATACACACAGACACACACACACACACACACACACACACACACACACACACACATACAGCAGCCTGTGTATGAATCCACTCGCTGCACCTCCAATCCCACAAATGAAGTTCCTCTGGTGAACTGTTTAACACAAACCCACTCTGAGACCCACACCTGGTATGACTGCGAGGGTTTTACAGTGCCAGGTGTGTGTGTTTCTGTGTGCGTGTGTGTTTCTGTGTGTGTGTGTTTCTGTGTGTGTGTGTGCACAGTGTTGTGTAAGAGAGATGATGAATAGCAGGCCTGGGTAAGGGCATATAGAGGACTCCATTGTTCTCCTTTGTCAGCTTTCTTTATCTCTAACTCTTTTCCTCCCTCAGCATCCCTCCATCCCTGCCCCATGACCCGCCTGGTGATTCAGGTTAATAAACACAACACTGCATCCTCTGATGTGGCTTTTAGACGCACACAGCAGGCCCTGTTGTTGGAGAACGCGCCGTGATAATCGCACAAAGGTTGGAGCATGTGCACTTTAGGTTCAAGCGGCCGGCGGCGTCTCTGTGTGGGAGACGGCGTGAAGGCCCACCTTGTGGTTCTTGCCGTGTCGGTACACCATCCAGTCCTCTCCGTTGGTGCTGACCTCCAGCTTGAAGGTGGTGACGTAGTAGGATTTCTGCGTCTCCTTAGAAACGGCGCCCTGTGTCGCAATGCCCGTCAAGACCTTCAGGAACTGGAGGTCAACCTGGGAAGAATGGGATCACGTTAGAGGAAAGATAAAAGTAGGATTCTCTCCATACGTGAAGAAAAGGAGAAAGTGGGAGCGAGTCGGTGTAGATGGATGTGGGATTTCGGATCTGCTCGGGGCTGATGTAGATAACAGCTGCTGTGAATATCTGTCACACAGACAGCAGGGGACGGACGCTGACTGTGGCCCACTGCTGAGGAAGCCTGGGTGGTGTTTATGTATGTGTGTGTGCGTGCGTGTGTGTGTGTGTGTGTGCGTGAATGTGCATTGTTGTATCTGAGAAGTGAGTGGAGACTGGAGGCAAAGATCAATGGCGCAATGTTCACATGCATTCCTGAAGAGCGCCTTCATCAGTCACAGGCTCCTCGCTGCTCCTGTGTGTGTGTGTGTGTGTGTGTGTGTGTGTGTGTGTGTGTATGTGTGTGTGTGGACCCATAGGTTAGCGACAGGAAAGACTGAAAGCACAGCGGCATTTCCTTATCATCCGCTCACAGTTCCTCCTTTTCCTTTATGCACATGTCCTGCTATACATTATCTGACCATTCACTACATATAGGAAGTTGTTGCCCCGACAGGTTGTGTACATTTACTGCAAACGTAAGAATCACCTGTATAAACTCCTTGTTGCTGTCCTCCGCCGGCGTCCAGGCGTTGTCGTCGTTGTTGAGGCGGGCTTGCCGTGGCAACCAGCGGTTGTCGTAGAAGGTGGTGGAGGCGGAGATTTGGTCGTCGCTGATCTTCCCTGACTCTATGCCGAGCGCCATGCTGCAGTGAAACGCTGACGGGAGGAAGGAGAGAGGAAGAGGAGGAGTTAACTTTGTGTTTGTGACGGCGAGCGAGGAAGAGGAGGAGAAGACGAATAAAGCGGATGACGGATGAATGAGTCGACTGTGAAGAGAAGATCTAAGCAGCATAATCTAAGGCTTGAAGACGAGGAGGTAAATCCAGAGAGAGAGAGACAGAAATCAGGCCGACAGGTAAGACGGGGTAAACTGAGGTGAAGTTCATTTCTATTCTAAAAGAAAACAGTGGGAGTCAGAGGCGTCGGGAAAGCAGCTCCCTCCGGAGCGGCAGGGAAATGGGCCGAGAGCGGCGAGAGCCAACGCTGAGATTGAAATAGCATTAAAGACGACAGAGAGCTGAAAAGATGGAGAGGGTGAGAGGAGTGAAAGGTGAAGAAAGAAAGACGAGCGTCAGCAGAGGAGGTGGAGGAGAAAGTGCTGAAAGAGGGAAAACAGAGACGGGAATGACGGCGGGTAAACAAACCCAAACAGAACGCAACACAAACGCACACTAAAAGTTATCTCCCACTCACAGTCGCTGACTTCTTTGTGCGTGATGTTGTAGCGGGCGGAGAAGCCGTCCTTGGCCACGGCCATGTCTGTGTGGAAGGACAGGGACAGCAGGCCGGAGGACGACTGGATCTCCGGCGGGATCTTTGTCCCGCAGTACCGGCCAATCAGAGGAGCCACTGCAGACACACAATCATCCAGGTTATGTTGTTTCCTTTTAAAGACGTGCTTTCGTGCAATGTCATAATAAAAGCCTTTTAAAAAACCAGGAAGGTGTTTGTGCTTTTATTTTTAAAGTCCATCCAGCTAATGTCTCATCCTCCCATCATTCTACTGTCCATCCCTCCATCTGCCATGTGTCTCAGCCAGGGCCCAGCAGGGGGGCTGGACTCCCTGCCTTAATGCAAGCTGCTCTGGGCTCAGCGGCAGACACACACACACACACACACACACACACACACACGCACAAACTAGTGAGGATTACAATAGTCTCTCAAGTTGCTCCCTTGCCAGACACCAAATTCTTCACCTCCCATCTTGTCTCCCATCCCTCCTTCATGCCCGAGGACTCGGCTCACTGGAACTGGGTTACACTTTAATTTCCTCCTAACGCACAACTTTGAATGGTATCAAGTGTTTTCAGCTATCAGAGCTCCCAAATTCCAGGCTATAATTGGAATTTTAAATCCACTCGGATCCCTTTTTAGCAACTGAAAATAGAATAATTAGAGCAAACCCTCTACTCCATATTAAAAAATAATTTTAAAAAAAATCGGTGGAGGGAGGGAGGGGGGGGGGGGCGTCAGCGAGACTCACCACCACTAATGGTGGATTTCACCAGAACCACAGTGGCTATCGCTTCCCGATGGCGGTCACTATCAAAGCACACGATAACACCCTCAAAAGTTTTTTTTTCTTCCTTGCCACTTCCTGATCTGATCCGATAGGCCACTTTCGCAACGCTCGGCACCTCCCATTGGTTTACGAATATGATATTCATCACGGCCGTCACTCTCACTCACCCGAGGGAGGAAGGAAGGACTAGGTGATAAGGAGGGAGGACAAGGAGGATAGGAAGGGGCTGATATAGCGAGGAGGGAGGGGGGCATGGGAAAGGGCTGCTCCTCTGGGGTGTTGAAGCACTTTCAGCTGCCTGTGTAATAATGTTCCCTCTATGCTATGTAAAGGAATGTACGGCAACACCGCTCACATCAAAGCGAGTGGAGCTGCTCAGGAAATTGAAGACTGGTATGCAAATGCCTGTGTGGGAATGTGTGTTATCCCTGGAACCCAGAAACATTGATTTTCCAAGTGTGTGTGTGTGTGTACATGCACTTTAATACATGAGCACAAGTTATTTCAATCTAAGCATGTGTGTGTGTGTGTTTGTGAAATCACCTTGTGGCAGTCCATCCCACACGTCCAGCCAGTCATACTTGCAGTCACCCTCTCCCACCAGCAGGGGGTCGTTCTCGAGGTCAAAGGTCAGGAACGTGAGGGTGATGTCCATGCGGGGTGGGGCGATGATCATGTAGGAGCACTCCAGGTTGTGGGGGTATTTATCCGGGAAGCCCGGGGACTCGATCATTCCCGAGGGGCTGGTGAAATTGCGGAAGCAGAATTCCGACCCTGAGCGGATAAAAGGAAAAGTGGGTTTTTTAGAAAGGAAGTGGCAATCGGTCATATTGGAGGACGATACAGGCAAAAGCAATCGATCACGTGGAGATATCTCATCTGACTTGCAGAGGGTGTTTATAGGAGTCGTTTATCACAGACAGGAAGCTGGAACATAGAGTGTGTGGCTCAGGATTATCAGCCAGGACAAAAACACTCCAGCAGGTGCACGTTTAACGTCGCATTCATAAAGAATGTACGCATTTTTATTCTGACAGTCCTCCACCTCAGTCTGCAGGTCTCTGTTCCATCACAACAAAGATGTGATCAGCATTTTTTTTTAAAAAATCAATATGGTTATATTATGTTATAGTGTAACATGACACACACACATATACACTGTGCTCTGCTGCACACATCCAAAACAAATACTGTCTAATAATCTCCTCCCTGGTTCATGCTTTGGGCGCGCACACACACACACACACACACACACTCAAACACTCTGCAAATGTTGTGTAATGGGTCTAAGTGGGCCCTTTGCGGCGCCTCCTCGTTAGCCATGCAGATATATGCGCCCTGGGCGGCTCACCTTGAGCGTCAGCAGCTGTGCGGCTCAGATCATCCACGCAGCAGCCACAGCTAACCCCCAACCCACTGAGAGCCAGAGTCACTGAGTCACAGCCGGGTGTTTATGGACCGGCACATCAATGACACACACACACACACACACACACACACACACACACATACAACACGAGACAAAAACTGACTGGGACCTTACTCAAATGTCTCACACACACACAGCTGCAGTCTCATTCACAATCTATGGCTATTTTTAACTCAGTCCTTTCCCCTTGAACGTTTCTATTCCTACATGCATCTTATATAGAACAAGAGGATCTTAGTTCCCTAAGTCAGTACATTCATAGCTGGCAAACATGGACGTAAGCAATAGGAAAAGAATCTGTTCTTGTAATATTTTTCCCATCAGTGAGTGTGTTTGAAAGCAGAAGGGGGTGGGGGTGGGGTGGGGGGGGTGGGGTCCAGGCTGCCGGTGATGTCAGACCTGGGAAAGTGGGTTTTCTATCCGACAGCACTGCCGCGTCTCAGACAACTGCCAGGCGGCGTCTGATAAGCGGATCCATATTCATAAAAACGGCGTGGCGGGTTGAGGGGTGTCGACATGTTCACAGCACATTCCTGCTGCAGCATTCCTCCCAGGCACCAGGCCTTATTATCAGGCAGACCTATAAAAGCGGAGGGGTCGAGCTGCTCTGGCCCTCCCCTCCCTACACCTGGTTAATGGCAGAGAACTGACCCCAATCAGCACAAAGAGAGAGAGACAAACATCAGGAGATATAAACCTGTCTGTCTGCGTCTCCATCGCTTTGTCTTGATGTCAACTTATGTTTTCTTTGAACTAAAACGTTCCTCCCTTCACTCCCCGTTAATAAAGTATGAATCTGTATTCATGTATTTATCATCTGCATCTGGCTCATTTGATAAACGTGTATGTTGCCATGGCGCCGTTGACACAATGTACGAGTTGTCTCCTACATGTTTGTTAAAGGCGGCACTGAAGCTCCTGTGTCGACTCCCACACACACACACACACACACACACACACACACATCAACATCAATACAACAGCCAATCATCTGCCTTCGTGTCTTTTGTTAAGCTCCTCGTGTGCGTTTTGCTGCTGGCGTCTCGTGTGTCTGTGTCTGAAGGTGTGTGTGTGTGTGTGTGTGTGTGTGAGACCCGGTAACACACTGGCCTTGTTTCTTACTGGGTCACAGTGCAGCCGTCCGGAGTCCCACTGTTTCAGAACGTCAATATGAGCACAGCTTGACTCCGCTGCCTCCAAACACATCGCTGTGAGTTCACACACTTTACTCCACACTTTACTCCACACAGCCACGTGCTGCAGTGCATACGTGTGTTCATATATTTGTGTATGCATGAGCAGCCTCTCTCTTCATTAGGACTCATCAGTTCACAGTGTGTGAACATGCCAAAAACAAGTCCCCCTCACTGCCTCCCTCCATCAGACCCTCAGCCGCCGGTTGGTGCCTGCATCTCACCAAGAGAGTGGTCTGCTGATGGGTGTGTGTGTGTGTGTGTGTGTGTGTGGGGGTGAGTTGCTGGGTAGAAACCACTCGACTCTTGCACATGAGTGCCTGATGTTGTGTCTGTGCACCCCCCCCCTCCTCCTCCTGTCTCCGTCTTTCCTCAGCAGCAGCGTGTAGAATCTGTGTTCATTCATTCTCTCACTTCACTTCACTGTCTCTGTCTCGCCCGCCGCCGTCTCGCTCCTTCTGTCCTCGGCACGCAACCCTCACTGAGGGTTCGCCACGCGTCTGCTGCACCTCGGCTCCCTGCCTGTCTGCCTGTCTGCCTGTCTGCCTCTGTCTGACACACATCTGCTCACACGCAGCAACGCACGCCTCTCATGTCACTCCGCTTCAGCTGAGTTCAATACATCACTGAAGAAAACCTCTCCCGAGGCATCAGTGTGTGTGTGTGTGTGTGTGTGTGTGTGTAGTGTGGCAGGAGATGCGTGCCACACATGGGGAGGGGGCTATGGTGTAAACCCCAGAATAACAACAACAACAACAACAACAACAAGGAAATCCAAGAAAAGCAAAACAGCCGTGTTGGCGTGTGATGAGGGAGACATGTTTCCCTCATCACATCCATGTCTGTATGAACGCTCCCTCTCTGTCACACCATCATGTATGTGTATGTTGTTGAATAGAATACAATGATGGTGTGTGGAATTCCAGCACAGGAATGACTCAGGTGCCTGAGGAATAAACCCCACATGGCAATCAGCCATACAGTAACAGCCGTCATGATGTAAAGGTCATCATCCAATCAACATGATGGCAGCAGAAATACACACAGGGCCAGTGTTTTGACTGGAGCTTGGGTGGGGGTCTTGCCTTGGGCTGCGCTCCCGCCACGACCCCACAGATGCCAGGGCCGCGGTCACCGGCGCTCCTCCTGGTCTTAACGCAGGATTGGCTGTGGCGTGATCCGCTCCCGCTGTGTTAGTGGTGGGCTTTGGGGAACTGGGAAAAAAGGGGGCAAATCTTCCCCCTGTAGCCGTGGTAACAGCATCAGCAGCATGTGACTGTGTCTAAGTCATGGAGTATGATGGGTACGTGGGGGCGGGGGGGGTTGGGGTGGTAGTCATGGCTGAGTAAAGGGTTAAGCATGCATGAGTAGGAGCGAAGTAGGCCACAACAATAAGGGGGAGGAGGGGAGCCGTGCACTTTCACTGTACACCAGGATTAGGGCGTACATGAACATGTGTGTGTGTGTGCGTGTGTGCGTGTAGAGATGCAAGGATGTTGTTTTGGGACAAATCCTCACAGCGGCTCCCCTCAGGAGGTGGAAGGGTACTGCGATGGATGCAGAGTCAAAGGTCGACTCCTGCTCCTCCTTGCTGGAAATAATTAGCTTTTCACCACACTGTAGCCTCTTCTACACACACACACACACACGCACACACACACGCACACACACAAAATGACACAAACAGATTGCTTGTCCAATTCAAAATCCCCTAGAGTTGGTACAGTCACTTCTTATGTAATAGGGTTGAATGAACAAAACAAAAACAAGCCACAGCATCATTAGTTTATAGTCAAAGATGTGCCCCCCCCACCACCACCACCCCCACCCCCACTGTCTGTTTGAGATGGGAAGGAAGCTGAAAACACACACACACACACACACACACACACACACACACTTCCCAGATGTGTGCTGTGATTTCTATCTCTGCTCGGACGCACCCTTTAAAAACACATACGCACCCATAAACACACACCCACTCCCCCCCCCTCACACATACACATACACACAAACAATACCACCCAGCAGAAAACTGAGATCACACTCACAGTGCATACGGCTGAATGGAATAATGCTCAGTATATAACTAATATGTCTCCCAAAGTTGAAAATGAACAGAAAAGCAGCTGAGATCCATTAATGGGACAGGGTTAATATCACTCTCATTTACTCTCCCTCCGGTAAATAAACACATCTCTGGATCTCTGCGTTCCCGTCACAAGCTGGAAGCTGTGTTTAGTGGGAACCCGTGGCCCTGGCGCGGCACAGTAACACAAACAGAGATGATGAGCGAACGCACATTGCGCTGGAAATGGCGCAATCAACACGTGGCCTCAGTCACGTATCCAGACTCCCTCCTCCTTCATCTGCTCGCCTCCTCTCACCCCAATCACTGTCTGTCTGTCTCTACACCCCATCACTGTCCCTCCAACACACACACACACACACACACACACACAATCTCGCACAACAAACATGAGTGTGCACAAGAGGAAACACCTACACACGCTCACACAGCGACACAAACACTCAGACCCCCTGAATTTATACCAGGATCTTGTTACAGCCATGGAAACCGCATCCTCCATCACCCGCCTCCAGCCCGTCCTCGCATTGGCGTGTGTTGTCAGACAGACAGTCAGACAGACACGGTCTGCTGTATCACACAGCTGAGGCTTCCTCTGGTGGCCTTGGTAACGGAGCTGAACAACTGGGCCATTCATATGACACAAAGCAGAGACGTTGCTCAAAGGTGGGAAGCGATAACTCTATTAATCCCGTCTGCGGGAGGAAGCGTTTTCTTTTATTCTCCACAAACAGCCGGTTTAATGGCTCTCGACTGAAACACCCAGGAGACACTGAGACCTGAACGTTTGGATTTTGATGAATGTTAAATGTCTCGCTGAGGGGGAGACAAAGACAATCAGCTGGGAACTCGCCTGAGCATAAATCTTCTCGCTGCCTCAAGGCCCCAAGACCAATGTGGATTTTCTACCACACACACACACACACACACACCAAAACAAATACACCCCCCACCACCACCTGACCTGCAGAGCGCACTTCACCTCGTGCACTCTGGCGACCTTGAGGGAATTCCATTTCGCCGTACACTCATCCCCATCAATCTCCTCGCCTCCACCTCTACTGATAAACCTTTCACCTTCAGTCCTACTCCAAGTTGCCTTGGAGCTCTCGCCATGATTCCACCTCCCCACCCCCCCCCCTCCCCCACTCCCCGCCGCTCTTCATCTCCCCAGAGGAAGCGGATCTTGCTACAATTAAGCAGCATTCCTCACATGCTTCCAGGCGGCTTGGAAGTAGTTTGGTTGAGACTTTTCCGCCTCTCTGGTTAAGTTTTGTTTACGAGCCCGGCTGCCTCTGCTGATGTCAACTGTTGGAGGGTGTTGCAGTGAATGAGCACAGGCTTCGGGCCATTAACAAGGAACAAAGTCAAAACCATTAACTCAAGTGTTAATGTGTAGCAGAAATGTTTGGTTTTCCATTGAGGTCGCAAACACAATATACCCTCTGCTCTGAATGACTGAATATTCAACAGCCCCATTTCCATCCCAGCTAATATTTAAAGATTGAAATCTGATTCTTGTTAAACATGGAAATTTACCTTTAACTGTTTATATGAAAAACAGAGATAATCAATATTAAACAGCTAGACACCATTATGCAAATTAGACCAGATCAACGAACCAATCGCGTTTCCTCACCTGTTTTGAAGATCTCGTAGCGCAGAGAGAAGCCCGCCCCCTGGTGGGCGTAGTCCGAGACAAATCGGATCTGGACGGAGGGACCAGAGGAGATGATTGGCGCCGGGGCGATGTTGCTGCAGTGTCGGCCAAGAATGTCAGCAGTGTCCGAAGTCCCATCTCGTATCTCGATGAAGTCATACCTGAACCACAGAAGACAGACAGGTTATTTCCTGTTGTGTTTACGTTCTGTCACAAGCACAACGATTGGTTTAAATTTAGCTTCATGCAGCAGGAGGGATTAAGCCCAGTAAAGAGAAAACAGCGGAGCAGGATAAATATAGATAGATGCTTATGGCATGATGCAACAGGCTAATAAAAAACAGACAGGTGTGGACCTGTTTGCCATCTGAGTTCACCCTCAGGACAGATCGCACAGTGTCCAATGACATCTTTCATAGAGACAACACAACTTTAACACACAAATACATTTAACTCCGAGGATCCTCTACCTCTGCTCATCTGTATTCCATATCAATTAATTCTGCTCTTATGTGACGGTGTGTCTTTGATCCCGGGAAAGAAAATGAGCTGGTGATATTGGTGTGTGTGTGTGTGTGTGTGCGCGGCGTGTGTGTGCTCCAAGTTGAACATTCCGGACCATTGAGGTGAATTGGACAGCTGTGTGGATTCATTAATAAGACGCACAAAAATAGACAGAGGGGCTCGTGAAAGAATAAAGAGGGGAGGGGGCCAGGGGAGAGGAGACGTGAGGATAAAAGGTGTGTGTGTGTGGGTGTGTGTGGTGTGGGTGTGTGTCTGGGGTAAATAAACGTTAATACACTTTGCTTTTAGATTCCACATGCTTGGGCACTCGGCTCATTTTGACCTTTGACTAGCCAACTTGACCCTGAACTATAAATGCACACACTTGACTGTCAGGTCAGAGTGTGTGTGTGTGTGTGTTTGCCACAAAGAGAGCGATCCCACCTGGTTGATATAGAATTAGCTCACAGCCTGTGTGTCATTCCTCTAATGTTATGATACATGCTACACGCTGCGCCGTCTGTGGGTGGCGCTTGATTTAGGCCTTTCCAAACACCAGACGGGTGGCGTTTACAAACGTTTTGGTTCTATTGTGTCGGTGTGTTTGGATCAACTTTATTCAAATTCATCTTGGAAACTGTCATCAAGGTTTGGCGGCCAATAACGAAGCGGCTCTGCGTGTGTGGCATCTGCTCCTCTGGATGGTGTTTACAGGGAACGCCGGGCTCACTTCCTTTATTTTGACAACAGGACAATGGAAACTGTCATTTGGTTTGAATCACACTCACTCAATGCTTCACCCCCCAATAAACGATAACACGGGGTGTTGATATAATTAAGATGATTTCAGTCTTTGCTTGGGAGCTGTAAGGAAATAATGTCAGGTTGTGATAATGGACAACTTCAGTTCGTTACTGTCTTGGTGGTTAGGTGCTGAAATAGTTTTCCAGTCAACACTGTGAGTAATTCCCTGGAAATTCAGAAGATGCACCTTCTGTTCTCTTTCCTCCTCCCACATTGGGAATCAGAGCTGAGTGTGTCGCCGCAGGAGCCTCGCAGCAGCCACGTTTACACAAACACACTTGTCTGAAACCGTTCACATGACAAAGCTGTCAAACAGAACGCAACAGGGCATCTGTTGTCCCGCTAATTACTGCAGAGAGGGAAACACATCATTCACCGCGTCACCCAAAATGAAACGAATATCCCTGTTTTCCGTGGAACTGGGGGAGAAAATGACTCATCTCAGAATGAGGTGGAGAACTGGAAGAAGTTTTGTCCATCAGGAAAATGAAACATGCGACTACAATGGATTATTGGAGATGCAGGATGAAGACTTGTAGAAGCTTCACAGCTGAAGGTCAGGATATATGTCCTCCATCTCTGCTGCACTGATTTAGAAAGTAGATGGATTGGATTGTGCACCAGCAAGAAATAACATACAGTGCATCATTCTCCAGTGTCCTCATTGCATATGGTCCACATGGTAATATTTACCCCCCCACCCCCACCCCCGCACATCTGTACAGTATAATTGATAGTTGGGGCTGAAGCTAATCTGTGCAAAACAGGGCCTTAGGAGAAGTGAGTTAAAAAAGCCATTGTCCGACTGTCTGATTCGCGTCCTGGTTGTAATCCTGCATCACGGGGGCGATCGTTCAGGCTTTAGCCGCCAGCTCCCGCGGCGAGCCGGTCAAAGCCAGGGCTATCCCTAAGTACGCCCGCTTAGGGCTGTAACCGACACATGCTTAGGGAAAACACACACGCAAACATGTGCCAACAAACACACACAGACAGACAGACAGACAGGCAGACAGACGTGTACACACAAGCGCGCGCAGACATAGACAATCTCTGACGTGCGCACACGCGGTATCGCAGACGCCGCGGATAAAAGGCCCGCGAAAGAGCTGAGAGCCTAATTAGGTTTTAATTGATTTTGGAGTGGGTCTCTATCCTTCTCTCTCTCTCTCTCTCTCTCTCTCTCTCGTTCGCTCGCTCTCCTGTCATGGATTAGCGTCAGTGAGTGAGTGTTCCTCAGATGTGATTATTGACCTGTTCGCTCAGCCTCTCCCCAGGCTCTGATGAATACATGCATGAGGCCCTGACGTGTGAGAGCCCACTGTCTGTCGCTCTCAAACACACACACACACACACTCCAGCGCATTCCAGGACACTGCACACACACACATAAATCACACACACACACGCCCACTCTCATGAAACACACATTATCACTGCATACCACATATTGGAGGAAACGTGCAGCGCCACTCATCCATCTGAATACAGATTCCATTAGGAGTCGTTTGGAACCAAACCCCGCCTCCCACCATCCATTCCACATTCCCACTTTCTGTCTGTCTGCAGCCTGTCTGGGTCTACATGACCAGTCCTGTGTTTAGGGACCACCAGTTTCACCCCCCACCCCCAACCCCCCACCATCACTGTCCCCATAGAGAATAGCTGAAACGGAGGGAGAGGGGCGAAGGAAACTGAAAACCCTTCAGGGCCAGTAACTGGGCACCGGTCCAGACATGTCCTCTCCTCCTCCCTGCTCGTCCGTCCCTCCGCCCCGACAACAAACGGCTAATTGCCTTTCACACCTCTGCTGTCTGTGGCGGAGCGGGGACGGTTTCCTGCAGGCACCGTCTCCTCACACACACACACACACACACCTACAGTGTATGTACTGTATGGAAATACACTGCACATATACATATTTATAGCTCTCGGCTCTCCGTGGCCTTCAGGGTTCCAGCAGTGGTCACTCCCTCAGCTGTAAACACCACTCGCTTTCTCATCTTACTCTTGGGCAACTCTCAAACTCGGGGTCAGGCCCCCAGGGGGGGGGGGGCTACTGCAGGGCGGGGGGGTGTGTGTGAGGAAGCAGAGGAAAAATATGGCGTGAAACTAAATCGCAGACTAGGATTTTTGCTATGTCGGGAAAATATGCAGAAGCGTTGTGCGCTGCTGTTTTTTGTCCTTTTATTAGTTGACTCCACGACTGAGTAAGCGTCGTGTTTATACAAACGTGCAGCCTGTGTGAAACCAGAATAATCGAATCAATCAGGTCTGCGTGAGACCTCGTTTGGGGAAATTGCGTTTGCTTCAGTTTCATTTAACCGCCTGCATAAAGCGCTCATTGTGAGCACTGAAATTACACAAAAGATGAACACATCGTTCACTGCGGCTGCGTCATGGGCGACTGATTTATTTTGTTTATGCCGATAAAAGAGCAACAGCTGTTCTTGAATATGAGGAAACCAAACTTGGCGGCGCTCAGACACTCGAGGCCTCGAAGGGCTCGAATGAGTCTCTCTCTCTCTCTCGCTCGCCCTCTCTCTCTTTTGTGTGTGTTTGTGTGTGTGTGTGTGTGTGTGTGTGTTTGTGTGTCCTGTCTTGGTGCAATTCCGCCTGTTTCAGCGTGGAGTAAAAATAAAACACTTCCTCCTGCGGCTAGAGGAGAGGGAGAATGAGAGCACAGAGAGGGGAGTGAGATAGATGGAGGAAGGAGGGAGGAGATGGAGAGGGAGGGAGCATCGCCTCCTCCTCTCCTCCTCTCCTCCCTCCTCCCTCCTCAGCTCCTCCTGGTGCAGCAGTAGGTAGCATCCTGGGGCTCGGTGATGGCAGATTGCATTAGAGATATGGGCCTGATATTTCATCTAGGCTTTATTACATTTAGCTCACATCAATCGGCTGGCAGCCTGGAGGTAAGAGCTGTTTGGCACGCGGCCGGACTCCCCCTGAAATGAAATCCTGAATTAAAGTGCCACCTCAGACGTGGAGCTCCCGCACCAGGCTGCGGATTGGATTGCTGCAGTCGAGCCGCGGTTTGGCTGCGTAACGCCGCGCGAGTCCAGTCTGAGCCCACGGAGGGAAAATCACCAGCTGTGCAGGGATGTTAGCCAAAGCTCAGCGTCCTCCTCTGTGCTGACCAAGCACTTTTCTCTGTTTCATAAGGCCTGGGTGCCTGAGGGGACGAGCACCTGCATGTGTCCTGAAGTGGAGCGAGGAAATCTGGAAACACATGCTCATATTTATATCCGTGTTATTATTCATAGTGCGTTTCCATAATCGGGAGTCGACACCACACAACTCCGCCATCGTCTCTGTAATCCCAGGTGTCACAGCGATTTCCCCCCTGAGCCCTCCACCTCTGCACGCCCCCCGGCTCCATCGCCCCGACCTCACAGAGGACCACGCACAAATGCAGAAATCTCCTCCTCGCTCGCTCTCTCTCTCTCTCTCTCTCTCTCACGGCCGTGTCTAACCATGCAGGCACGAAAAGGAAGTAACCCGTAACAGCACCACAGGGCTCCGATCAATCCGGGTAAACAGCAGAACACAGGACGGAGCGAGCAGCAGCGGCGAGCTGTTCTCCGGCTTTTTCACATCGGATTTCTGCTGCCGTTTCTGAGCCCTGAAGGGAAAAAACGCTTCCTGCCTGCACCACAGAAGGGCAAACACATTAGTTTTAGAGGTTATGCATAAATAAATGTTGGCGCAATCCCCGGTTTCTCTAATGGGCCTTTAAAGGAGGGTGATCACTCGGAGGCTGGCTGGATGGATGCACTGCGGGAAGGGAAGGGAACACACTCACATTCACTTCCATGCCTGTGGACTTACTCATATGTTGACGCCTCCCCCACACCCACACACACACACACACACACACACTCGCCTCACACAGAGGATGAAGGGAAACTGAGTGGGTGTGTGTGTGAAGGCCAAGGCCTCAGTAGCTCCAGGCGAGTGTAAAAATCCCAATCAAGCCCTCTGCAGAGAGGAGAAGAGCCCAGACCCTGCTCACCCTGCTCGCCCTGCTCACCCTGCTCGCCCTGGGCTGTCTGACACACCGCTCATCAACAGGGAAGTCCACCGCGCCACAGTGTTAACACCCTGACACTGGTGTACAGGCGTTATCACCGACACAAACACTGCAACGGAGATAATTACGCAGCGCTTTGCCTCCGGGACGTTAAAATAACACTGTGACACGAGCGCCTGAATAAACCTGACAATCAGACGGTGCACGTTTCTCCAGGCCTGACGCAACGCTTTGTCGGCGAACAATACAACAACAGCCGTGTCGGGTGAAGTTGACACAGAGGACTCAGAGACGGGGCAGGGGAGGAGAGGAGAGGAGAGGTAGCCGGCCAGAGAGCGGCCTGTTCACTCCAGACAAAGAGTTCCCTGTTGGGAAAAGTTTCTCCGAGTTAGTGAGCTGGATGAAAGTGGAATAAACAGTAGACACCGCGACTGCGTCCTTTAAGGTCAGAGACAAAGGAGCATATGATTCTGATTATTCCTGTCTCAGAGAAAGGAAACTGACCAACGCAGCCATGACAGCTGGGCCTGATTCTCTCTCCCTCTCCCTCCCTCTTTCTTCTCTTTTCTGCCTTTTCACCTCAAAAAAAACCTCCAACTGCACTGTGATGATTTTAATTTGTCCTATCTGCTCTGTGTTTCCGCCCGCTCTCCGCGCCCACAGCCAAAACCAGCCAAAACCAGCCAAAACCAGCCAAAACCAGCCTGGCACTTGACCATCAGATGGAGGCGGATTACACCTGGACACTCCTGATAACAACAACCCCCCCCCCCCCCCTCCCCCCCCCCCCCCCCCCGAAAATGTTTTCCACAGGTTTGGAATGGTGGCGTTTCCGCAGTCGACCGGTTTGAGGAGTGGAGTAATGATGAATCACTCTTTCCTCTCAGTCCGTCTCCTAACCTGCTCGTCTCCGTTCACGTTCACGTTGACGTGAAAACCCGGCCCGGCCTCCTCTCTGTGAACTGCCCGCGTGCAGCTGACGAGCCCCGGGGCAACGGACTGAACTCATTTCACTCAACTGCCCTGCACACACACCTGTAAAAGTCCAGTACCAACAGTCTGCAGAGCACTGTGTCTGTGTGTGTGTGTGTGTGTGTGTGTGTGTAACGGTGAGGTCATGTGCTCATTTGCTTAATGAATGATTATCTCACTAAGCAAACCCACAGTCGTCTTAATAGTCTGCGTTCTGCAGGAAGAGTGTATCTGCTGTGATCGGCCAGCTGTGGTCGGAATGTGGGAAACATCTGGGGTCGAGCCAAAACCGCTGGCCGGGAGTTATGATCAATGTTCTGGCACTGTGTCAACGTAAATGATCATTCAGCAATACTACTACTACTACTACTACTACTACTACTACTACTACTACTACTACTAATATAATAATAATAATAATAATAATAATAATAATAATAATAACTATTATTATTATTATTGTTGTTGTTAATGTTAATTATTGTTGTTGTTGTTAATGTTAATTATTGTTGTTGTTGTGTTATTCTTCTTCTTCTTATTATTATAAGTAGTAGTAGTAGTAAGTACACCACCCCCCCCCCCCCCCGTCTTACTTGCAGTCCAGCCTCTCGATCTCGAAGTGCGGGTTGAAGTTGAGGACGATCCGCTGTGAGGTCTCCGGCGCCGTGATGATCCAGTGACAGTTCTGGTGAGGTGGGTACTCCAGGGGGTAACCAGGGGAGGTTATGTAACCCGCCTCGCTGGCATCCAGGGCGCCGCCGCACTCTGTCACTGTGACGCAGACAGAGGAGAGACGGGAAAGAGAAAACACACAGGAAGGATTCAGTTGATTGTTTTTACTTTAAAAACAGTCGTGGTGATTTCTTTTTTTTCTTTACATCTGTTAGTCGCTTGGCAGGCGAGAATCAAAGCGTATGAATCCCCACTGAATGGTCCACTCCCTACAGCAGCGAGTCCGAGGACGCCGCTTCATTTACCTCGTTTCCCTTCATGAAGACGTGATGAGCGACAAATGAACAGGAAAACAAAAGGAAGCAATTTAGGATCCCAGTTCGGAGGAAATTGGGAAAAACTCTCAATGCGAATGGGACCACGTGGATAAGCTATTAAAACAATAAAATATCACTGCTGCACACACACACACTCACTCACAGAGACACACACACACACACACACAGAGTCTTTTCACCCTCTTCCACACCCAGGCTCTTATCTCTCCAGTTCCCCGTTGGGAGCGTTCTCCAAGAGTAATTGTTGCTCCAGCAAGCCAATCTGCAAACATTAGGACACATTCCCTGATCCTATCACACTCTCCCAGGAACAATAGCCTGCCAATGGCATTGCTCACATGGTTCAGACAGGAAGTGACACACAGACGGCCTGTCTAGTGGGGTTCTGGGGGGTCACCCCAAATCAGTAATGAGAAGCTCACGCGTGAACAAAGGCTGCATTCTCTGCAAACACGCTGACAGCTACAGCAGCACACAGGCTGTACCTTATCTCCCACAAACACCTAAACTCATATGCACATACAAAAGAAACATGTAGATGGTATATTCTATACACACACACACACACACACACACACACACACACACACACACACACTGTGCACAAAGAGTCTCTTTATTACTCTATTACACTGCAATAGAATTGCAGGCGTTATTATTCTTTACAGACAGGCGGGGGTAGAACGTGTTCTCCATGACAACGTGGGGCTGGGTGGGGCCACGGTGGGTTTTCGCTTCCTACCTCACACTGAACGATCATGTGTGCACGTGAGCGTGCACGTGGCGGCTGATGCACCAGTGAGATCTCTAAATGAAATGACGTGTGATATCAAACTCAAGGAGGGATGACTGTTGTTTTTTTCTTTTTTTCTGGTGCATGATGGTCCAGATCAAACAGAGGGAAGCAAACACTGCGCCATCAGGCCACAAACTGAAGCTGGCGTGATGCTGCCATGAACACAGCACTACAGAACGCTGGCCTTAACCACGCTGCAGCTCAGCCCCACCTGCTCTCCACATCAACGGGTGGATGCTCCTGCCTGTTTCTTTCCCATTTCTGCGAAAGCGTCAATAAAGGAAGCAGAAAGAGAGAAAAAAAACACACACACACAGCACCAAAGGCTTAAAGTGTAATAGACCCTTCAAGTGTTGACATTTCCACCGCCTATTGTGCTTAAAAGGAACACTTAAGACTGTCTGACATTTGATCGAGCGGAGATGGCTTCCTTACTTTGTTGCTGGAGAGGAGCTACGCCCACGCTCACACAGGGCACACACACACACACACACACACACACACACAGCTGCCGGTGATTTCATGCCAGTGTGTGACTCCGGTCGCACACATGCAAGCTCAATTACTCATACAAGCTGTTGCACAGACGTGAACACAGCACAGGGATGCACTCTCAAACAGACACCCTGCACACACACACACACACACACACACACACACACGAGCTGCTCCGCGTACAAACAGCCACCCACGCACATCCGAATACACACAGAGGGCCTGTCAATCACAACGGCTGACAGAGGTGCAAAAAATAGCTACCTGAAACATTTGGGAGAGAGAGCAGGGATTGAGGGAATGACAGAAAGCCACACACACACACACACACACACACACACACACAGACACACACACACAGACATCTCTTTATCTGCTGCGGCTGCAGACAGACAGTCATTGTTGGGAAGCCTATGGAGGGAATGGTGTTCAGGAGGCTATCAGCACGCAGAGCCTCGGCAGATTAAGCCGTTCGGGAAGAATCCTGCAACCTCGACACTTTTTCCCCCGAGCTGCCCATTCAGGGCCTCCGAGGAGGAGGAGGAGGAGGAGGGTGGAGGGTGGAGGTAGAGGGGTGGAGAGGAGGGGAAGGATTACATGTAGAAATATGGAGGAGTGAGAGGAGAGGAAGAGTGGATTGTGAGGAGGGAGCGAGACAGCAAGGCGATGGATAAAAGATGGATTGAGGGGAAAAGGGGGGAAGATTGATCGGGAAGGGGAGCGAGGTGAAGGCGGTGGGTCGGGTTGATGTACGATGGGCGTATGTGGGAAGAGCAAGAATGAAAGAGAGAGAGAGCGAGAGAGCGAGAGAGAGAGGCGACAAAAGATGATGAGGACGGTGAAATACAGTGGGTGAGAGAAAGATGCAGTGACTGAGAGGAGGAGATGGACCGAACGGAGTGACCACACGCACGTGTGTAGGCGTGTGTGTGTGGGTGTGTGTGTGTGAGTGTGTGTGTGTGTCTTATGTGCAGGAGAGCCTGACAAGCCTCATTAAGACATGCCTGCTATCCTGCGGCTCCCTGTAGACACTGACCCCACTGGGAAACCTCTGTCTATCAGACTGTGTGTGTGTGTAGGTGTGTGTGTGTGTAGGTGTGTGTGTGTGTGTGTGTGTGTGTGTGTGTTTGCTGCTATAGAGGAAAAATAAGAAAAGACTGGGATGCAGCAGCGACATACAGTATCTGCATGAAATGAACCACTGCTTATGGTGACAGATGTGTGTTTTTTTCCCTAATTACTTGAATATCCATAGCAATTAGCACATAGGCATATATCATTCTTCCTGTGTGTGTGTGTGTGAGAGAGAGAGAGTGTGTGTGTGTTTCACTGTCAAGCAGAATGTTTTGGTGAGAGCAGAACGTGTGGTGTTGGATGAGTAACAGGGGAAACACTCAGGAGCTGCCAGTGAGCCTCATGAATTACACTGTCTCTTCTACTGGAGGAGCCCATCTGTCTCCACACAACACACACAACACACACACACACGCACACACACGCACAAGTGCCACGTATGTTTCTACCATGCAGACACCAGAAGCCCATTACACCAGAACAATGTCACCACTATGCAGGAGTGTATTTGCAGAAGAGTCTTTCTCATCATTTGTTATGGATGTGATTGTCGGGATGAAACGGAAACGATGCAGAGACACTATAACACATGTGTGCGTTTGTCTGCGTTTGCTTTAGCGTCAGTGCGTTGGATGTTGGAGAATAAATAAATAAATAAATAAATAAATAAATGCCGTCTCTGCGTGTGCACAGTTTCCAGTCACTTCAGATCAGGCCGAGCTCAGAGACGTCCTCGTTCATGCTGAGTGCCTTTATCTTTATGATCTCACAAAATGTGCATATGTCTGCATGTCTTAGCTCACGTTGTGTGTGTGTGTGTGTGTGTGTGTGTGTGTGTACACCCTCATTTCTATTAGTGGCCTTATCGGGGGAACGCTTTGGCGTCACGCTCTGGGATAAGCTGCGAGTGTGAGGAGAGGCGCTGATAAATCCCTCCATCATTCGTTGTGTCTCTTGCCCCACCCTCCCTCGCTCGCCCCCCCCCCAACCCCCCCCACCCCACCTTAATTAAAAAGTGCTATTGCCCAGAGTGAGGGAATGAGAGGGGAGAGTGGGCAGCACTCATCCATTCAGTCAGGAACAGGGGTCGTCTCTGGCACTGCTTTTAATCTCACCCATTCCACACTACACTGAAGCCACGGAGGAGAGACCGAGGGGCCGAGGGGCCGAGGCTCTGAGGGGCCGAGGGGCGAGGAGGACTCCCCCCTCACTGTCCTGAGTCATATATATATATATATATATGACTATGTTGAAAGTTGCCTGCCTTGTGAGCAATGGGACAAAAGAAACAGCGTTTTGTTGGGGGGGGGGGGGGGGGGGGGGGGTGAAGTGAGGGAATTTTCACATCAAAGGAAAGAAAGACAATATCCCTAAAAATCCTCTTTTCCTCTCTCTCTCTCTCTCTCTCTCTCTCTCTCTCTCGGCTCAGCCATCTTTTCTTCCTCGCCATCCCTAACAGGATAAGTGCCTCATGCTAATCAGCTAAATGCACCGAGCTGGCCACCGTGATCAATGCGTCAATGGATCAATCGAGTAAACAGATGGTTAGTGGTGTCTGCAGGGGGGTGGGGGGGTGGGGGGGGGGGGGGGGGGGGGGGGGGGGGGGGGGGGTAAGCAGGGTGGGCTTAATCCTAAACACCACCTGACTACAGTATCATGTCCCAGTCACACTTGCTGCACCCTTTGTTTGTGTGCGGCAGCATCAGACCTGCAGTGCCGATGGAATTCCCTGACTCCGGATTGGAAACAGTGGAAAGGCAGAGCTTTGCTGCAGGAGACCTGCTGATTTGCCCCCCCCCCCCCCCCCCACACACACCCCCACTCCCCCCCCACCCCCCCACCCCAACATTACACACTGTTCCTGTTTAGTGGAACTGACCACTGATGGAAAAATAATAGTTTCAGAGTGAACTGAACAACAACCCGGTCCTCTCCAGCTCCAACTCCAGCTCCAGCTCCAGCTCCAGCTCCATCTCCAGCTCCAGCTCCAGCTCCAGCTCCAGCTCCAGCTCCAGCTCCAGCTCCAGCTCCAGCTCCGCCGCCCCCCCAGCACCCACTCAGACCCCCTGTGTGGTTAATGCTGCAGAGTGAAAGACCCTGCTCTGCTTTATTTATGGGGGTCTTGTTTTTAATTTCACCCGGCGCGTGGTGGGCTGTCGGGGGCTGTCGGGGGCTGTTGGGGGCTGTTGGGGGCTGTTGGGGGCTGTCGGGGGCTGTTGGGGGCTGTTGGGGGCTGTCGGGGGCTGTCGGGGGCTGTTGGGGGCTGTTGGGGGCTGTTGGGGGCTTTACATGAGCCTCTCATACCTGACTGGTATTGAGCGGCCCGCTCGCTTTGTCGTTGGCTATGAATGCTAATGGGTGACCTTGTTTTCTCAGCTGATGCCTCAGAGGCCGAGGCAGATTAAACACACAACCAAACGCACAGAGCCCAACGCTCACACACACACACAGACACACACACACACACACACAGAAAAACAAATGGAGGAGAAAAAAAGAGGAGAAAAACGAGAGAGCCGGTTCGCTCAGGAGCTAACGTTTGGAAAATGAGTCATGTAATGAATAGGAATGTGACTCTGGGAGAAGACGATACTATAGGTGGAGAGGAAACACAGCCACCCACTCAATAAACATGCAAATGAGCTGCTTAATGGGCTGCATATTAATGCTGGTGGTAAGAAGTAATTAATGTACATGTCAGTGAGTCAAACGACTGTGATTACAGCACGAGTGGAGAACGGGAATCTCTCCGCACCGGATACAAAGAGAAACCTTTCCAAATCCATTCCACGTGAGTGCGCCACCTGCAGAGAACCACAGGCCACTGCTGCCAACGTCCCAACACTGCACATCTTTCATGGATCATCTGCCTCCAGACGGCCGGAGAGGCTGATGCTAGTGGAGGTCTCTGGCTGAGATGCCCGGGGCACGCATCTGTTTGCAGCAGCATGGTTCATCTTCGGTTTTCCACTGGAAAACTCTGGAGTTCCTCAAACCCAGATGGAGCAGAGGAGAAAAGCCTTTAACGAGACTCTAATGTGCTTAACTTCCACGACGGCATCTTTTTCTAACACACACTAACACTTTCTAACACTTTTTTTTTTTTTTTTTTAAATGGCAGATACAGGTCACTTCCTGCCCGCCGAGCTGAGGCAGCGATTTCACCCACTTTAACCGTGTCACTTCATAAAGCCTTAACGTGATCTCTTCCCTCGCCGGCCAGCGCCATTTAACTCTGCGACCCCTGCACACTTTGATGTTGCCCTTTCCCCGGCGTGATGCACGGCCCCCACCCCCACCCCCAATCCCACCCCCACCACGGCCCCTCCCACAGGGCCTGCTTCTCCCTTGTTTACTTCAGTTTCTTCATGTCATGGCCCGGTGGATGCCACGCTCTCGCCTCTCTTCACTTTTCTGTGCCGCGGGTAAGATTGCATCTGCCTCCCATCCTGCTCTGCAGTCATTATTTTTCTGTCCCCTCACATCTCTCTGCCCCCCCCCCCCCCACT
>JAFBJQ010000369.1:172176-204676 GCA_016785345.1 Trinectes maculatus | reverse complement strand
TTTCCCCCCGGGATCATTCAAGTTTCATGTGGTCTTTAGGCACATCTGCATATGCACCCACACACACGCACTGACACACACACACACACAGACACACACTCATGCTGTGATATTTCCACATCTGCCCACACCATTCTCCTCTGATGAGAGGGATCTCCTCCTTTTCACCAGGAGGCACACATCTCTCACATCTCCTGCTACTTCCACACTAACTGCCACTGTCGGATTCCTGATGGGCCACCCAGGATATGGGCATGCCCCGGCCAGGATAATAACCACACACACACACACACACACACACACACACACACACACACACACACACACTCTGTGTTCTGCACCACTCTACAACATGCACTAATCTTAGCTGGGTACTGCTGACTGGCTGCTGGAAACATCTGGTGTCTGTCTGCTGTCTCAACACTCCCTTTCCTCCACCCTGTGTGTGTGTGTGTGTGTGTAGGGGTGTGTTTGACCTCCAATACCAAAAAATGGCTCAGTCATCATAACACTTCATCAGACGGGAGGAAACCTCCAAGCTGAATCTCAGATTTAAGGAAGCACCAGAACTCATGATCTTGCTGTGCATGTTTCTGTCCATCAGCGACGCTGTGAGCTCCGACAACCTGAAGCTGACATTTTCTAATGATGGAGTTCAACCCAGAGACGCCTCAAAAGAGCAGGGGGGGTTTATTTGCAGTACCCAGCTGAGCCTAATGGGGGCAGGCAACCGCACTAGGCTGAGGTGGTGACAGATCCAGGCTCCAGGCATCTTCAGGAACATGTTGTAAACATAAACAGACCTGATGTTGGATGATGCATTAAAACGATGAATATGTCAGATGGACGCGCGGCGCAGTGACAGCGAGCAGGACTAACTGGTTCAGTTACCCAGAGCAGCCTGCAGGAGGCGATGCATTCATCGTTCAGTAAATAAGTCACAGTTGTCGATCGGCACTTTCCAATCACAGGTTATTTATCAACATTAATTAATAACCAGCTGTCCTGGTATGATCTTTGCTTGTTTCTGTGTGTCGACCCCACAGATGCTGTCAGCTCGCCTCAGATTGCTGTTGTTGTTGTTGTTGTTGTTGTCGTTGTTGTTGTTGTTGTTGTTGTTTGCCCACTTTAATTGCGAGATGCCTGCTGTATTCCCCGGCCGCCTCTTGTTTATGATACAGCTTCGTTAAAACTGTGTTTGCTGCAGAGAAGAAGAGGAGAAGAAGAGGAGAACACATCCTCCTCCTTTTTCCTTCTTCACCGGGACCTGGTTCCCTCCGTCCGCGTCTCTTTCATGTCTTTCCTCTGGCCTGCTGCGGCGCCGCTTTATAGTCACATCAAAGTGACCTTCGCCACCCTGTTCCCTCCAACCCCCCCCCCCGCTCCTCTCTTTAGTCTGGATCCCACACACACACGCACACACACACACACAGGCTCACTGCACAAGAGAGAGAGAGAGAGAGAGAGAGAGAGAGAGAGAGAGAGAGAGAGAGAGAGAGAGAGAGAGGGGAAAAGAAAACATCAACAGAAACAGGTAGAGAAATGGAACCAGCCGAGAGGAGCAGTTATGATAAGATGGCTGACAGCTGGGGAAAAAACAAAGATCTTGGAGGAAGGCGGCCTCCTTAATGTGGTTTAACCCTGCTGCGTTCACATTACCATGGTAATCTTATCAATGGCATGTGTGTGTGTGTGTGTGTGTGTGTGTGTCAGAGACAGCTAAGCACTCAGCCCCATTAGCAAAACCTAATTGACTTACAGCCTTCTGACCACAAAGGTAACATCTGTGTCAGCCATGTAAGTGAGCACCCCATGTCACCTCGCACGCACACACACACACACACACACACACCTACACACACACACACACACACGCGCGCTTCATCGTGCATCCCTTTGCCACAGATTGACCTTGGTATGCATCAGTAGACGCCGTATGGACCGCATCTCTGTCTCCTCCAGGTGAGATGATGGCAGCTCACTGGCGTTCACACAACCAGCTTCAGCGTCCTCCACCTCACTGTTTTTTAAATCGCTCCCTCGGCCACTTCACGCCGCACCTGGGTAAAGTGCAGGGACATGTGTCTGAAGCAGCAGACAGACGGACAGAGATGGAGACAGGTGAACAGGACAGGCCTGGATATAGAATATCAAAGGCAGGACAGGAGACGCCTGCGTATCAGCCTGCTGTTATTGAAAATGACTGATATATTGTGAATGGGGAGAGGACGGAGGGAGGAGGAGAGATGGATGAGATGGATGAGATAGCGAGGCCGATGGAGACTGACACTCCATCTTTCTGAATAGTAATCCAATAACGTCTGCCCGGTTTCCTTATGGTTAATCAATGGTGCCGCAGCGCAGAAACAAATCACCATAACGCCAAGTCAATACGCGTCACTCATGGAAATACCTCGCCTCAACTGTCAGCGTTTATCAGGCTCCACACAGGTATGTTTGGTATGCACTCCCATAGCTCCCTGAGCGCTCCCCGGCTGCTCGCCGCTTAGATACTGGTAAGGAGATGGCGAGCAACGTGGTATCAAGCGCACCCTGACTGATGACAGCGTAAACACAACATGTTTATCAGACACACACACACACACACACACACACACACACACGTTATTAAGACAGCGCTTCCTCTGAATGATGTTTGACTCGTAAACATCTACAGACAAAGATGATACAATTCTTCTCAGTGTTTTTGATTGATCGGTTCATCAATATTATTCCACATGATTTGCAGCAGATTTATTTTGCGTGGTTCCGTTGTTCGGATGCTTTTGGAAAGCGGTCCCATGTGTCGAGCGCCGACAGAGTTTTAGTGCCTGGGTGCAGCTGTTGTGACGCTGTTCTTCTCAGACAGCCGCAAGATTGATGAGTGAACAACAAATTGTGTATTTGGGCGTTTGTCACAAACAGTAAATTACTGCTTTGTGTTGGCCTACAGGGAGAAATAAAGCGCGAGCTGACGCGGCGTTGTCCACTGGGGGACAGGGTGGTCACCTGATGACACTCTGACGTAACCCGCTCTCAGCTGGGCCTGGTTTAGGTTTCAGCTCTCTGTTTTCCACAGGCTCTGTTGAACTGAGTGGAAATGACGTGGAATACACACATCAATCCAACCCCCACCAACTTCAATCAACTCTGACTCCGACATTAAAATCAAACTCCTGTGGCGAATCACTCAGATAATGGGAAACTCCCCGAGTGGAAAAGCACTTATTTCTCAATAAATTACCAATTCATTAGGAACTGGTGGGAGAAACACTGACCTGGATCATCTGTTCTTAACGACTGAATCAAACTTTATAATCCATCACTGCAACATGTATCTTAACATGTATCTTAACATGTATCTTAACATGTATCTTAACATGTTGTTGACATGTTGTCATCGGGCTGCATTTCCCCCTCTGACCACCGCGCAGCTCGAGCAGGACGATACAGGAGGCTTGCTTCGTTAGTGGTGTTGGAGATGGGTGTTTAACTTTAGTAATTAGCTGTTTCCTAAACGCCTGCTGTGGCGCTCCAGCTCCACAGACAGTCAGCTGCCTATTAACGCTCTCATTAGCCAAAAGCTGCTAAATATACACTTAGAAATCCTGCGAGAGGTTTGGCAGGGTTTCGCCGGTGTGTTTGTGTGTGTGTGTGTGTGTTTGTGTGTGAGACAGTGATGGCATTATGTTAAAAAAAAAAAGATGATGTCTTTCTCCTTCTCCGCCTCTCACCTTTGTTTCCTTTGAGGAGGAAACAACGATGGCACCATTAAGAGTCTTTGATGTGAATGGACCTTTCAGCAGCCTGTGGGGGGGGGGGGGGGGGGGTCCCCCAGCCCGGGGGGGGGGGGGGGTGAGGAGGTGAGGAGAGTCTCCCCATTCAGAGATACAGGCATCATCAGTATCAGCTCTTTACTGCTATAATCCACTGACAGTCAGCTGTTTGATTGATTGGTAATTGGTAAAAGAGCGGCGTCTCTCTCTCTCTCTCTCTCTCTCTCTCTCTCTCTCTCTCTCTCTCCACCTGCAGCCTGGTCTCCTCATTAAGCCTCGTTCCCCTGCGACAGATCCGTCTGCTCGGGTCAGACGCCAACAGGCCGAGAGCTCTCACTACACCACAAACCCACGCAGCTGTCAATCAGCGTGGCTGCACAGGCGGTCAGATCAAACAGGGATATGTGTTGGACACACACAGAGACGTCTGAGGAGACTTTACTCTGAGAGAGAGGCCTGGACGTCCACCAGCTTCCACAGTGAGAGACACGATGCTGGACAACCAGGGCTGCGTCCTGCAGAGCGGGAGCTGTGTTTACTGACTGGACACTTCAGGGACCATCTGTGCATCAGTGTGTCACATCGCAACGTGAAGCGAAAGGAAGATCAAAACATATTCGACTTGACCTGAACTTTGCTGGGACGATGACGCCGAGACGTCACCGTGTCACCAGGCTGTGAGTGACGTGGACGAGGAGAGATGAGGTGGATTATAAGACGTAAAGGAAAGAAGGAGAAGACGAAGGAGAGGAACCAGTCACAGTGGGAGCGAGGGAAGAAATGGATGGAGGGAGGACCTGTCATATCCCCACTGTAATGGGGGAAAGGAGCCTTTGCTGATTGGTGTTGCCATGGAAATGTGTTGGCACCTCGTATATGTGTTTGTGTGTGTCTGTGGATGGTTGTACTTGTGTGCACAGGGTTTTGTGAATGTGGATGTGTTTCTGAGCATTTGGAAATCTCTGTATATGTATATGTGTGTGTGTGTGTGTGTGTGTGTGTGTGAGGAAGGAGACCACAGAGGTACAACAATGATGTTATCCTGCCCTGTGGATGACAAACACACTGCACACACACAGCACCAGGAGAGAGAGAGTGTGTGTGTGTGTGTGTGTGACGATGGACAGACAGAAAGACGTGGACGTCCACTCGCCGTCAGAGACAACTTAATATGCAGTAAAATATAAAAGTACACACAGTCTTTACTCGAGTGTACACACTCCTCAGCACAAACTGGAACACACACAGTGAAAGCCATAACAATGCTGTGTGGGCTGTCACTGCATGTAGTTAGCCGCTGTGCACACAAACCAGACAAACTGGGAACGATATCGAGTGCATTTGCAAAGCCGTCGCTCTCTGACACAAACGCACACAGGCCACGCGCCTCCCACAGGTAACCACAACTCGGCCAGACTCATTATTTTCAATCCCAGGATGCGGGGTGGTTCCTGTCTAAAGGTCACCGCACGAGCCTAGAATTGTTTTCTGGGGTCAGCAGCCTGTTTGTCTGCGCCAGCATCTTGCGTGTCACGCTCATTATTAATAATCGCCGCGGCAACGCGGCAGCTGGCGTCCTGCGCCGGGTCGGCGTGCTTCAAACTTCAAACCAGTTTGGACGCCACGCCGCTGAAGCCCACACATCGACAGACTGATGGACGTGACACATGCAGTCACATGGTCTGCAGGCGTTCAGGTCTTCTACAGGAACGTCCCACACATCAGCTGTCAATCAACAACACTTCCCTTCCTGTTCAACATCCAATGGATATGGAGGGATAAATAATGACAGCCTGGAGCCGGCCGTTACCGGAAAAGGCCAGTTTCAGTTTACACTGGGAATTCCTGCTGAGTAAATACAACAATCGGCCCGAGTCGGTTGTCGTTGTTGTCATTGTTGTCATTTCTCCATCAACTCCTCAGCGGCTGTGGGAAAGTGCTCGCCTCCATAAATCATTCACTTGTTCCTCTGCAGTCCAGATATGGAGGAGCGGAATGTGTTTCACATCACATCCCTCTTTTCCGCTGTGATAGGAAAAAGGAAAATCCCGGCACATGCAAGGAAGTAGTAAATGTCCATTTCTGCAACGTTTGTGTAGCGACTCGCTTCCACGCAGCCACAATAGACTTTTTGCACAACAGCTTCCATGCTATGCTAATTAGGCCGAGGCTGGAGGGGCAGGCTGAGACTGGGAAGCCATTGGCAGCATTTGCATGAAGAGAACTGATCCACAGTTCACAATGCACTGGCAGCTGCTGTAAACGATAGCAAGGTCATCACAACTGCAGCTGCTCCATCAGGACTGACTGTGTGTGTGTGTGTGCGTGTGTGTGAAAGGCTTTTCAAAGCACTTCCCCAACGTCTCTAACTTTCCAAAATAAAAGTCTTGTCCTGTAGAGGATGGACGAAGGCATTTTGCTCTATAAGATGAAGGGAAATTCATGGCGGCCGAAACAAAAGGCCACAGCGAGAAATGAAGGAAGGAAGCGTTTAAAAGTGCGGAGATGTTAAACGGCCTTCCTCTCCTTTCATGTTGCCAAACTGCGTTTCATGATGTCTGGAGACTGTTATGAGAACATCTGGGATCAGAGCCAGAACAGCTCATCATTCATGTTCCTTGTCTGTTTGCTGTCCATTCCAACCTCAAACCCTTCACTGACGATAGCTAAAAAAAAAAGAAAAAGAAAAAGAAAAAGAAAAAGAAAAAGAAAAAGAAAAAGAAAAAGAAAAAGAAAAAGAAAAAGAAAAGTCTCAGGGGAATGATAAATATATGATGGAGTGGGTTTCTTTGCTGATGTGTTAGGTTTTGATGTGCACGTGAGAGATGAGCACAAACAGACTGCAGTTGTGAGACAACGCTCCCAAAGGTCAAACTCTACTTCCTGCTTCCTGTTGTTTCCTGTGCATTACATTTAGTTTTCTGACAACACAAACATCGACAACATATTTTATTGCGTTGACGTCTTGTACATAACCAGGTCTGTCATTAACAGCCTGACAGGCAGCACTGTTTAACACCATACCGTCCTCTTCGGAATGATCATTCCAATCAGCTCCGGTCTGACAAACTGAATATTAACAGCAGGATGGACAACGACTGCACGGCAACAAAGCGACATAGAATAAAACTCCAGTACGTATGGAAAAATGTCACATTAGCCCACATTGCTGCGTGCACGTGCACGTGCGCTCCACTGTTCCTCCTGACGCCACAGGTTTTTAATGAATTGGCCTGAGTCCAGCAACAACAACAACAATGTGTGATGGGCTCTGCCGATTCCTCCGCTGATGTGATGCACTAAATATGGGGACGCCATTAGTGTGGTCCCCAGCTATTATCTTAGCAACACCATCTTGACATAAACATTTTGGAGGCAATTAAAGATTATATGTGTGTGTATGAGTGTGTGCGCGCATGTGTGTGTGTGTAGCTGTCAAAGAGCAATTATGGCGACAATGTCCTCAGTGTGGTTCAGCATGGCTCATTTTCATATCAGAGGACACTGTGATGTTTCACAATTTGATTAATGTGTTTTCAGACGCAGTGTGGAGCCCAGTGGTGTGTTTACGAAAAGCCACGCTCACAAACACGTCTAAAAATCACACACACGCACACACACACACACAAAGACGAGACGATGCGAGGCAGTAAATGGCTCTTAATTGATGCACTACATCCTTTGTTTCATTATTTACAGGCCTGCCTCATTATTCTAACATTCACTACTCTAAGTACCTCACAGAGCTGCTTCCATGATATCAACAACTATCAACAGCAGCCCAGAATAGAAAACCACCCGACTTCATCATTATGAGAGGACGCTCTGTGTGTGTGTGTGTGTGTGTGTGTGTGTGTGTGTGTGTGTGTGTGCGTGTGTAGTTTACATTGTTATTAAGTGTGATAGTATGTGGAGAGTTGCAGGTTATGGGGTCGACCATCATACATGATGACTATATGTATCCACACTGCACATTCTCCAGCTGTTCTGTTCTATACATCACAGTCGTCACTGTGTGTGTGTGTGTGTGTTTTCCTCATCAGCTGCAGCAGGTCAAAGGTCAGCGGTTTGTGTATCTTCACACACCTCAGGTTTAGATGTGGTCGACTCTCTAAACCACCGCCTCTTGAAAATAAAAGGTGTTAATGCATCTCGCCGTGCTAATAATGACCTGCGAGGCGCTCTCCTCTCCCGCCGGCTGCCATCTTATACACGCAGGCGGAGATTTTTCCAAATGATGTAAATGTCACTTTGGAAAGAAACTCGAGGGGGGAAAAGGAAACCTGGCGAAACACAATGAAACTCAATGGAAGAGTTTTAAAACTCGGCCTGACAGTTTTATTGTACGCGTGATCGCATCTGTGTGCGAGTGAGATCATATTTTTCTGACGTGTGTGTGTGTGTGTGTGTGTGTGTGTGTGTGGGAATAGGCCTTAATTGAAGCAGGGTGCTGTGCCAGAGCAGCCATTATGGGCCTGAATCCAGATCTAATGCCCAGAGTTAGTGGCCTTAAATAGATAAAGCTCCTGCACTGGAGTCCAGTCACTGGGGAGGCAGAACATATGGACCATGTGAATGTGTGTGACTGTGTGTGACTGTGTGTGAATGTGTGTGTGTGTGAGAGTATGTGTATGGGCAGACAGCTGAAACGGAGCCAGCGGCAGAACGGCGTGCCTGTAGCATGAGCCGCAAACTTTCCAGAGTAACTGAGAGCCCAGCTGGTCCAGAGCCGCGCTACTGCAACACCAGCGTCCAGTTGTCCTGAGGTCATCTGATCTGTCCTCATCTATCACATCAGATCAAATCCTGACAGTGAAAAAAAAAAGATTCTTAAATCTGATCACATCCATTGATCTGGTCCTGCTTTGATCTGGATCAGACCTGTAAATCCAAATCCTGCTGAGAAGCCCTGTAGAACGTCTTCTCCATCCTTATCAATCACACGCAGGAACGAGCTGGGAGCAGACGAGTCAATTACAGGCCGCGAGGCCGAATGTCACGGCCACCTGGACGCTAACGCCGCGGCTTAACCCCACGACTACACCACATCAATATGCCTCCCCGCAACACAACACACCGCACTGCACCACACCGCAACACACTGCACCGCACCGCAATACAACACACCACACTGCAACACAACACAACACAACACACCGCACTGCACCACAACACACCACACTGCAACACAACACAACACAACACACCGCACTGCACCACACAGCACCACACCACACTGCATCACACCGCAACACAACACAACACACCACACTGCAACACAACACAACACAACACACCGCACTGCACCACACAGCACCACACCACACTGCATCACACCGCAACACACCACACTGCACCACACCGCACAGCAACCCAGAGGAGGAGGAGGTGGAAGAGGAGGATGGACGGATGGATGGAATTATGGATGGATGGATGGATGGATGGATGGATGGATGGATGCAGGATGGATGGATGGATGGATGGATGGATGGATGGATGCAGGATGTGCACGTCAGTCTTTCTTTAACAACAACGAATGTTCAAACACTGACTAAAATATGTTGTAGTAAAATAATAAGAAATAAACAGCCCCCTAAACAGTGGAGGTCGTCATAATGGAACAACTGTTTCCTAACAGACTCACACGTGTCACATGACACAGGAACACATGCACAGTAAACACACACCATGGTCTGCACTCAGGAGGAGAAGAAGGATGTGACTCGACCTCCTGGACGTCCACAGACCTTCACCCTGCAGGACGTCTCCACTACACACGTCTCAGTTCATATCGTACAGTACATGGAGTCTGCATGTGTGTGTCTGTGCGTCTGTGTGTGTGTGTGTTCACCTATGAAGCAAAGCACACAGGGAATCCCTCTCTCTCTGGGGGGCGGGGCTGGGGTGGAGATAACCCCCCCCCGCAGGGTGGTCAGAGCGAGCAGGTCACATAGCTCCGCTGTTTACAGGCAAAATCTGCAACGTGAGCAGGGACAAGGAGACAGAATGAGTGTGCGTGTGTGTGTGTGTGTGTGTGTGTGTGTGTGTGTGTGTGTAAACTGTGGATAGTGATCATTTCCATCTACATATTTTAGGGAAAGAGTTTGGTTTCCATGTTTGCAGCTTTATCAGACTCATCTGAGAGGCAGAGTTATCTCAGCAGCTTGTGAAATGGATTGGCATGCTTTGTGTGTGTGTGTGTGTGTGTGTGTGTGTGTGTGTGTGTGTGTGTGTGTGTGCGTGTGTGTTTGTGTGCGTGTGTGTCACTCTCATTTCCTCCCTATCACAGAGCTTATCTGTGGACTGCAAAGAATTGGGGGAGAGGAGTGACAGGATGGAAAGAGACAGAGAGAAGTGGAGAGACGAGGGGATGGAAAGTCAGGCTGCGGAGTGAGAAGGGCAGGCAGTTGTGTTGGTGTGTGTGTGTGTGTGTTTGTGTGTCTTTCCATGGTTGCGAGGACACATGTATTGTCATGAGGACATTGTGTTTGCTCCTCGTCACTCTGAGGGTCTTTGTCAGGTTAAGTCTTGGGTTTCGGGTCAAAGTGAGGAGCAGGTGAGAGGTCAGGCTGAGAGATGCATTATGTCAGGGAAGCACATGATGAAGAGCGCAACACAACTCCACAAAACAAACACTGAACAAACAATTATATATTTTAAAAAAACACACACACAAGTCGCAGCTATAAAAAGTAAAAAAAAAAAAACACTCCCCGTGTTTGAAGCCCTCAGGCTGCAGCTCTGCAGAGGACACACACCTGCAGAGAGGGAGCGAGAGGTGAACTCCAGACACACACACACACACACACGCACGCACACACAGACACACAAACAGTGGTATAAGTGCACCAGGAAGCAAGTTTGTCTTCACTGCAGAGAGAGCTTCTCCATTCGACACTAATTGCTCCGCCTTAACGAGCAGGACATTTCTTAGCACTAATGAAGCTGGTGGCAGGCGCACGGCGACGCAGAGTGAGTGTGTGTGTGTATGTGTGTGTCCAGCAGATACAGCAGTGAGGTGTGTGTGTGTGTTTGTATGAGAGAAAGCGGAGATCTAATGGGGTCCGGTCCTGCTTGAGATTCCCTGGAAGGAATGTGTGGATGCATTACACTGCTGGCTGCTACACTGACTTTCCAATGAGGCTCCACTTTGTCTTCACCCTCATCTCACACACACACACACACACACACACACGGGTGTGGGCCACCTTACACACATGTTACAGTGTGTAAGTGGAAAATCACCTGTAACACTCGGCTGACAGGGACACACACGACACATTAGCCTGTCCCCTCCCTGTCGTTCACAGCAACACAACACTGCTGACACAACAAGCCACAGCGCACAACCCCCCCCTCCCCTCCCCCCAACACACAGTACACGCAACTGCCAAGCAAAACACATGGCATCTGGAGGAGAAGGGCGCCAATTTCACAGCCACTGCCAGGCGGTCAGCTGAGCTGCTGCCACACACATAACTGGTACTGTGTGTGTGTGTGTGCGTGTGTGTGTGTGCGTGTGTGTGTGTGGACTTCTTCTAAATGTGCTTTTCATGTTCTTCAACTTCTGTCTGTCTGTCTCACACACACACACACACACACACACACACACAGAGAGAGAGAGAGAGAGAGAGAGAGAGAGAGAGAGCAGCACCTCTGGAAATATTAATAACTTTATATTTACACACACACACACAGACACACACACACGCTGTCCTGATTGCATGTGAAAGTGCACACGTGTCATTTTCTCGGGTTCCGGTGTGGCTCCGTCACTGATGCATTTCCCTGCTGCGTGCTTGCTCCTCTGGCTGGAGCTGAGTGTGTGTCAGAGGTCATGGCTGGTGCTGAAAGCCTGATGGATGAGGCCCAGGGGTCACGGACTTCAGCTGTTGTTGGCCAGTGAAACACACAGCTAGCCCTGGGTTAGCAGCAGGCCGCGCTACACCGTTTTGCTGCTTTTCATTGTGGGAACCTGAGTGGGCCTGTGGGGGTCTGGGTGGTGGTCCGACCAGTCCTGGAAATAACAACACACTGTGCTGTGTTGAAGTGGGAGCCCACAGGGAGCGTTCCCAAGTCTCACCCTGATGTTTCATCCGCAGCTTTACACAAAGTCTCACTGAACGAAGCCGCTAAAGGAAAGAACATGTCAAAAAGCAAAGGAGGAATGCTGACTGGCTGCCACCACACTGACGTGATGCTGCACATGATGCAGATGTCATTCCAGCTGCCTGCTCCCCATACATCACATGACACCAGCAACCAGTATCAATAACACAGGCATGTTAGTGTTCTGCATACAGGAGGTTATAGAGTAAGAGCGATGAGAAACTGTCGAAAAAGAAAACATCCTTGTTTTTTCTTTGTTGCCACGACGATGTCATCAGCTCAGAAAAGGTGCTGCTGTGCCAGGAGCGGCGGCCGCGTTGCCATGGTGACAGCTGGTGTATTAGATGGTGGTTGGTGGCTTGGCTGTGGCGTGTGGGCGATCGAGAAGCTGCCAGCGAGCCAACGCCGCTTTTGGGGTAAATATGGTCTAAACGAACAGCGATGCTGCATCGACTTGGCAAAAGAACAGGGGGGAAAAAAACAAACGCACAAAAAAAAAAACAACACTGGGTAAAAATGGATGTTTTAAACACAGCGCAAGATGAAACCAAGCAAGAATATTGCACAGGATATGAAATTATTTCCAATATCAGCCCAGCTGTGGAAATTCAATTTCACAGCTCATGAACAATATCAAACAAACATGCTGGCTGAAAGAGCCCACTGCAGCCGGGCGAGCGAGGGGCGAGCGAGGGGCGAGCGAGGGGCGAGCGAGAGGCGAGCGAGGGGCGAGCGAGGGGCAGCGCAGCACAGCGTGCAGACAGAGAGCAGAGGGAGGCGGCTGAAGGTGAAGGGCAGGCTAACCGGTGCCACTAATCCATAACTCCACTCATCTCCATATTCAGGATGTTTCAACTGCACATTAACCACCAGCTATTCCCATGGCCTGTCTCAGACCTGCCTGTGGGGGGTGGGCGAGGGCGAGGGCGAGGGTGGGGGTAGGGGTGGCTTTCTAATGAACTGTATAATTAAATGAGAAGCGCTCAGACTGCTCTCCATACTGAGGCCGAGACGTCCTGACGAGGACTGAAGTGAAATGAATGACAGCAGGTGAAGGACAGAGGGCTGATGTGGCCGAATGCAGCTTTAATGAAGAGCCTGAAAGGGGAGGGGGGGGGTCGGCAGAGGTCACCGTGGGCACCAACCATTCCGTGTGACTGCGTTACACACTCCATACACACACATCCATCTCTTTTTGGGGGGGGTGTCGGCGAGAGATAACTGTTTCAGCTGCTTCCTGCTCGAACCCTCCCCAGAGCATCACTCTGACTGACACATGCTAACAAGTTAAGGTGTTCGACAGCGGCGCAGGCTGAATGGATAATGCTAAGAGGATAGAACGTGGGAATTCTCCCCCCACCATCCCCGTGTCAGTGACTGGGGAACAGTGTGTGCTTCTGCATTTCTCTCTTCATCCGTCACTGCGGGTGAGGGGGGGGGGCATATAAGGTGTCACGTTCATGTATAAAACCCCTCTGCATAACACAAGAAGAAAATGTATGTTGATTTTCAAATGCATAAAAGAAGTGAGAGGCGTAGGAGGAGGAGGAGGAGGAGTGGAGGATAGAGAGATTTGAGGAGAAGGTACAGTCTTTGAAATCAAAGGTCACACAGCCGGTGAGAGACGTTTCTTCACATGGCAGACGAGAAAAGTACAAAAAGTACGAGTACATGGCAACACACAACAGACAAACACTCATGACACACAGTCACTGACTTCAATCCTCTTCCTATGGCCAATTAACGCAATTAATGGCCAATAAGTGAAATTCATTCATGTTCAGTTGTTGTTTATGTCTTTGGCGGTGAAGCCAGTTATTCTGTAAAGTACAGTGAAACAGTTGCTGAGTCGTCGTGTCACAGGTTCAGTCTGAGTCGTTGGAGATACATGATGCAGATACATGATGCAGATATATGATGCAGATACATGATGCAGATATAGGATGCAGATATAGGATGCAGATATATGATGCAGATACATGATGCAGATATATGATGCAGATATATGATGCAGATACATGATGCAGAATTTAAAGGTGAGTCTCTTTGTCCGCTTCTTGTTGATTCAGCAGTGTAATGTGGCTTTGAAGAGCAGCAGGAGAACTGTTTGACTGACTTTGTGACTTTGTGACTTCGTGACTGATTTCGTTTCTAATCGGTTGAAATAAAAGCATTGATCAGCATTAATCTGCCTGAGCCGCCACGGTCTATTTGAGCTCAGACGGGAGCAGGTCAGAGCCGGGCGGAGACGAGCCGGATCAGCAGAGGCCTGGTCCCCGTTGGCCCTGATGCTAATTAAACACTCACTGATAGAAAGAGCCTCCTCCATTCTCCAATTATTCCCCATTTCAAGTCTAATTTCTCCAATCAGTGCCATCTGTATGTCTGAGAGCGAATTGGGCGCTAATCGTTTTCTAGTGGAGGTTTCCCCGACTCGAACAGTTGGAGATGATTTAGTCATTATCAGAAGGCTGGCTACTCTTATCAGTCATCTCACAGGCTGAATCAATCTGCAGACTGTGCTCAGAGACATTCAACTGAATATTGCACTGCAACTGTAAAGTGATGACTCATGGTGTTGTCGTGATGTAAACATTGGATTTGGCTTAATTGGATGAATGAAAAAGAAACAGGATGCAATGAAAGGTTCAAAACATTTAAAGCAAATAATCATTTGTGTAAAAAAATAAAATCATGCACATGTTTGACATCATATTTAATTCACACCACCGCTGACACATATTATGAGATTTTATTTCAGAGACAGGAAGCAATATGTTAAAACGTTGAATCAAACTCTATTAGCTGCACGGGAGTCACATGGAGTTGTCGTTTAGCATCTGCATGCCGATAGAGACACATACATACATCACAAAAATATCACTGCTAATCTCATTATCAATATGCTTATATCGTGATATCAAAATATACAGTACATGTATCGGCCATGTCCACGTCCAATAATGGAAAATGCAAAAAAAAAAATACAAAAACAGCAGGAAGTGAAGGAAGTCCAACTGACAGAGATGAGGACATACTCTGAAGGGGTGTTATTTCCTTTTCCTGTTTGTCGACAGCTTCAGCTTCCTGTGTGTCTTGTGGTCGAGATGATTCCTCTTTAAGTCCTTCAAAAATGCCGGCTTGTGCAAAATGCAAGTCAGCAATGCCTTCACGCTCAGTTCACTGGAGTCAGGCTGATTCTGTCCAGTCTCATGCACTCTGTCTGTCTACTGTCTGCTGTCATTCATGTAACTGCTGTTGCCTGTGTTGTGCTGTGTGTGTGTGTGTGTATATATTCTGGACAAATAAATTAATATGGCACAGTCACACTCATCCACATGGCCCGCTGGAGTATATAGCAGAATATGTAGGTGTGTGTGTGTGTGTGAGATGAGGGAAGTACCTTTCACACTGCACCTATGGCGGGGTTCTTCCTGCTCGGACCGGCCTGTCGCTCCTCTGCGTAGGTGTACCGCTCAGGGCTGGTGAAACGCCCCCTGCTGACGGGGTACCTCTCTGTGCTGGTGCTGCGGCCGGGGGTGGCATCCCTGTGGGCGTCTGCTCGCCCTCCCACTGCTTCGTAGTAGTGGCGCCCTCTGCGTCCTGCAGTGGGAGACGGGGGGACGTCCTGCCTCAGCGCTGTGTGGGGAGATGACGGGTAGTAGCGTGGATTGCTGGACGCCTGCTGGGACTGAGTGTGGGGAACGCGGCCAGGCTGGCTGGAGGTGTCGGGGTAGTGGTTCAGGTAGGGGGCCGACTCTCTTGGCACAGGTCTGGAGTGGGTGGGGTAATCATACGGATCCCTCCTGAAAAACAAAAGTTGTGTACTGTTAAAACTATCTGGCAAACTGCACCTGATATGATCCCAGAGCAGGATATTTGTTATGAAACATGTGTATGTATATGTGACACCGGCTGAAACCGGTTCAGAGTAGTGGACGTGGCAGAGCTTCGGCCTCCTCCTGTTATTCAGCTTACGCGGCGAGGCTGTGGCCTTGGCAGGATCGAGTTGTGGGGGGACATGGATGGAGAGATGCCAAGAGATAACAGCAAATGCCTTGGTAAGCATATATGAGGTTGTGAGTGTGTGTGTAGGAATGTGCGTGTGTGTGTCCCAGGGGTGTGCAGTAACGAGGCAGCCAGCTGGAAGTCTCCGATTCCCTCCCACTAGCTCTGGGTGATTAGGGACTAAACCCCTGGGTAAGGCGACACGCGGGCATCTGGGTGACAGAGCGAGACACACAGAGAGACACAGGGGGGCGGGGGGGGCTGGTGAAGAAAGGGAGAGAGATAGAGCGAGGGGGGGCTGCTCAACCTTCACCTCCCGATTCAAATGTTTTCCATCTTATCAGCTGTTTCCAGCACTGAGGGACACACGAGTCATCAGAGAAACGAAGCTCCAACATGCAGGAGCCTGGTCATCATAAACATCATAAACATGTATACATGTATACACGTGTACATGTATACACGTGTACATGTATACACGTGTACATGTATACACGTGTACATGTATACACGTGTACATGTATACACGTGTACATGTATACACGTGTACGAGGGGGGGGGGGGGGGGGGGGAGGGGGCTGGTGAAGAAAGTGAGAGAGGGGGAGAGAGATAGAGCGAGGGGGGGCTGCTCAACCTTCACCTTCCCATTCAAATGTTTTCCATCTTATCAGCTGTTTCCAGCACTGAGGGACACACGAGTCATCAGAGAAACGAAGCTCCAACATGCAGGAGCCTGGTCATCATAAACATCATAAACATCATAAACATGTATACATGTATACACGTGTACATGTATACATGTGTACATGTGTACACTTTTCGCCCTCACGCAAAAGTTTATTGCCACTAAACGTGATGTATTCAGCACAAATAATCAGCAGCAGATCTGATCTGCTTCCTGCTTTTCCATCGTGGCTCTGGTTATTACACAGAAGCCTTGAGATGACGGCATCTCCCTTGTTCTGCAACCATATCCATGTGCTTCCTGTGTCCAGTCCCTGGAGTCCAGCACCTGTTGACTGGCCAATTAGAGCCATTCACTCAGCACAGATTAGGTCGCACACAGCTCGGTAGTGTGTGTGTGTGTGTGTGTGTGTGTCTGTGCTCAGACATAAAAAGACTTCCCCTGAGGATCTCCAAGAACCACGGTGATGTGGATTTCTAAATGTGTGTGTGTGTGTTGTAGATATGAGGGCGTGGGAGGCCTGACCACCCAAACAGCAGTGGGACGGGATACACAGGTGGTCCCGGGAATGAACAGCACGGCCTTGTCAGTCAGCAGAGCAGTTAAGACCCAGTCGCACATGCATACACACAGATAAACGTCCACACAAGACCTGAGATAAGCAGGGAGACGGGCGGAGGAGGCAGGGAAGACCAGAAAAAGGGGAAACTCGAGAGGTGGAAGGAGATTTGATATGAAATTAAGCCGCCGGTGTGGAGGGATTCTGGGTAAAAAAACAATATCCTCCTCCCTGCAAAGCTCAGACGGGAGCGAGCGAGAGAGAGAGATGAAGGTCGAGCTCCTCATTAATCCAGATTAAATGGTGAAGGCCACCGGGGGAGGAAAAGAGCAAGAGAGGGGGCGGGGGGGAGGGAAGTGGGGGCAGAAGAGGAGGAACACCTGGGTCAAGCCCACACAGACAGACAGGAACCTCATTTACAGGAAACATGACAGTAAGTTTGAACTGAGTTTGACTAAAGGTTAAAACAAATCAAATCACTTTTGAAGTATGGACGACCTTTGACCCTGCCAAGTTGAGACAAGCGTCTGTTATTACTGTTTGATTTAGTAAAAATGCTGCGTGGATGTAAACACGGGATGTGAGTAGCAGCTCCTCTGGCTACTACCTGCAGCCAGAGGAGCACATGCATGTATGTATGTGTGTGTGTGTGTGTGTGTGTGTGTGTGTGTATCTGGCCAAGCAGCTGGAGGATTAGTGTGACCCAGGGGCCTCAGTGACCCACAGGGAGCTCCTTCTCCCTGGGTCACGCAGCTGGCCTCAGCTCGGCGAGAAGTGAATGTGTTTAGCCTGGATGCAGAACTTTGTGAAATTCATTCAAACCACGTCAAATGGCGGCGATATCCGAATATTCCATAAATCCACATTTGACTGGGTGGAGCTGAGGGGACGAGTGCGGCGAGGATGTGTTTGTGTATTGTAAGTGTCAGACTGAGATATCTGTTTACCCATTCACTTACATAACACATGGGAGAGGGTCAGCAGGACGAAGACACACAAACACACATACACACACATGTAAAACCTGAACATGAAATTATAGTCCGACAAACAGGGTGTTTATCTTTAGTTAACCCAGATGGAAAAGATCATGTTGAGTACCTGAGTTTACCTGTCTGCTGTCACCGCTAAAAATTCTCCTCCACAGCTTCTACATTTGCCGCTGTAATATAAGAAAAACATGCCAGACATGGCAGATTACTGCCGGATTAAAATGCTGGTTGCCGTCGGTGACGCCAATTAAACCAGCACCACTAATCTAGTGTGAAAAGAGCTCCTGACAACAAGAGACATGTCCACAGTAGGTGTGTTTGCATTCAGCTGTCAGGTTACGCTCGCATTCAACATGCAGACATCAAATAACAAAAATTAAAAAATAGCAAAATTATAAAAATAAAATGCAAATGAGATATTTTCTGTGTCTTTTACAGAAACATAAAAAAAGAAAGTGAAAACATATTCCACTTGTAGAAACAAAAAAAATTGTTGATGTTTTACAAAAGAACAAAACGATGATGTAAAGAAAAAGGGAGACAGGCAGTGAGACAGATGTAGACACCCGTCTGTCCCTCTCAGGTCTATATGGAGCAGCAGTGCAGGGTGTGATGAAAACCACAGGGACGATACAGAGTGGAGCTGTAATGACACGCTGTGTAGTACATCTGACTCACACCTCCAGAACATCCGCACCGTGTAACACACTCACCACACACACTCTCACAGTGTGTGTGTGCGTGTGTGTGTGGTGAGCGCAAATAACAGAGCGAGCATTACATACATATTTATACACATGTGAATGTGTGTTGGGGTGTCTATGGTTACATACCCAGCAGTGAAAGAAAAATGTGCGTCCATCTGGGACTGCTGGAGTGTGTGTTGCCATTTAGGCGGAACATCCTCCTTATGACAGTGAAGAATTTGGGTGGATGGTGATAGTGTGCCAGATGGGTGTTTTTCTTTCTTTTTTTGGGGGGGGGGGGTTAGGGTTACGCTGCACCTGCCCCCAGGAAACGGAAGAAATTAGTGGCCTATCCTGGTTGCCTGAACGCACCCGACCCTCATAAGTGCTTCACACTAAACTGGAAAACACACAAATACACACCAGGGAAGACAAAAGGTGATTCACAATGAAATTATTCATCACTGATTAAATGTTAAATAAAAAATGTAAATACAATAAAAAAAAGCTTTAACTAACTTTATACAAACATGTAATCAATAGTGTAAAACACACATTTGTGTCTTTTGTTCACACACACACACACACACACACAGACATGCATAAAATATTTGTGCAGATGCTCAGACAGTTAATGACATTAGCACATTTATTTTCTGAATATCCCGATTGCAAAGACGAAGCGGACATGCACATGCATATGTGAGCACATCTGCCTGTCATGTGCTCACCTGTTCACCCACTGATGCTGCACTGACGTGCACTGCATGCATATACTATATACAGGGAGGCAGCTGCTGCACGACACTGCCAACCCTGCCCACACACACACACACACACACACACGCACACACACGCACACACACGCACACACACACACACACACACACACACACACACACACACACACACATTCATATGCATGAGTAGCAAATGTCTTTGTGTACCTTGTTCAAGCTGTGGTTTAACAATGTGATATCTATTGTAAAATAGTTCATTATTTATTTTCGTGTATTGCACAAGCCGACATGTTCATTAGTACATGATGCATTCTCCAGATTCTCCGAATTCATCCACGTCCACACTCACATGGCACATACATTAATACATACATACACATTGTACACACACACACACACACACACACACACAGTCAGTGGTGACTGTGCTGAGTGCTGCAGACACGGAGCAGGCCTGGCTGGCTCCACACCAGAGGAAACCATTAGCCACTCTGGATCTGGCCATGGAGGCAGCTCTGCTAATCAAACCAGCCTATGTCAACAACAGCAGTGGAAACTGGCTCTCACCGAAAACGCACGTGCCTCATCTGAACGGGCCTGTGTTTACACTCTGGGCTACTATACACCGAGCGATGACAGCGAGTGTGTACAGTATCAGTGGCAGGTAGCAGCGGCTCCACTGGAAGGTTTGGGTTTGTAATGAGAAGGTGAGGAGAGATGGGAGGCGCCACAGCACACGGCCTGTATGTAAACCACGAGTCGGCCCGTTCTCATAAAGCTCAAATGAACTTTTAATGACTCATTCATCATTTTACTGATGTCATGCTTCAGATCAACACAACACAGCGTTTTTCATATTATCCCGGCGGTCTGAGCAGAATTTGAAGCGTTTAGCTGTGACAGATCTGCCAGAGTACAGGCCGCTCCCTTTCCTGGTTCGCCAGAATGTACGAGCCACTCAGGAGGTCAAATGTGAGACTGACTTCTGGGACGGTCCTCCAATGGAAAGAGTGATCGTGTAATGGAGACATGTTGGGAAAAGCAGGGAAGTCACAGTAACGACAAAAACAGATGGTCTCGCTTTTCACTGGATGCAGAAACTCTGCACTGCTCACATTCGATTTCCCAGATTACACCAGGGTCAAACCAAGTTCACTCAATATCTATTCTATTCTATTCTATTCTATTCTATTCTATTCTATTCTATTCTGGCCAAAGAAGAGAACAGGGAGCTGAGCTAGATCTTTTGATTTATTTATAACCTAACAATTTCATTTTTGCGTATGCAGACCCGAGAGGACGTGTGAAAGAGGGATGAAGAGGAAGACAAAGAGGGAGATATAGAGAGGAAGAAAAGATTGACGGAATGGTAGAAAAATGTAAAGAAGAGAAAAAAAGCAAAGTGAGTGTAAACAGGCGCAGCGTCCGCTGGCGGAGCTGTGACGGAGCTGGCTAAAGCCCTTTCATTCCTCACCGCTGATTCCATTACACTCTCCGGTGTGCGAGAACAAACACGGTTAGCTCGACAAACACTGCACACCGGGGGGTGGGGGGGTGGGGGGGTGGGGGGGTTTCCTTCATACAGAACCCGCAGATAAGAACAGGGTCACAGCACCTCCAGGGAAATCCAGCAAATCAATCTGCACATTGCTTCTTTGTGCCGATTATTTAAAAAATAAAAATATTTAATAAATAAAAATAAATCACCTCTGAAACCACTCAGGCCGGCTCCTGAGAAGACATGGCCAGCTGTTAGCGGGGGAACACGGAGCTCTCCAGGAGCCGAGACATTAAATGAGTTACGGACGGAGACAATAAGTGTAACTGAATTGGGTTTAAAGTGAGTCATTGGACAGCTGGACAGCAGGACAGCTGGGGGGGGGGGGGGGGGGGGGTGATGACTTATGAAGCCATGAGACGCAGGATTGAGTTTTAATAAGGACGAGAATATGATTTCTCCACTGACCTTGAAAAAGCCACTCACTCAAATTCTCGGAGAATTCCGAACGACGCGGTCTAACGACATTACTGCGCTCAAACGATGACAGACCGCTGCAATAGATACAGGCAGGAGGCAGGAGGCAGGAGGCAGGAGGCAGGAGGCAGGAGGCAGGAGGCAGGAGGCAGGAGGCAGGAGGCAGGAGGCAGGAAGCTGAGTCCCAGTCATCCAAACCAGACACAGAAATGAATGAGTAAATATGAGCTATTCACTTCCATTACCCCTCTCATCTTTTCCTCATTCACTCATCCTGCTCTGATCACTTCTCTTTCACTCCGACGGGAGCGCGGCCGTTTGTTGTTTCCCATCACGCGTTGCCAGGTGCGTCATTAGAGCCTCGGCGAACGCCACAAGGTGAAAAGGTTTGTGTGCTGAGACATGGTGGAGAAAGCCAAGTGGCTGGAAGTGTGTGTGTGTGTGTGTGTGTGTGTGTCAGTGTGGGCTTTTCTCAGGAAGGTCAGATGAGAGTCCTTAAGGGCCACTTTCCCACACACTCTACATGCAGAGGAGAATCAAGAAGTGGCCCTGTGTTTTTTTTAAGGAGGGGCAGAGAGAGCTGGATGAAAGCAACAAGATGCTCTTAAAGTGATGGACTACACACACGCAGGAGAAAAAGTCTGTCTGTCATGAACACAGACTTTTACACTGTGGCGGTGAGACTCGACCCAGCCCGTCGCTTCCATCGTCCGGATGTGACCAGGGCTTTGTGAGGCCGGTCTGGTCCCTCGCTGGAATCCCTGTGCTCCCTGACTCACAGGCCACCGGCTGCACATTAATCAGCCAATTATCAGGACTGGCCGGCAACGACGCTGCTACAACCTGGCCCCCTAATCCAATCACCTCAGGGAGTGGGTCGGGGGGGGCAGTGATTGGATAACCTGAGGCTGGGTCGCCGAGCTCCTGACCTGCTGCTTTGAATTGGTAATGACTTTAATATTCTCCATATGGCCGCGTGCGCGTGTGTGCGTGCATGTGTGTTTTCACTCCCCAGCCTGGAGGCTGCGCCGCAGCCCGGTGTTAATGGCCACTGGAGAGGTAGGGAAAAGCCAAAGCGGCACTATCACCCTCCCTGGAGCTTCTACTCCTCTTTCCAAATCCGCTCTCCCACACTTCAGCCCCTCTTGTTGGCCGCGGCGCCGGAGCCCTCGGCGCTAAATCCCCGGCTGAGATCCACGTTTTTCATCGGCCCTGCTACTTTGGCGTCCGCCACGAAACGAAACTCCTGCTTCGAGAGGTGAGAACAGCCAGACAGCTCCTGGTAGAATGAACCCACAGTGTGGGCTGAGACCGGAATGTTTTCCAAAAGAGTGAAGAAGTGACAAGTCGACGTCGGACTTTATGGTCACTGAGTTTCCTCCTTTTGCAAAATGTCCAATTCACACACTAATACCATCATGTGGTTATTTGATAATAACAACGATGCTCGTGAGCTTTCATTCTGGAATCTATATCACACATGGACACGTTGACACTCTGCAACATAAAGTGCTGATCCCACCTCCATTTTATCACCAGTCATCTGACGCTTAACTCTGTGTAAGCTTCACTGTCCTGTCCTGTCCACACACACACACACACACACACACACACACACACACACACACACACACATCTCCCAGCCCTCCGGCTGCAGCCCCAGCCGGCTCCACACAAAGGCAGGCCAAATGTATGCTAATGAGAGCCAGGCCAATGGTGGAGCCGCACTCATTCAGAGAGGAAATGGCTTTCAATAATGGCGGCCCCCCGGGGGGACCGTGCACAAAGTTCAGCTCCACTTTGAAAAATGCATTCAATTCACTGCGGTGTGCGCTCTCTCTCTCTCTCTTTTCCTCCTGTTTTCCCCTCTCAGTGAAAGAAAGAAAAAGAGAAAGATTCCGGGAATATATCTGTGTCCCGTCCTCCGCTGCCTCTGCAGTTATACTCGTGGGGGTCGGAGGAGAAGAGGTTTATCTTCACAGAAACATCAGGAACACAAACACGCTGCTGCTGAAGCGAGCGTCTCCTGGAGCACGTTAGCTGTTCATATACATTTCAAACAGATGATGCTCTACAGATCCCAGGCCTGCAGATACTTCAAAGACCAGACGATCAACACTTAAATAACAATAATCAATATTTCAAGAGCTGATGAACATTGTTTGAACCCGACTTGTCATCTTCACACATATAACACAGAGAACTACAAGCCTTCACTCCCGGTATCACAGCTCAAACATCCACTTCACAGATTCATTTTCTCATTTCTAATGGTTACACACACACACATCATCCAGCAGAAATCAGAGGACGCTCCTGCACGGAGAATAAAGGAGGGCTGCGCTAATGATCATTCCTTATTTCCGAGAAAAGATTCACGTCTACAAAAAAAAAAAAAAAAAATCACTGAAAGGAATAATTGCTCATTAAAAATTGCCGGTGACAAACCATTTCAGCAATAAAAGGCCAAACACAATGTTCGTTTCTGTCCAGCTGAATGGCTGAGAGGGTTTTCAATTTTCCGGACCTGCTTCGGTTTCATTCCGGATAAACTTTGGATAAGTGCTGCTTCTTTCTGCTTCTGTCCTGCACATAAGTATAGAAGGGCCGAGCTGTCGAGGGTCATCTGAGTCTCCCTCAGCCTGTCTGTCTCCGTTTGGGTTGGTCTCCATAGTTACAGTTGGCTGATCTCTCTTTCCCTCTGCTGCTCGCTCATGTTCCTCCTCCACTCTTCTTCTCTCCCTGATTGGCAGAATATCTCCTGGCCTCTAAGCTAGTGCTGATGTCTGGGCTCCCTGGTGCCTGTCATATCAGGAGGGGCAATAACCCATGAAATGACTCTTCTCCTTCTCTCACTCTCCTCCTCATCCTCCTCCTCCTCTCCATCCCGGCCTCCTCCCTCTTCCTCATTCTCCTCCTATCACTTTCCTTACCCCATGCCAGCACAAAAAATGAACCAGCCACACACACATGCACACACGTGCACACACACGCTCCTGCACATACATACACACACTAGACATTAAAATAGTGGTGCGGTTAGACGTTTGCATGTATGGGGACCTGATTTGAGAGGAGAGCGTTAAAATAAATAAAAGCAAGTGCAACTTATACATCCTTCAAAGGAGCAAACCATACTCATACATACGTGTGTGCGTGTGTGTGTCTGCGTGTGTGTGCCCTGCTCTTCGGAGAGCTGATCTCGCCGGTTCCTGGGATGAGTAGATGCTCCCAAGGCAAACACTCCAGATTTAATTATAAGCTCTGAGGAGGATTAGTCTGTGCCGTGTGTGTGTGCGTGTGAGAGAGAGAGAGAGTGGGGGGAGACACAAAGGGAGGGAGAGGCACACTTATCCCTTCATTTCCTGCACTGAGGAGTGAAGCACATCAGTCTCACCTGGGCTGTGTGGGGTACTGTCGCTCCACATCCTCATAGCGATGCGCAGGTCGAGGCTCAGCAGCTCTCGGCGCCGTCTGTGAAGACACACAACACAAAGACTGTAAGAGCGCGGACTAAAAAAGGTCAAAGGTTCATATGTCCAACACTGAGAGTCAAACACTTTTTAAAAACCAATTCAAACAGCGTAAGCCATGTGGTGGAGACCTCACGTCCTGAGGGCGTGTGTGTAACCACAGTCATACTGCAGCCTCTAAACACGACAACATGCACGTGTCCGTGTGCGGCGGCCTCGCGGTTCAGTGGAAACAAAAAAACACGGGAGGGAGAAGTCGTGGAATGCCCCACATGTGGTAACACAAACACATGCAACATGTGTGTACAGTTCATGAAAACACACAGAGAGAGACATCAGGAAGTGATTGATTTAAGCCATGCCCACACTGGGCCGGATAAATCTGGGAATGCTGTTTACTCCCTTTCACAGGAACTTAATCTGAACCTATAGATGATTGAAGTGGAACACAAGAGGTTTTTCTGCTCCCTCGCTTCTGGAGACCATTTGTCAAAATAACTCTAAAGTTCTATTTTACGCTCAGAAAAAGAGATTACACATAAATAATGTAACTATAAATTAATAGCAAACATAGGTGATATAGGCGAAACTTTCCCAAAAAGCATAAATTTGTTGGTGTGAAAAACAACCCGACTGTAGAAACAGATGTGACAAATCAGGCCTGAAGGCTGAAGAGGTGTGTGTGTGTGTGTGTGTGTGTGTGGGTGGGGGGGGCATACAGTTTCAGTGATCTGTAATCTAGATCCTGGGCTCTGAGCTTTCACATACAAACACAGGCTATTTACTCAATCACCGTTTCCTCAGTCAAACACACAATCCACCACTGTAAGCACAACACACACACACACACACACACACGCACCCAACACTGGTCAAACACAAACCAGCCGCCACATGTGCGATAACTGTCTCGCACATGTGTACACGCGCAGCAGAGAGACAAGCATGGAAATCTAACGAGGTAAACAGTCGTACACTCTGACGCAGAGTGTATACACACACATTTACTATCTCACACCCACACACACACATACAGCATATACATGTACACACAATAACAAAAGGCCTAAATGACTCAGACTCATTCCGCATGTCAATGCAGCAGCACATTACCTGATGCCATTAGTATGTCTCTGTAATGTCTCTGAATAGGAGCCAGGAAGTGAAAGCACATCGGATCTATGGCTGCTGCTCCATCCACTGAAGGAGCTTTGTGTGTGTCTGTGTGTGTGTGAGTGTGTGTGTGAGTGTATGTTAATAATATGGTCGTCAGGGTGGGGGTGTGCGTTGTCTTGGGCAGGTTTAATGTGATGTCGGGAAGTGAATGCTCCATCTTTAGATGGCAGCGTGTGTGTGTGTGTGTGCGTTACCTAGGGGACATTATGCAAAGAGGTGTATAATGTGAGGTAAAGGGGCATTAGTCTCAGACAGAAGCTGGGACTCAGGTGGGAGACCTTCAGCGTGAGTGTGTGTGTGTGTGTGTGTTGAACAAGGCATAATACATCTTCAGAGTATGAAGTAGGGGGATAGAGAGAGGAAGAGAATGATGAGGATGGGCGGAAATGTGTGTTTGGATAAATTGAGAGGATATTTTGTCTGTTGATTGTATTAACATAATGGCCTGCAGCCATAAGTCTGGATGATGCCTGTATTAACTCACACACAGATTAAGGATGTCGATCATACGGATGCTTTACTGGTCGAAGCCCATTCCCCCCAAAGCAGACAGCCAGCGTCTGTGCCACATGACATTCCCGGGAAATGTGGCACAGACACTGTGCCATGTACATGCGTACAAGTAAATAAACACGCCATAGGAGACAATCACCATGGCAACAGGCAAAATAGCAATCTGAAATTCATCCGGGTTTAACGGCAAGAGTCAGATCGCAGAAGAAACGATCAGCAAGCAAATGCCTTCATCTTCACAGATTTGGAGGTGGAGAGTGATGACACACACTGTTCCTCACACACAACGCAAGTTCACACATGAAAAAGTCAGCTTCTCTCTGGTCTAAATACACAGACACACACACACTCGAAACTGTCAAAGTAACAGACTAAAGATGGAGCTCCCTGCAGTTTTATGCATCTGTGTGTAATTTACACACAAACCTTTCAATGGGCAGATCTTCAGGCCTCCTTTAATACGCTCTCACAAGGAAAAAGCAAATGAGTTTGAACGTATCACAACAATCTTTGTTATGAAGTGTATAATCCGGTGAATGCGCTGACAGAATGGTTGGCACGTGTGCCACTGTGAATGAGCAGCAAGTCACTTTTCCATTTTTCCAAATTAGAAAGCCGCGCTTTGACAGTGCCAGATGATAAGAACTGGAACACAACACACACACACACACACGCGCGCACACATACACACCAATCAACTCCAGCAGCACAGCTGTCGCATTCATCACAAAGTATTGCCGGAGCTCAGGAAATGAATTTCTTGGAGCACTTTTGACTTTGCTATAAATTTGCGGTGCTCACATATACAATAAGCCTCGAATGGAAGTCCAAGTGCTTTGACACAATGCCTGAGGAACGCTTTCATCCTGTGACTGAGCTCCTCACATGGGCCTTTTCCAAACCTCCTCCCTATGCCGGCTCTTTTCAAATGGCATAATTAGCCTTCTGTCTTGCCATCCATTCCTCCATACATCCATCCATCCTTTTCTTCCCTGCTCCATCCATCTTGGATGATCATTAAGCTTGTGTCTCCAGGTGGAGCCCGTGCCTGGAACCCTCACACGGAACGGTAACCAACAACTAACCAACTCGCACAGGTCAAAGAGCCTCGTACATGCAGCCAGATCCAGCCTGTTGGCATTAGGAGGTAGTGGGAGTGTGTATGGATCTCAGACAGGAGGCTCACTTGCCCCCCAGTGTCCACTACACACTCCCACACCTGGACCCGGCTCACTCTGAGCTCGTTAGCAGCAGATGGTACAAACACGCACACACAACCACACACACGGCGACCAAAGGTTACACACACTCAGACTGGAATGCAGTCTATTTTGGTAATAGGCCAATCTGCTGGTAATTGTCCCCATTGTTGGTGTTTACTTAGGCCTCACCTCTTGACCTTAGAGGGTTTTCACACTGACATTTGGGTCCAGTGTTCATCTGGGACACGCATGTGTTTCTGCCGTCTAATCCTTCTCTATCAGGGCCTAATGGGTAACAGGTATTGTGAAACGGTTTCTACAGCTCCACTTCAAACTCTGGATTGAACCTGTAAACTGTTTACGCAGACTGTTTGCATTTCTTTTAGCATGCACAAAATGTGATCAGCTGCAAGTGGACAAATACTCGCAAAAGACGACAGTTTCTTTTGCAGTTGGTGGAAGTTTTTCATTAGTTAAAGTGGCGATTAGCCATTTCCTAACATCTCCTAATTGGACAATTGATGTCACTCCTCAAATGCAATGGGTCCAGTGAGCTGCTGCTGGTTACATAAAACACATGCATTCACACTGATTGTTATTAGAACAGTTAACTTGATGTTAATTACAAACAAAATGAGTGGCTTTCTAATAAAGGAAAACTGTCTTTAACTTGCACATGGGTCTATTTTGTTGCCTCAATTTGTAATTAACATGAGTCCTAAAGCTGTACCATGTGTGTCTGTGCGTGTGTGTGTGTGTGTGTGTGTGTGTGTGGCCATGGCAGTGGCCATGGGGTGTTGTTTATTGACTCACAGGGGTTGTGTCCCTGCTCCTCTCCCCTTATGCAGGTCTGTTTGCCTCCCCACTGTTCACTGAAATAACATCCAAATACCCCTGTGAGTTTGTGTGTGTCTGTGTGTGTATGTGTGTGTGCGTGCGTGTGCTCTTGATGCCGCTGAGGCAGTTATGTCTCTTACATGAGACTAAGAGTGGACCATGCTAATGCTGAGTTTGTTTTCTCCAGGCAGAATATGGAGAGTGTGTGTGTGTGTGTGCATGTGCGTGCAGGAGCCTGGATGAAGCCTTGACGTTTCACACATGCTTCAGAAACACACACACACACACACACACACACGTCTTCGCCTTAAAGTGGTGTCAGTCATGTGTCTAAGCGCTGTGATGCGGTCTCCTCCTTCCAGACACATATTTGGCAGATGTGAGGGTTGACACCAAAACCAGTGACGGGGGCTTTGATGACTCCGGCTCCTCGTGCCATCCAGCAGCCGACTGCAAATGTCGCGAGGCTGATCTGTTTTTTAACCTTCACATACTTGGATGTTAACTCGAGCCAACAGCAGAAGCTTTGAGGGAGCTGTGGAGCATTGGCAGGGTCAGTATGAGGTGATGTCCACAGGCGTGACAGGGGTTTCCCCTCTGTGGTAGGTGAAGTGGTTGCTCTATATATCGTGCACCGTCTCACCATGTCCTCACCACTGTTCACCTGCTGCTCCACCTGCTGAAATCCCAGAGGTTGTCAGGAAGCAGCATCGCAGTTTACCTTCTGCTGGTGAAGACACCATGAATCTTCAGTGATGGAAAACCTCTGAGCTTTGGCTTGAATAAAAATCACTGAACTGAGTCACAGTCTAAAGAGAAAGCTGGTTTCTGGCGAAACCGTTGTCAGGTTGTCGTTCTTTGCTTCTTCTGTAAAGTGTGACCTCAGCGGAGATCACAGAGCGGCGACGCACTTTGAAGAGAGGCTGAGCTGGAGTGAGGAGGAGAATGGGAGATTTCTATCAACCTGCAGACAGATCACACTCTGCAGTTTGCCCCTAGGCCAGAGACAAGCTGTGGGGATAAAGACAGACATCCAAATAAGTCCCTGTAGGCCTCCGCCAACCCAGATGGGGAGGAGGGAGAAGAGGTAGGATAAAGAAAAAAAAAGTAAAAATCCTCACCGGGTTGCTGTGCAGCATTGAAATGAAGTAACTTAAAACAAAAGCGAGGAGGGAGGGAGGGAGGGAGGGAGAGGAATGTGTCGGGCCTCAGGGATGAGCTGGAGAGACAAGGACAGAGAGGAGGAGGAGGAGGAGGAATCCGTGGATGGAATCACTCATTGTGACTTTGCAAAGTGGAGAGAGGAAGAAAGGTGTTAACACGTGTGTGGAAACTCTCGTTAGCAGCTGATGGGAACATCAAGCTGGAACCAGACGTTGGCTGTTGTCTTCGTCTCCCCAAGAGTGAGAGGAAGAGTCTGCGTCAGTGTGTCTGTGAGGGAACGTTCTCCAGGAGCAGATGATGTATGATGTAGGAGATTGTTTATGGTTTCTAAAAGTGTATTTCATTATTCACAATATCAACATTCAACACACCAAAACATGGCAAAGCAGCCACATGAATCCACCTCTGACTAATCAGAAACTGTAGTCGACTGCTGCTCTGATCCCTCGTCTTCATCTCTAATTGGAAAACAAATACGCACACGGTTTGAGTTCATTTCACTTTTTTTTTTTTTTTAAGTACGCAAATCAATTTATTTTCCGAATATTCATGAAGAATCGGTTCCTGATAATGCCCTATCCTGGAACTTATAAAGGCATTAGTGCAAAATTCAATTACATTTGCATTGCAAAACATGGAATTATCTCACCTGAGTGGGAAATGGGCTCGCAGGGCTGGATTCTAGACTAAATCGCTTGTGGGGAAGAACAATCTCTGACTTTCATTCCATAATTATCACCCTGAAACCCAACATTTCCATACTGCACAGCAGTCGACTGCGAGCTGCCGTATTCCTCCTCTGTCATTTCTCGGCTGCTTAGCTACCGCTCTTCAGTGGCTTGTTCAGGATTATTATGGGCTGCAGGATTCAAACGCTAGCATGTGGCGGGGCCCGGGCAATTATACAGGCCAGAATAGCACTCAGCCCAGTCCAGAGAGTCAGGGACCAACAGGCAGCCTGTAATCAGCACAGGCCTGGACGGCAGCATGGGTTGGTAGGTAAGGGATACTGTGTGTGTGTGTGTGTGTTTGTGTGTGCGCGCATGTGCGTCAGCTGAGAGATGAACTCGGAAAACAGCTTCAGTTTGGTGAATGCTGAGGTTTATCATTATTTAGGTACAATAAAAAAGAGAAGACTTTTTGTTGGGGATACATATTGGCCTTATATGATGCACCCCCCCCCCCCCCCCCCCCCCCCCGCCCCCGGTGCTCCCCCCCCCCCCCCCCGCCTCTTGTACTTCAGTCGTTTATGTCAAAGCCTCCATGTGTCTGCCACTTCCCTCATCCCATCTGTCTCTTCCTCATGCCAACGCAGCTCCCCGTTTCCAGCTCCATCTCCCATCCTTCCCATCTTCCCCCTTTAAGTCCTATTTGCTCTCTTCTCTCTCTCCTGTATCCTCTGTGCTCGTCAACAAATACAGTGTGTGTTTTCCCTCACCTTGTCCACACTGACACTCCCACTCCCTCATTACCATCTCGCCCCCTCTTGTCTTTGAAAGCAGCTTTCTGGGGGCCAACACAACTTTTGTGCCAGCTTACCCACAGATACAGTACATGAAGAACAGCACATAGGAACTTTCTGACTTTTTCAAACACCGAGGTGCCCCCCCCCCCCACAAAAAGCTTTTTACTCACTGTATGTTCACAGATGAATACGTGCACATCATTAGGACTGTGGGCGCAGAAACCATCAGGGGCTTTTGCCTGTGGGCATGAAGCGCCGCGTGCAGATCAGCACTGTCTGTGTGTGTGCGACTGTGAGTGTGTGTAGGCCATCTATCACCGTGACAGGCTTGTGCGTGTTTACTTAATGATGTGGGGGTTTATTTATGAAGTGATGGCCGACGTGTGGGCGGCGGAGAAAACGTGAGAGAGGGGAGAGATTGAGACAGCCCGAGGATGTGACATTAAAATATCATCAAGGTGATGGATGTCCGCACACACAACATTAGAGGGGAATACAAAAAACAGCTGTGCAACGGATGACAAGTCGTATCTGGACTTGTGCGTGTCTGTGTGTGTGCGTGTGTGGTTTTCTGTGGCTTTCGTGTTCATTTAGGTGCCACATGTGCTGCCAGTGTTGTTTACCATTGGAGGTGTAATGAGTTGAAGTAAAAGATGCATGAGTTCATAAGTGTGTGTGTGTGTGTGTTTCTCCTGTACTGTCTGTCTCACAGTACAGACACAGTATACTAGGGATGGTCAGCCATGTGGACATACAGCAGAGTTACATTATAATTAACATGACGTGACATGCGACCTGGACACGTGCCTGATGTTCGACTGCAGCACAGGATGCACAGGCCAGTGAACGACGACCAATCACAACCACTGGAGGGTAAACAGTCAATGAATGAATGAATTTGTTGATTAATGCTCTTTTCTCCAGCTCAAATTAACCCTCAAAGAAACTTTAAAGACCAGCCACAACATGATTAAAACAACATGACGGAACAGTTGGCTGACACTACTCTGCAGATCATGCTAACTTTTATACTGAAAAAAAAAAAATTCCCACTGTATAACATTTCCAATTTAATAGGAGATGATCAGCCGTGACGAGTACAGAGCTCAGCCCGTGAAATCAGTTGGATAACGTCCTCTG
>JAFBJQ010000369.1:132176-167176 GCA_016785345.1 Trinectes maculatus | reverse complement strand
TTTTTATCACTGACTCGCTCTCTGCCACCCACCAGACCCTCTCTACATACTAACAGACCCTCAGAGAATGAATGCACACAGCCAAGTTTTCACACCCCTCTTCCCCCGAACCCATTAGCCAATCCCTGGGCCCATAATTAGTTCTGCCATTTTGATTGAGCGTCTGTGTCGCTCTCCAAATGAAACAACACTGTAATTATCTCATTATGCCATGGCCTCCATCACTGACAACACCAAATATAATCATATTAATGACTGAAGACAGACGTTAGGTTTGGATAAAATGCTTTGGGGGCTGAAGCAGTTTGCTGGTTGACAATGTGACAGGTTTCTTTGCTTCTCACACACCAAGAGGATGACGTGAGTGTGTATGTACGAGCACACACATGCACCTATCCCATCCTATGTATGTACATATGTATATAGAGCCAAACAATGCAAAAACACAAATAATAAAGTCAGAATCTCCTTACAGAAATGTCTCTGTATATAATGTATGGAGGTCAAATTAATATGGGCATCAGGCTGCCTGACATGCAGATACTGCAGTACAATCAATAAATCAATAAAGACTTATTTTGCCCATTAGCTCAACCACAGGAGTTGATACCACTTCTGCGTGACGAGTTATTCCTTCAAGCATCGGATTGCATCCATATTTCAGAGCATCTGACTATGCAGGTTGATCCGACGCCACGCTGAGAGGCGGAACACAGGAGGAGGAGGAGGAGGAGGAGGAGGGGGAGAAGATTAGACGCAAGAGCAGGAAATGAAAGATGCGTCAGAAGACAGAATGAGAGCAAAGGCAAACAGCAGCTTCAAGACAGAGACGGAGAGACAGTGAAATAAAGAGAGAGCGAGAGAGAGAGAGAGAGAGAGAGAACTGGGAGTGGAGACAGGACAGGAGAATCATATGAAAGAGACCAGCAGAGAGTGTGTGAGAACAGCCACTGTCCCGTGGTGTGAGAGCCGACTAATTAGGAAGAGTGAGAGTTTGCTGACATTTCCTGGCTGTGACCAGCTGACTGAAACACAACACACTGTCTCTGCACATGTTCACTCATTCATCGCCACCTTCGTCTTCCTCCCTCCTTCTCTCAGCACAATGGTGCATTGTCAAAAAAAAACACATATCTCTAGCGAGTCTTTTTACGTCTCTCCACTTTGGCCTCTCTTTGTTTCTCACTCGTCTTTCATCTCATCTCCCTGTTTCTTGCTCCGGCTACAAAGGCTGCCTTCTGCCTAATGAAGTTTGACAGCCATAGCTAACCTTTTTTCTTCCACAGGTCAGCCGCGAGCGTAGCTCTAATCAAACGTGATGCCCATCACAGCACACACCTGCCTTTGACGGCCTAATGAAAATGTCCGATGGTAAATTAGGCAGACGGCGGCAGGCGTCCACAGTTGAGGGCATTGACAGGAGAGGAGAGGACCGGGGGTGGGGAGGAGGGGGGGACGTGCACGTCTCAGCTGGAAAAACTGTGCAAACACACCCAGATCATACATTACTGTTACTGTACCTGAGATATTTGGATAAAGCTACATTTGCATGGCGGATTTATCCAGAACACACCGCCTCTCATTTACGCTGTATAACAAAGACATTTTTTTTTCCTCCTCAGCATCATTAAAAGTGTCAAACGCAAAAGATGAAAGACGAAGATACGTCGTTTCCTTGGAAACAATTAAAACCCTGCATGCTCCAGCTCTAAACAACGGCTTCACAGGACCATAACAAGACCATATATATATATATATAACAAATACAGTAACTGACAGTATGCTGAGACCAATATATTCATGCACTGGTGTAAAACTCTGAACCACACACAGTTTTGTTGCTAGGTTACGCTTCCTTGCAGAAACATCACATGTGGGTGGCTGGGTGTGTGTCTGACCGTGTCTGTGTGAATGAAAGGGGGTGGGTTGGTGGGGGGACTAGCCGAGTGCGGTTATACAGACGCCGTGTCCACGTCCGAGCCACAGGTGGTGGGACGTGAATGGAACGAGCTCAAGATCAACATGCACAGCTGAGGTAGTTACAGTCGCCACCTTCATTGATTACTGTAGATTATTGAAAAGAGCCGTGTGCAGTATGATCATTCTCTCACATTCCTGGGCCTTTCTGACCACTTTTCTCTCTCACATACAGAGCTACAGAGCCAAACAGGGGTTCATCATCCATCATACTAATGCTGAAGACTATCATATATACATTAAGAACAGAGGGGGGTTGGGGGGGTGGAGAAGTGATACGGTGAGAGACAAAGAGAGAGAGAGACAAAGAGAGAGAGATAGCGAGAGGAAGGAGAAAACAGGCTGGTAATGAAGTACCCACCACGAGTGGATGAGAGCTAAAGTGGTCTAACAGATGTGTCAGGCTGCTAGACTGTGGCTAATTATCCCTCCTTCTCTTTTAACTGCATCTTCTCCTCTGTCACTTCTCCTCTCGCCAATCCACACAGCCTACCAAAGACGCTTTCTCGCTCTCCTCTTTGGCGTTTCCTTTCTCCCTCTCCCTCCGTCTGTCACGTCTTTCCATTCCCATCTGTCTCGTTTCCATGTCCAGCCTCTCCCTGCCCGCACCCTCTCCTTTTGGATCTGGATTAGACTGAGTGTCTGGGGTTTAGTTTTTGATTTGCGAGTCGACAGAGTTTAAGTTGAGGGAAGTTTTAATGTGGCCTCAATCATCTCGTACGTGAAACCTCTCTAGATTTCACTTTTCTGCAAGTCAAACCGTGAGCTGTCCAGAAATTCAGATGACAACATTGATGAAGTGTTGAACTTCTGCCAAGACGATTTGGAATCATAGTCAAACAGAACTGAGCATGTGCGGCATCGCAAACATGCAAGAGTCTCTGAGCCTGAGTACGAGCGTGATGCCAGGCACACAGAATTACAAACTAATACAGAACATCAAATTAAAAACTATCAGGAGGTTTGGTCCTCAGAGGACAACTTGACTCCAGCTCACCTGTTTGCTTGGTTCTGGAGAGATGGTGGAGGTCTGGACTTGTTGACCTTGGCGTAGAGGCCTTCCAGCTCCTCGGCAGAGGCCTGGGGGAGGTACGGCCCTGCTGTTGTGGCTGCAGGGGAGGGCGTGCGACTGATGAACGTCTGAGGTGAGGGAGGGTGGCGGAAATTGTTGATGCGGGCGTAGTTGGGGTCACTCTCGTCGTCTTCAACATCGGGGAAGGAGGCCTGGTCGGGGGTGACGTGACCGGAGTGGGTGTCGATGAAACGCGAGTCGTATCTGTTCAGACAGATAAACATGAATTCACTTCTCCTTTTGTCTCGTGCTGTACATGCAACTGGGCAGATGTTTTGGGAAAACCAGACATGTTGCTGCAGGAGGATGATTGAGGCACAGTGTCTGTCAATCACAGCATTTTACTCCACTGACAAATATCTGCTTTGCATTCTGGATCTGTCAGCGCCTCCCTGTCTTGTATAAATATCTGTTTCTGACAATCAACCAACACAGAGGCCTCAGTGGTTCATACCCATCTCTGTTGTCGGGGAACCTGGCCAGCTCCTCCTCACTCAGGGCCTCCAGTTTGCTCTTGGATGCTTTTGTTGCGTCTTTGCTCTTGTCGTCTTTCTTCTTGCCAAATCTGGACAACACAATAAGAGGAGCAGAGCATGTTCATTGACAGAGGTTATTTTATTTTCCAGGTCATTTTTAGGTACCTCAGGTACATAATACCACTGTCTACTCTTATTTTGAAGGTAAGGATTATGGGATTTAATTGGATCCTTTAGGAAGCTTTAATGATGAAACATGAACTGGTCGCACACAAGAGGTTGTACACACCACCATGCATTAGTGTGGGTTTGTGTGCGGGGAAAAGGGCTATAGTTGTCACGCTGCATATAAGTGTGAAGATTCAGTCCAATAAAATAACAGTTGCACAGTGTGTAATCAACTTTGCTTTTATGACCATCATCATCATCATCATGATTCTGGAGATGTTATTCTCATTTAACAGGAAAAATAAACTCATCACCTCTGTTCGCATTACAATGAAACTCAGCTTCACACTTTCAGGAAATTAACTTTTTTCCTCATAATATCTTATACGATATCTTTTCTTCGCATCATCCCAGCATGCATCACTCTCACTCTCTCCCTTTCTACTCCTCCGTCTCACCACAATCTTTCCTCTCGCCCTCTCTTTTCCTTCATGCTCCTGCTGAGACAGTCTAATGTCTGTGTTTATCTCATTAACAGTGAGAAGACTCTTCTCATTACTGCTACAGGCAGAGATGTGGCCTGAATAGTAACCTGCTGCTCTGTCCAGAGGCAGCACTGAGCCTCAGAGAGAACTGAAACCTGGACACAGATGCCACATTGGCCCTGCACTGTCCTGCAAACCAATTAGTGTTGTTCCTGTAAACCCACTCGCTCCACTTACACCTGTGGGTTACTGCTGCTAGCGGCAGGTCACATCCTCACCCTTTACTGCGAAGCACCATTTCAAACGCTCTTATTTTGAAGCTAAATGCCGAGCGAGGTTGGCGGCGCTGGCGGTTATTGTGCATAGATTTAATGTAATTATCAAACGATCAGAGATCTAATCACTGATCGTGGCCTTTCAACAGGCAAGAGCATAGATGAAACAAGTGGCACTGATTACAACCAGGTTAAACACCATGGTTTTCCACAACAGCCAATCAGATCTAAGAAACCCGTCTCGGTTGAAAGGTAAAATGTCTTGAATTAAAATGACATGCTTCTGATTTAACATTTGTTGGATAATGGATGCTACATCCTCACTAAAGCCGCCTCCATCCAGATGTGGTGTTTCCGCTCTGAGACACCACAGGGAAGAGCTTCCCATGTTGCTGTAATGTTTCCCACCTTGCCAGAGAAACAGTGGGGACGCTGCCTCAACATCTTTTCTCCCACCAATTTATTTTAACTTGCAAAAAATATTTCAGTCAGTCCAGTATTGTTGTATCGAAAGGCAATCAATTATTTTAGACATAAATATATGATTATCCGAAACCCCTGGTTTATCTGGCTGAGCTGCTCGAGAGCCACCCCGCCTCCACACACACACACACACACACACACACCCACACACACACACACGCACACACACGCACAAGCGCTTTAATCAACATTCTGAAGGGGCAGAGGTCCACAGTTGGACCATCATTATATCTGCATTAATTAGGAAAGCCTCTTTTTTTCCACTCCATTGTCTGAAAGGAGATGGAAAGAGAAGGAGAAGGAGAAGGGGGTAGATGTGGAAAAGGAGTGAGACTCCCAATTAGAGACATGTACCTGCCATGAGGGAGGTGATTATCCTCCACTCTGCCATTATCTTTTCCCTCGTTCACTGCAAAACTCCCATTTTCTCCCATCGAGCCAGCTGTTTTAACAACTTCCCATCGCCTTTATATTTCCCTCCCGATCTCTTTTTACTGCTCTTTGTTTGTTTATTAATTTCATCTCCTCCTCTGACACTCCCTGAAATATGACTGTTCATTTCCTGTTGAAGTGTGAGAGAGCTGCCGCAGGACAAAAATAAACGACACATCTATACAGTACAAGCACAGAGAAGCCACAAATACACACAGGCACAAAAACAGCTCAATAAACAGACCGTAATCTGGTCGCCACTATATTGCAAACACAGGTAATCAGCCACACACACACGCTGCAGACAGCACTATACATCAACACACACACACACAGCAACTCTGTGGGGAACTGCAAACAGTCTCATGGAATAGGACATCTCATTAACTTAGTATTATCTACCTACACAACCACTCCATCAAACTCTCGTTAGGGGGAAAGCAGGGGGTCCGGGTGAGTCAGGCTGCTCTGGTGTCCCACTTAATACTCTCCTCACTGTCACAAGAGCCACTTGGAACCATTATCAGTGCGTGGCTGTCATCATTAGCCCGCCGATCCCGCCGTGGCCTGCACGGCACCTTGGCATTAACACGGCGGGCTGACGATCCCGAGAGGAGCCCGAATGCTCTGTCTGGACTAAACTCTGGGAAAAGGATGGCTGGATGTGCTCTGACAAAAAATCAAAACAAAACCAAACTAGCAACCTCATAGTCTCATGTGACTACTGCATTGCACAAAACCAACACCCTGATTCAGCCCAATGAAGCCTCTCTGTCGCACAATGCAGGACAAGCAGGCTGAAAGAAACTGGACTGAGCGTAATTACTTTGCTACTGTCACTCTCATTACTGTGGTGGTGGTGGTGGGGTGGTGGGGGGGGGGCATGCATGAGCTCAGTGAGCCACGCTCTAATGAGGCTCTATATGCAACATGGAGATCACAGTTAACCAGCCAGTGTGGTGATGTCACCAAAGTGACCTGTGAAATTAGCCCTCACAGGAGGGCGGTGCAGGCCAGAGAGAGCAAACGGCCTCATTTTGTTCACAAAGTGTTTCAGACATCTGCAGCAGATGCAGACCAAACAGTGTCCTTCTCCATAAACATATCAGGAACCATCTCTTTGCGTCTGTTCTCAGTGTGCAGTGTGAGACGAGCGTGTACGGGATTAATAAGGTTTCCTATCTGGTGCAGGCAGGAGTCAGTGGGTGGCGAGTTATCACCGGGCATAACGAGGAATATGAGAAGACTGTCTGTGTACAGAACATAACTGAAACAGCACCACGGAACAGAGAAAAGGCCAAATATCCCTTTTCCTTCTGAGAGAAGCAACGGGAGAGTAAAGACAAAGAGGTAAAATGATAAATGAAAGCAAGAGAAAGGCAGAATAAGAACCAGTTAGTAAGAAAAAAGGAGTGAGTCGACTGAGCGGGAGAGAATGAGTGGGAGCTGGTTAAACAGCCCGTCTACCTTGGAGACTAAACAAGAGACATGAAGAGAATAAGAGACGCCTGAGGGGAAAAGAGAAAGAAGGAGTGAGAGAAAAGAAGAGCGACGGATGGGTGAGCCAAAGCTCCTGTGAAAGTGCAGCTGGGCTTGGGAGGAATAAGGAGCTTAGGAATATATCGAAGCAGCGTTGAGAGGCACAGGGAGAAGAGTTAATCAGCCAAGCAGAACTGTTATCGCAGTAATTAGATTGCTCTGTATGTATCTGTGGCAGAGCACACACATCTCGCTGGAGCTGGGAGTAAAGAGAGAGAGAGAGAGAGAGAGAGAGGTGGAGGAGAGGGGGGTGAAGGAGAGAGAAACGGGAGACACAGAAAGAGAGAGAGGGGGAGATTAACACTATACAGGCTTGTGATGTAACACCGTGCCTCCTTCTCCTGTTCTGGCAACACGACGCTGCTTCAGGGTGAGACCAGTCGGAAAATATTCCCGGCTGGAAATAGAGCGAACAGCATGCGCGGCAAAAAATAGACAACAAGAGCTCTTTAAAATTGGTGCGGTTTTCCGAGTGGAAGTGGAAGGATCATGCTACAAGTGGACTGAAACCGACAACAAGGTCACACCAGACCACGACCACCTGCTCTGAGCGGCAACGCCACAAACCGGTCACAGCCTTTTGTTGTGAAGGGAAGTGGACACGTGGATAAACTGCAAAATATACAAGCATGATAATAATCATAATATTCCCCCATTGCTGTTGTGCATCTTAATGAGGAGTAAACGTGCACACGTGCATGTTAACGCACGCTGGACGCCAGCTGGAGGCCGGGGAAAAGGCCAGGTCACCGTGGCTCCAGATGAGAGCCACTGGCAGACTGGGAAAGGTTAGAGTCCTGGTTCCTGCAGCCCTCCACACATCCTCAGACAGGAAACACTTAACCTTCTCCGCCTGGAAAGCAGAGGTCACACTGTTTGTGTGTGTGTGTGCGTGTGTTTAACAGGCTGATATGTGAGGGGGGAAAAGAACGACACAGGTATAGAGAAGGGGCATGTGTGTGTTTCTGCATGAGTGTGTCACTAGCTGACTTGAAATGACAGGAAGTCCATCCATCTCTTATGGCATGAAGATGACTGGATGGGACGTAACCACCACTGGAGGTGTAATCGCTTCCTGGCGCCCAGCATTTTCAGTGCATTTGTGCACGAGTATGTAAGATCAAATGCTAATTGGTCGTGACTGTTTCCTGTGGCGACATGAATACCTTTAATTGGCTGATGAGTGATGGGCAGTCGGCTGCTGAAATGCCGCTCAGCTGTCGGGCTGATACGAATGCGTCTGTGCTTCAACCCGTCCGTCCCCCAGGGTCAATTCAAATGTCATAACTCAATAGAAGCTGATGGATCGCGAAAATGATCAACACAAATGAAAGTCTCGGCTCACCGTCTCGTTTTATAATTGCCTTATGGGTAATAATTCACTACACAAATGTGGGTATCGTGTTTCCTGCGCTCAATGAGTCACAGACGTTATGGCGAGAAATAAAATGAGAAAGTTTGTGTTTTTTTTAAAGGAATCAAAATCTCTGCCATTTGAAACAGGGGCGTTTGGTACAATCACCAAATGACTGATATCACCATTCGAGTAATAGATCGAGTCCATTACTCAGGATGTAAACCTTTATAATTAAAAACTGAAAAGACTTAAAGGGCTCAAAACTCTGTGGGAAAGTGAATGAAGAGGGTAAACAAGTTGTTTATGTGCCGATGATTAAAGCAATTAAATCGTCAACTCAACTGCTGCTTCTTCGTGGTCAAACTGCAGAAGAGTGAGCCGGCGTCTGCGTCTCTGCCCTCCACTCCCTGCTGCAGCCTCGGAGCTGTTAATGAGACTGAGCTGTGAGCTGTGAACGGCTGCAGAGGAGGGGGGGGGGCAGGTGGAGCCAGAGCATGAAAGACAAGGAACAGAAAAGTCTTTGGTGTGAGAAGAGGAGAGGGGATGAGCGGTGGGCAGAGTCGGAGCAGCAGGACGGCCCTGCCCCTTTATCAGCTGATATATATGCATGAGGATTTCCTCATCATCTCCGCTGTCAATTCACCATCCCTCTGATATTTGACTGACAGCTCACATCCCCACACATCATTTCAGGACAGCTGCCCGTCCCGCTGAATGGAGGGGTGAAATAGAAGGGAAGAAGTTAATTTGTTTTTCCGGCAGCTGCTGACGGTGATAGCGTTTGGCGTCTGTTTGCCTCCATGGCAAAGTTGTAAATGAGAACGCCGCTTCAATAGCGAGTACAGGAAGCTGCATCTGCTGCGCGAAAGCTCATTTTCAACAACAGGAAATATACTTGGCAGCTTTTTATAGGGGAACAGCGTGAGTCTCACAGGAAGCAAATTGTGCACAAATCTGAATTATAGGAAGAAATTGCTGTCATTTTACAGCTACTCTCTCTCTATGTGGAGTCAATGTTACAGTGCATTTCTGGGGTGAAGCTGACAAATAGACCAGGAACTATAGTAACAGATGAGCTATGAAACATAATGACCTCAAATACCAGGGAAAATAAAACATACGATAAACGCAAAGACAAAAATGCAGAAATCAATATTCTCTCTCTCTCTCTCTCCACACAGGGTTAAATTGCAAGGTTAAAACAAGTAATGGATGAGAGATGTAATATAACATCCAGCCGAGGGATTTGCACCTCTGCTCGGCAGACACAGTGAGTTGTCCACGGACACACTCTGCAGGGCTTCATTAAAGCAGCTCTGATTAGTAAGCCACAGCAGCGTTTCCCATACATGTTGCAAAGAAAGAGCTGTGTGGTTTTGCATGCATTATTTATGGGACGATAAAGAGATGAACGGAGATGGAAAGAGAGAGAGAGAGAGAGACTATCCACAGGAGATAGGTGTGTCCTGTGTGCAAAATGTATGGCCTTATGCATATTTTACAAAAGAGAATACTAACATTAATAAATACTCCCTTGAAGACTCTGCTCCATAACCGTGCCGCTAACAGCCCTTAAATACCAGCTGAGATGCTGGATCAAAGAAATCCACCTGCGGTGCATTAATCTGAGGTGGGATTAGGTAACGCACCTTCAATTTAGCCCGGCGCAGCTTACATTCACTGCTCAAACTCCCGCGCAAACATGTCACAGGGATTTTTGGGATGCATACCAAAACTGTCGACAACCAGGGCCCGTTCAAAGCAGCTGTCTATCAGCCCCTCTCTCACTTGGGACACATCAGTCCTGCATGGGTAAAGAGATGAGCCCCTTCACTCAGACTAACCCCAGACACCATCCTGTCATGTGCTCGTTCAACTGGCAGGAGTCTAACACCATAATCATGAATTCAAGCGGGACTTGAGAGATAATTTTGTCTGGTTACATTAACGGTTCAGTCAGGGTCAGACTGAGATGGACCAGAATCGAGACGTTCAGAGTGCAGAGGGCTGAGTGAGAGAGGGAAATAAAGAAATGAGGAGACAATAACAGCAGTAATCCATCAGAAATCATCTTGCAGTGAGCCCTTCCACCTTTCAACCCTGCCCATCCTGCTGCCCTGCGATCGGATAAGAGCGTAACGGATGGCGCTAATTGGCCTGTCAGATCTCTGCAAACCAGAGAAATGGGGATGTATGCATGTGGATTTGTAAACAGCAGATCAAAACGCCAACTCGCGTCTCCCTTTAATCAGTGGAGGGGTGTTGGTGCAGTGTCACGGCGGGACGCACGCTGATGGCCGCAGCTAAACATCGATCCTGACTGACGGGACGCGGGGTGAGACGGGAGGTGTCAGTGCCCAGCGGGGCCACTGGGGCATATGAGCAATGATACACCCAGTGATCAATGACACGAGGTCTGCAAGGAGAATAAACAGAATAAACACACACACACAGCGTCTCCGCTCTGTGACACTGTCACTTTACAGTGAGACTCACTGATGACACCATCAGGATCCAGCATAAGCTCTATGCAAACACCGGCTCCGAGGCTGGGCAACTTGTTAAGCAGAAGAAACCCAGGGCTCTGATTTTTAACATAAAGTACTAGTATTGTCGTGTGTTTTATTAAAATCATAAAATATCGTTGTTTGATACAGACATCTGAGCCTCCTGACCAGGTTCTCCTCTCTAGTGTTCGTTTTTCTGTGCGTCTGTCAGTAGCGCAGCCCCTAAGGCGACGTTCCAGGCAAAGCCTTCACTGCCGTCTGCTGAATACAGACACGACAAGCAGTCAACCTCTGCTGAGGAAGGTCTGAAGGGCGACGCCATTTGTCTCGGCTTATTTAGTAATCAGGGAGACAGGATGAGAGCGGCGTTCTGTAAGGCCGGTGATGAAACAAAGGAAAAGCCACATCTCAGGCCGGATCGCTGCAGGAACCTGTACAGCCTGAGAAAACACCACTGAAATCTGCATCTCTGATGTTACACAGCAGCACAGTACATAACACTTTATATAATTTCACAATTTAATGTCGGCATGCTGCCAGTTATCAATAGGTTTCAATCTATATAACGTGGGAAAATATAACTCATACTAACATCACCATTATAATCCTGGATGTCTCAATCATATCACATGAGCATCATCAGTACAGAACCTTTGGCCAGTTGTCATGTTACAGCAAACAAATTACAGAGTGTAAAAGGCAACACCCTCATTAGGCCAATTAGAGCAATTTGTGAGGACACATGTTTTATAAAGTATCTTTACACTGAAGCTCCTTCATTACTCCTGCATCTCTGTAAACTACTCTTCATTAATAACGGCATCACGTGTGAATTTTGCTGTGAACAAATGTAACCATGACGAGTAAGTGACAACCTCATATCCGGCTGTTTGCCAAAAAACAACACGCTCCTCCCAAACGGCTGCAGACAAACTAAATATGAACGGCCGCTGAAAGGACCAGGCCCACTTCCCACAGCTGTTGTGCTGGCTGCTGTTGTGGGAAGGTAAATTGAGGTCATATGTTTAGAATTTGCCCTTTTCCTAATGCTGCCATTGGAGTAAAATAACATTTGAGCGCTACAATTAGATTGAACTGCGCAATACTCCAGCTAATTAAGTCATATTTCAAGTTCAATAACAATCACGTCGGCCGGATAAAGGCCAGAGAGAAAGCAGCCCTTTACGCGGCGGCTTCCTGATACACTGTCGAGTTGGAGAAGCCCTCAGCTTATGTGCTGGCGTGTTTGTGTCTGGTCACTGGTCTGCAGTTAAATCTGACTCCATCTTTACCTAACGTGGCCCACAGAGACGCTGAGCCGCATTGATTAGTGTGCAGCGATGCAAACACAGAGAAGACTGAAGCTTTAACTGACAAGATGAGTTTGACATTTCTCTGATTATAGCATCATCGCTTGCACGATCACAGCAGGTACGAGCCAGACGTTGAAGGAGAAAAAGCACAAACACAAAAACATAGGAATTAGAGGGAAAAAAAGGAAAATGCACTGTGTATTTGTGGGGTATAGATGCTGGGATTTCTTTTTTTCTTCCAAAATCTATACAAACACAATCTGTCTCACAGCTAGAAGAGTAAACTTCCACATATTTGCCTGTTTTTCTGCTGCGGCCAAACAGAAGACGCCTGAACCGTGAAATAAGGGGAGCTATTTAAAACACCGGGGCTGAGTAGATTTTATCAGGGAAATAAAATGTGAGGTCGGTTTACGCTCGGCTGCAGCCTCTCCGCCACCACAGCGCTTCTCTGTTTGTGTCCTTGCCGTCGCCATCACCATCCCGCTCTGCGCTACCGGCCTCACCGTTTGAACCATCTCTTCCATTACTGTCCTTGACACTGTGGCCGATTGGATTCTTATCTGCCATCTGTAGGCCAATGCCGCAGCCCACGCTTATCTCCCACCGCAGCCCTAATTGAATCTCAAGTGTTGGAAGTGCAGCGATACACTGGCCACACCGTGTCACTGCCGGAAGATAAGGATTGCTGCTGGAGGACTGGACCGTCACAGTCACGACGGGGACACGTTGATAAAGAGGTGACAAGCAGTTTGGGTTGGATACCCTCCATTACCAAGATGGTTGTTTTCATATCCAATAATCCAAAACCCTTTAATCCGACTGAGCTCAGAGGATAATTTGTTGAAACTAAACCAAGCGAAAACAGGGCAGGGTGCTGATGTTGTGTTCCAGTGATTTCTATATAAAATCTAAATTCGACTGTTCACAGAGAGGATGCTTCTGATATTTTCACAGGAGCTACTTTCCTTAATTAATCACCCTGTTAGGATCGAAATAAAAATGTGACGTGTGGAGGAAAGTCTCCTACCTCAAAAGGCTGAAACCTTTCTTTTTGCTCTTCTTCTCCTGATCCTCCGCACCATCATCTGATCTCTTCTTCCCTTTGCGCTTCTTCTCTTTATTCTTCCCTTTTGGTTTCTTCTTCTCCTCCTCTGTGTCCAGGCCCTGGCGGGACGAGGTGCTGGCGGGCGTTTCCTGACCAGAGCTCTGCTCCGACAGGTCGTCGTCTGAGGAGGGAACGCGTTTAGGAAATGAGACATAAAGGACAGAAATGTGTGCATTGCATTTAGCATTTCAGTAAGTTCTCCTATATCAGTAAACAGATTTGTGTGAGTTGCTAAAGACGAAAATAATAACAATATCAGTGTAATACATCAGTGAATGAGTAATTTCCTAAACATCATAAGCATCGAGTTTAAATAATTTCAGCTACAATGCAGGTAAATGTGATTTCCTCATTAATCATACTCCCCTATGTCCCACATGTCTATGGGTTCACGAGGAAGACCATTAAAAATATGCTGCTCTAAGATATAAAGTTGCTCTTCCTAAATTGCTGAGTGGATAAAACCATGTAGAGTTTCATTAAGGCACTTAGGCTAAGCACCATTACTTGGCAGGCCTCTGGCTCTTGTTGAGTGCCAGTGTGGTATAAAGCCACAGGGATGTGCATTGGCAGTGTGGTATCTAATTGGAAATGGATGCAATGTCCCAGTAATGATTCCATACTATATGGGAACAGCACCTGAACCCCGTGTTTCTGTCTTACCGTCTTCAGACGGTCCATCGTAGGACTTGTCAATGGCGATGCGGAAGCTCTGGTTGCATCCTCGCCCCCGGACCATGTGCGGCCGCGGACGATGGAAGGGCACCTGGGCTTGGATGTGACTCTGCTTGGCCTCCGACATGGCCGTCTGGAGGCTCTCCAGGGAGCTGGACTTCCAGAGGCCCAGGGTCGGGCCCAGCGCTTCACCATCTGAACGCTCTGAGAGACAAAGAAGACAAGGTGGCGGACGATTAAATGGAGGAAGAGAGCGAAAGTACAGAAGCCTTAATGAAGCAGGAGGGAATACTGATGGAAAATTATATATATATATATATGTTCAGTTCATGCAATGCTGCAACTGCAATGTCTCTTTCGATTATGTTTTTGATACAGTTTTAAAGGTCAAACCAGGTCAAAACAGATTTTAAGCTGAGCATTAAAAAGGTTAAGACCCAGAAGTATAAAGCTGTGAGGATGAAATGAAGAGGGAGCAGAGGATAGAAGGTGAATAACAGGTTTTTACAGGAGGAGAAAAGGAGCGATGAAGGAGGTGAAGTGGTCCAGGGACAAGTGAGGTTCAGCACTATGGGACCTAACAGGCTCATGCATAAGCAGCGGCTGGGGGGGAGGGGGGGGGGGGGGGGGGGGGGGGGGGGGGGGGTAAATGAACTGTCGTCGTACTGTACACTGGTATGGCCTCCAAATCTGGAGAAGAAGAAAGAGGAGACGGAGGAGCAGGAGAGTGATGCCGACCACAGCTCATTCAGCATGGGGTCATAGAGGAGAGGAGGCAGCAGCGGGAATAATAACGTAGGAAGGCTGGGAAGATTTGAGGAAACACAGTGCTGTAAGAAAAATGGGAAAGAATAAGCAGGAGGAGAAGAGCAGATGTCAAGAACACATCTCTGCAGGATGTAAAGTGCCTGGGACAGAAAAGGAGAAAAAAGTTTTCACCACTTCAGACAACACACTGTTATTCCAGCCGACACTCCGAGGCACCAAAGCCGAGCGGAATAACGGAGCAGTGAAACCCGTACAGATGAAGAAGGGGGAAAGGAAGCAAACAGAGTGTTGCTGCCTTTTAAATCCTAAATTGACTTTCTGAGAGGAAGTGGAGTTTATGGGGAATAAGGGGTTATAAATAGGGGGTGGGTGGGCGCTCCGGAATAAAACGCTCAATTTGAGAGGCAGGATTTGTGTCACAAATGTAATTACGGCTGTCCAGCTCAGAGCCTGATAGAATTAAGCTCCTTGCCAGGGCACCGCTGGTATATACAGAGGGGAAAAAAATGTGTAACCACGCGAGCTAGCTGCAAAATGTGGGAATTTTGTTTCAAGTAAAAATAAATGAAAGTCAGAGTAGCGTCTGTTTGAGGCGGCAGCGTGTGCCCTTCACTGATGGGGACGACACAGATGCAGAGACGTTTGCGTGTGCGGGTCTGCGAGTGCGCACTCGTTCCGGTCGTGTCAGGTGGTTGAGGATGGAGGTAAATGAATAATGAGGGTTTAATAGGATGGATGAGCGGGAGAGAGGCGGCTATCATCGCCAGCTCGACCCAATGGAGGGTGAAATCAGCGTTTATCACATATCGCTGCCCGCTGTGCCAGCAGATGCTCTCACGGATCCGTTCGCATCATGTCTGCCTGATTGCCACTGATTCAAGCTGGTGCACATATCTGACAAATAGCCTACCAGCCAAACAGCCCAGGACGACAGGACGCCCTTCACAGCTGTAACGCCGCGCCATCTCAGATCAAGAGCCAACGTCACATTTGGCTTCTTTTTAATCACACTCCAAATCGGCAAGACGCAAATGATTACAGGTTATTTCTGAAAGGCAGGTTTCCATCCATATGTGGTGGATGTCATCTCATATTTAGGAAAAACGAATATGCATTTCCATCCACAACCTAATCTTATGATCTGGTTAATGAACGATCCAATCACCGCAGACGAAAACCTGAAATAAAGTAAATCTATTTAGAATACTATAAAACGTTTGCATTATATGAGGTGACAGTCTATGCTTCATCTCTTCGGTGGACATTAAAGTACATGTTCGGGTGTATGTTTCTGTCTCCAGGGTCAAAGCATGCTGTTATGATGATGATGATGAGGATATTATAAGTCAATATTTTCTGTATTTGTTGTTTTCCTACAGCAGAAGAAAGCCATCAATGTTGTAACAAAAGCAATCTGCACACAACTCTAATTATTTCATCCAGTGAACAGAAGAATAAACGAACTCAAAAATGTCCAAATTACAGGCTTTGCTACACAGGCTGTGTGTGTAATACAAATTTAAAACGCTACTCAGCACACAAACACACCCGGCTAATCTCTCCCTGTATTTCCTATTACAATATCCAATCTCAGACATGGTTAACATCAAACTATCACGCTGGATGTTGTTTGATTATACTTTGTTTCAGTGATGACATACTGTATAGTTGACACACACACATGCACAGAGCCTCACCTCAAACCTGGTGCACCACTGAACCCTCCCACAGGGTCTCAGCAGGGTCTCAACACTTACACATCAACTGGACAACAGTGTGCTCCACAGCCAGCAGCTTTGCAGCAGCCGGGCTGAAAGGTTGCCACGGTTACAAGAAAGTGCCCCCTCCATCAAAACCGCTGGGGGTGGCAGTGGTGGTATGTGTGTGAAGAGAGGAGTGATGGTGAGTTGCCAAGGCGACACTTTAACCACACACTTAAGACACAGAGGAACACACACACACTTTTTCATCTCGGATCCAATCTCACGACTGGCCAATAAAATCCACAGCCGTTGTTCTGGAGGCCAGTAAAACAGGCCCTGACCCACACTCTACTATAAAAAAAAAAAACAAGAGCAAATGCCACACACAGACACACAAATGCAACACACACCTGTAAAAAGACAGTAACCTGTAAAGGTTACTGAGTTTAATCCGCCAGAAGCATTAAACAACCGGTTACAAGGGTGAGAATGGACCTCGTCTGTGCTGCACTGTTTCTAAAGGACTCTTAAATAATATTGAATTACATGGATATTAACGGTTCTGTCTGAGTAACAGTGTACAACTGGACGCCCACTCTTTCGACTGCACAAAGACATGGACACGAACACAGTGGCCCCTGCTGACGTTAATCTTCACAGCATCACCTTGGATTAAACACCGGACCAACGCCTTTAAACCTATGAGAACATAAGATGTAGAAAGAAAAGCATGAAACTGATGTTTGTATTGTGCATCACCAGTGACGATGTAGCATTCACTCCAAATAAGCTACAGCGCCCAAGGTCAGTGGAATGAAGGGAAATGGCCGTGTCCCCATGGTGCAATGCTGTGGCTCATCACTGATGTGCTTTTAATAGTTTTTGAATGACAGAGCTTCGTGTCACAGAGCAATAAGACGCATCAGGCGAAACATGTCTGGACGATCAGCTCGTTGACGGTTTTGGCTCCATAACGGAAAGGAAAAAAAAAATAAAAATACCCTCAGCGACAGACGCTGCTGCCGTTACCAATAATACGACTTCAAACTGAATCACTTCAGACAACTGCAAGTCCACTTAAACCAAATCGAATTCATGTTACGGCCAATCAAAACTCCACTCCAATTAAAGACCTGTCCAATCATTAAGCATCCGTCCATCACTGTTTGAGTGCACTCAGCTGCATCAGCGGCAGAGAGGATGGAGCTGGATGGAGGCGCTGCCCTGGCAGTAATTGTGTTTAGCTGTTTAGATATACGAGGGAATGGGGACATATGGGCTGTATATATTTAGCTCCCATATAGATGAATGGCTTTCAAACCTGGAAGAGACTTCAAAGGCAATTTCATAATTACTGCTTACCTCGACTGGATTACAGCAGAGCGTCAGGGTGGCGGAGTACCGATGATGGTCGGAGTGAACTGTGTGGAGTGGGACATGTGCCATTTGTAAACCAGTGATGGATAAAGGGGATTAAACTACAGTGTGTGTGTGTGTGCGTGTGAATCACGACCTGCAGGATGTGCAATAGGTACAGAGCTTTGTGTGTAAATGTATGATGATGCATGTAGGTCTGTCTCTCATATACTTAGTATGTATACTAGTAGAAAAAAAACAAAAACGCACACACAAACTGGACCTTGCAGACACTGAATGATCAGTCAATTCACTCTGATGCAACATGTCGACTATCAACTTAAATCTGCAGCAACACGCCGGATGTAAAGACCTGAGGCAGCGAGGGGAAAAGAGAGAGGGAGAGAGAGAGAGAAAGAGAGGTAGACAGACAATAGCAGCAGTAGCCAGAGTTTCACTGTGTCCAAACAAAGAGCATGAAAACAAAGCCGAGGCTTCAGCGCTGGCAGGACGCCTGGCTGGATTTACAGTATCAATGTGCAGAGAAGGAGTAACAGGGACTGATGGGGACACGGCGGCTGCGCTGCAGGGTTAGCTGTTAATAGGCAGTACCAGCCAGGAAACACACACACACACACACATGGAAAGAAACAAACATAACAGCACAGGGAAATGTGAGCAGATGTGTGTACGGATGAGGTTGAAACGCAGCATTGCAGTATAACCCTGATCTGTGTGTGTATAGTTAGTGTTAGTGTATAGTGTGTGAATAAGGGTGTGTGTGCTGCTGGACAAACTCCCAGGTGAGCTGTAAGAAGGCAGTCTGCTGCCAGGGGAGATGCTGAACCCTAAGATGACTAAAGGAGGGATGAATGAAGGGATATCTCTCCATTACTCTACTGGCTGTCTGCACGCACACTCCTATGTGCACGTACACACTGAGGTTCGGTCTGAGGGAGAAGAAAATGGAAAGAGAGGGAGATGTAGAGAAGTGGAGCGATACTCGTAGCAGCTCGAGCCAGATAGAAAAGGGTTTTATCCAGATTAAAGAAGCCAGGCAGGCCTCTTAAGACCATCCGCCTAATGAAATATGTCAAAGCCCATAAAGAAACACTGAGGCCATTTAGGAGGGAGGGAGGGCGGTGCAGGAAGCTGGGCAAATACACCGCGTCAGCGAAAATGAAAAACACGCAAAAGCCCCGTCAATACGCATTAGCTAAGATGTCAACCGGTGAGGAGATGGGGAAAAAAGTCATAGAGGGAAAAAAGGCAGGCTGCAGCGGAGAAATGGATCGTTTTATTTATAACGGGCCACGAGGGTTATGGAGCTGATCAGAAATGCCAAGAAATTCATAGCGTGAGAGGATGGGGAGGATGAGGGGGACGAGGTGGAGGGGAGTGTCAGGGAGGAGAGGAGGAAGGAGGTGAAGCCATTTGTGGGAATGCTGAGTGTGGGGGATTTGAGGTCAGCAGCGGTGCTCGGGAAAATCTGCATTCCCCAGGCAACAGGTTCACTGGCTGCTGCAGTTGGATTTAAGAGAGGTGTGTGTGTGCGTGTGTGTGTCTCCATCACTTCCTACCATGAGCGTGATGAACGCTCGATCGCTCCTCCTCCTCCTCCTCCGCCACCACACAAAGACGCTCTACATAAATCTTGTCATCACTTCCATTAATGAAGTCCTTACATTAAGTCGTGAGTCAGACTCCTGTTTGCTCAGATGTCTGTACTGTAGACGCTGAGCTAATTGCTGATGCTTTGTGGTTTATTACAGCGACTGAGTGAGAACTTCATTACAGTCACCTGGATTTCATCTTGTGTCTTTGTCTCAGCCTGATGACATTACGGGAACATGCAGCGTGTTTAGCTGAACTGTTGAGTCAAATCGCTGTCAGGACTTTTATGTAAAAGTGACTCAGGCGACTGACGCATCAAACTGATGTCACATCAGTGTAACGAGCTACATCGAACACATCTGAACCAGGCTTTTTTTTATCCGGGTTGTTCCTGTGGTGACAAACGTAACATTTGTCTTTTCAAATCAAACACGGCAGATGTGAGCGCAGAGGAATAACTGAGGGCAACTCCATTGTAATGCAACACATCTCCCGTCAGCTGGGTCGGGCCTGAACACAGTGGCCCTGCTGACCTGGACGACTGTGAAGCAGCGAGAGCTCAGACACTTAGTGTTTCACAACTCCACTCTGTCAGTGGAAGGTGAGAGAGAAAGAGGTGTATCAAGAAATATTTGAGAAAGGAAAGCATGAACGTAAAAACAACAGAATATTGGAATATTTTCATTTTTCTGTTTGAGATGAAATGAGTCGGAGAATAGGAATAAATAATAAAAGATTTCTCTGCATGTGTACATGAGCTTTAATAATAACAAACACTCACCCTTCTTCTGCCCAACCAGAGATCTCATGTTGCTCTCATCAGCCACTGGAAGACAAATATAAGACACCGCTTCATTATATTAGACACAGGCTCCATCAGAAAGCAGAATGTACGCTGTTTTCATGTGGCTGTGTACGCGGTTGACTGGTGCCGCTTGATACTGGCGCATATTTTAAGACTTTCTGCAGAAGCATCACACAGAGAAAAGACAAAATGACACAGACGGAAAGAGGAAATGAAAGGGCTGCAGCAATATGAGGAAACCAGAGGAAGGAAAAACCAGCGTGATGATGAAAATGAAAATGAGAAGAGAGGGCGTTCAGACAAAAAGAGAAATAATAAAGGGAGAAAGAAGAAAACAAGGAGAAACCCCACCTAATCTAACTAAACAGGATTGCAGTTGGCCCAGCAGCAGCTGCCACGGGCAGTGCACCATGGGATACAATAATAGGTTTTTATTACGCTGCTATTTCTCTTAAATAACCCTTTACATTTTTTATGAGGTCAATTTTCCCAGCGGAGAGGAGGGAGAGGGAAAATGAGAAGAGGGGGGATTATTGGAGGAGCAGAGAAAAAGGGGTGGACTAAAAAAATGATAAAGGGATCGTAAGAGGTGACAGATGCCGGGTGCGTTTGGCGGTGCAGAGGAAAAGACGCACCATCGACGAGTCTGGGCTTAAAACCAAAAAGAGTTGCTTCATTAAAAACCCCGCAGAGACACATCTGCAGCAGCAAAACAAAGAACACACATCTGCACATCTGACAGATATAGAAAGAATTGCACACAAAAAAGATAAAAGTCTAAATGTTCATGAGCCAAGAGTGTCTCATCCTGCCAACGTGGAACGCTACAAATGCAAAACACCTTTTCTGACCTCCGCTCCACAGTGTTTTATAAATGCATTCTGGATCATTTTATAACTGACTACATACTGCAAGTTTCTTCCTGGCAGGATGTCGGGTATGGAGAGGACGGAGTCTTTTTCACGAGTCAGAGACAACATGAAAAAGAAATGAGAAAACGCGAAAGTCCAAATCGGGAATGGCGGGAGTCAGAGCAAAGGACACGAGGAGGAGAGATAACGAGAGAGACCGAGCGAGTCTGTCCAACGGTCAGATCTGTTCTTCATGGGTCTCATACGGGTTTGACCTCTGACCTCTGTGAGGCTGTTGGACTATTAGGCCTTGTCTCGTTTGGGTCTTTATGGATCCACACGACTGGACCAGTTCCACCAGCAAATTAGTGCCTGTACATTGTTTTTGTCGTGACCCATTACAGCGGATGGAAAAAGCGAGGCTGAATAACTCGGTGTTAGACTGAGGTGTCTGAGCTACAGTTCCCTAAAAGCTCTGATGTTTCAATGCACTTCGCTCCAATCCAGGACGACCATTTTCCACAGCAGGCTGCAGCTTTTCAGACGGATAAAAGCATTAGTTTCCATCACTGCTTGTTCAGTGGAAAATAAAAACCTGCTACCTGCTGAATCACCATCTCACTTGCCTGGAAAAAGTCATACACTACAGTGTTTTTTTTGCGTTTTATGGTTTATTGCTGCAATAATAAACTGAATTTAAGCGAGAGGGATAATACCGCTTTTTTTTTCCTGATGCTTTCAGGTGCTCACGGTTTATCATCATTCTGGGATCCTTTTAAAAACCACTTCAGTCAAACTGTGAAAAAATCCTGCAGTTTGCTGCAGCTTTAGTGTCAATGACTCCGTGGTTCATCCCGGCGTGGGCAGACGTGCGTGTGTGTCTGTGTGTGTCTGTGTGTGTCGGTGAGTGAAAGCTCTGAGTCAACAGACTGTATTTGCCAAGGCATCCAAGGTCAATAAGAGCAGCTCTCCCCTCTCTGTCAAGTGGTGTTTAATAAAAGCCAACCTGCTCTGCTTTTCTTCACCAGCTCAGATACATGTGACCGTTACGACTGACATGTGGTAAACTCTCCCGAGCGCTTTAAAGACAAGTCGACAGGGTCAGCATCCGGGCTCCTGCCATCTTTATGCTCATTCACACACACACACACACAAACACATCCGCAGCGTCACCTGCGGAAAACACAGAACCAGAGAGATAGCTGCGAAATATAGGCATAGGCATAGGGTGGAGAGGGGAGACACAGAGCGGTGGGTATTGGAGTTGGTCCTCAGAGGAATTGAGGTGAGACGGAGTGCGTATCTGTGTGCGCGTGCAGCCGCATGTGCAGGTCACCCCGTCCATAATGAAAGCCAATCAGGTGGTGTGGCAGAGGCGTGTGTCGCAGGAAGAAAGCCTATCCACTGGACCTAATGAACCGGGATTAGACGTCAGAGGGGCAGAGAAGACTGAGAGATGGATGGAGGAGAGAGCAAGAGCGATGAAACGAAGAGGGAGATAAACAAAGATGGAGGGAACGCCGGAAATAAAGAGCACTGGGAAGCAGGGATAGCGAGAAAACTGAAGTCTCTAAAAGCGAGAAGATGAAACGATTGGAGGCCTCATGCCTTTCATTCACACACACAAATAGACACACACACACATACACACACCAGACGTGTTCATCCAGTCCACTGGAAAGCCCCTGGGTTTAAGAGTTCAGGAGGTCAAATCCCCTCAGGCTGGGGATAATAGGAGAGGGCTACATATCACAACAAAGAAATGTACTGATAAGAGGCATGTGATGGCTGTTGTGGTTGTGTGTGAGTGTGTGTGTCTGGCTCTGTGATTAGACTCAAATGTTTGGCCGGCTTCTGTTGGCTGAGACCACAATGCACAGAGAACTAAAACAACTTCTTTCACTGACAAAACAGATCTGTGTGTGCGTGTGTGTGTGTGTGTGTGTGTAAGCTTACCCATGTCCATGCTTTTGGACGCTCGGTTGCGAGGTCTGTTGTCCTTGTCATTGAGCAGCTGGCGGTGGAAAGCTGAAGTGTGGGGCAGCACCTGGTACTTACTGCAAAACAACAGCTCCTGATCACTTCAAATCAATCAGTCAAATTGATCTGTGTTTACATTTGAGTCAGTGCAGTAAACAGTAAAAAAAAAAACATCTCTCAGTGACTTGTTGGTTAAATCACCAAAACAAGTCAAAGTAAATTAAGTTTCAATTCTCTCAAACATGTGCAGATCATTTAATTTCCTCGACTTCAGATGGCGTGATTGAGTAGAACAATAGGAAGCACTGTCTCCAGTAAACTGAATGATATGACTTCACAGCTGCCAGATTCTAACTCTGACCACATGAGGATACTGTGCAAACACATTTCACATTTCCTGACACGTTTATTTAAATTGAAATCATCAGGATTCAAGTTGTGAGGTGATTTATTCAGAGTTTAAGCTGTGTCCCTGTTCCACACTTTATATTAGTTTCGCTAACACTGCCCATTGTCTGTGTGGCTGCAGCCTACTCGTATCACAGGCTTCAGACTCCAGCAGAATATAGTGGAGAACACTATCATTACCATTACTTATGCATAGTGTAAATAGGCTACTGCAATTACACCGTATACTCTAAATAATGTATATGTGTTGTAATTTACTGTAATGACTCTTATTTATCTCATAACACAGCGACCCAAATTAAGAGGGCCATTAGAACATAATAACTGTAGCTCTGTGCTACTTTAATAAAGCACTGATGGCAGAGTGTATTGTATATTGTATGTGTGTATAATAGGTGGGGGTGGAGGTGGGGGGTACCTGTGTTGTGAGGGAGTTAGTGGCAAATCTCTATTAATTTCTTCAACAGTGCCGGGGGAAGGAGGCGTGGGGAAGCCAGCCTCCACCTCCTCATCCTCGTTGCCGTAGTGACCATAGCTGCCATTGGTAATCGCAGCAGGATACGGAGCTGAGCATGAAACAAAACATTAAGGCGGGAACAAAAAAAAACAACACCTTTTATTTATCGAGGTGGAATCAAAGAAAAGGTGATAAATTTAACACATGGTCATCTGTGTCTTTTTTTTTAAATTTTAATATTAAAAGTAAAGTTGAATAAAAAGTGAAACACACAGCACAAAACAAAGATAATTTCCAAACAAAAGCCTTATTCTACACTCCTTTTAACTCTTCCTTCAACATTTCCATAAACCATAAACCCCATGAGTGCATCATTTCCCCCCTTTCTGAATCCTTTGTGCTGAATTCTCCCGATGCTAAATGACTGTAAGTGTACTGCCGCTCCACTCTGATGGAGAGACTCAGTGAGAAAAGCATCCCAGGGGGGTGAGAGGAGGGGGAGACAGATAAAGATGAATTTAAAACAGTTTATTTGTCGTCTTCTTTTTTTCTTTAACGCAGCAGCACGCATGCTGCGCGATATCCTACATGCAAATCAGGCCTCTAAAAGGCTGTTTCATCAGCGTAATGATTCCAAGGTCAGGTCTTTTGCACATGAAAAGAAAACGCCGCATTCAGAAAAACACAGTTAATGACTCTCCTTTCTCCAGATAGAAATATGCACTGAAAGGAGATATAAAGACAGCGCTCGGAAAAAGATGAGACTATTTTGCTGTACAGCAGAGTGAGAAGTTTAGCGTCATTGCTACAATGACCTAAAGAAAAGAGCAGTGTCAGGATCCCTGGCTGTCTGTCACGCTGTGCACTGATCGCACACACACACACATAGTACATAAGCACGCAAACAGTATACGGACTGACAAACATTCTGTGTACTCACTCAGTTGCAGATAACAAAAGTACATAAACACTCCACGCCCAGTGTTGACTATCTGACAATTCAAATGGACAAATATCATGCACACGGTCGAGTGTGTGTGTGTGTGTGTGTTTGTGTGTGTGGTTGTGTGCTCACCACCAGAGCCACCGTGCACATAGTTGTTGGTCGTCACTGGATTGTAGCCGCCGGCGATCATGGTGGATTCTGTGTTTGGGGGTCTTGAAGGTCCTGAAGGTTTCTGATATGGATCATGGTTCCTTGGCTCCTGTCAGTAGAGAAAGAAATCCAGTTTTACTTGTGACTTATTTAAACCCATCACATTGCTTCATCTATCAGATGAAGGATGAGACTGATAAAGTGTTTTATTGTCTTTAATATCTTCTGACCAGATCAGATTTTTAATCTAAAAAATAAAAATATCTAAACATATATAATTGATTTTGGCAACGCTGCATGAAACCGAAAGACGATTCTCTTCCTGCTCACAGCTGAAAACAGTAATTAAGATAATCCACAGAGCACTGACAGGCACGTTATCGAACAGCCATCCAGCACTACAAAGACCCCCCACACAACAGATGGAGACAGTGGCTGGTGGAGGATCAAAGCTTCTTCTGGTCAAGAAAGTGTTGGGCTGCAGCTGCCACACACACACACACACACAACAAGAAAAATACAGACACACACCTACACTACCCACTAATATAGACCTGACAAACAGAATCATAAGTCACAGTGTATAATAATGAAGGTGCAGCCAGAGCTTCAAAGCATTGGGTGTAGTATATTCACAGTGTCGTAGAGTCCCTGGAGTATCATTAGCACCATACCATACATCTTAATATGTCACCACATCACAGCTGTCAATCACTTTGAGCTCATATATGTGTCTCAGGCATTTGCATACAAAGGTCTGACAGCTCCTCTCTATATGACACATAAATCATATAATAGCCCCCATCCATTCCTCCATACATCTATCACTGTATCCATCCATCCATCCATCCATCCTCAGGCTCCACAAACTGACAGCTCGCCTGAGGGGTTTAAGGCAGCCTGGCAGACATGCAGTCAGATATCTTAATCCCACAACAATAAGTAGATATGGGGTTTTTTGGTGGGGGGGTGTTCCATCTATCCCACCAGCACCAACCTACAGCTGCATACAATAGGCTTATGAGAGGCTTAGCTCTGCCTCACCCGACTGTGTTACCCACCCCACCCACACATCGCTCAGCTGAGGACGCAGAGCAAAACAAGTGCCAAAAAATGTTTGCATTTAGCTTGAATAAATAATGATATATCTATCCTCGTCTTTTCCTCCATTCGTTTGACTCTTCCTTTTCTCACTGAATGGTCAGTTGCCTCTTAACTACATCCGGAGGAGAGGAGGGATGCTGGAGTGGTTCGGGGAGCACTTGTTTTATCACACTGCCCCTTGGTGTCACCAGACGGGCTGTTTAGTGATGACAGGACTATGCAGATATACGCTGAACTCTGAACTGTGTTTTAAAGCATTTATCTGCATGCATGGATGACTGAGACAAACACAGCCTGACGGGAGAGAAGTGCAGATGAGATGGAAATGCGACAACGGGCAGGTCAGCTGCAGTCAATCCTTTCTATTTTAACTCGCTCTCTCAGGCATACACACATTATCACTGAGCTTTAACTGCTGTCAGACATCTTTATACGCTTTTGAAATAATCGGTCACGGTTCAACACAAAGCTGAAAAGACAGACTGAGGTGCCCGAAGAGCTATTTTTTACCATCTGTCGTGGTCGACGTCTCCATCAGTCTGTCCATCAGGACTTTGTGATGCTTTGTGCAAGGTGAACGCAAATATCTTGCGCAACTTTGTGACTGATGCTAAGAATTGAAGGGAGGATTTTTTCTTTCTCGGGGCAGACTGAGGCGTTTGTGTGAACATGCCTTTTTTTCACAGCACTTCAACACAAGAGAGACAAAGATAAAAATAAGCAAAGGTTAGCATATTGCATGCCGTTTGCTTTTTAACACATTTCTCACATCTGGAAGGGAGTGATTCACAGCTACACTGAGCATTAACGAATACACATCCTCCACTTCCAGTCAGTTTCCATCAGGCACTGCTGAAATATCATCATTTCCTATATCACTGTGCATGTGTGACTCTCAGTGTGACTACTTGTTTATGACTGGATGTGTTCTGTTAAACATTTTCCTGGTTTCTGTTAGAGGTGAGTAACAAGGGATGAGGAAGGTGCAGAAAAGAAAAGAGACGCTGAATTCAGAACAGAGGGAAAAGTTCATTTAATAAACAGAGCGAAGCAGAGGAGAAGACAGGTGCTAAAAGCCAACAGAGAACCAGACAGACAGGCGTGCAGGAGAATTCATATCAGCTTTATTGAACAGACGAGAGACAGGAAAAGTAAGAGTGCATTACCTTAAAATATGGAAATTAAAAAAAGGAAAAGTTAATACAAAACTATACACAAATAGACAAAACAGGAAAGGGCAGCAATTACAGTCTGAAGACAAACTAGTGGTTTGAAGAGAGAAAAATAATCAGTGTTGCGTCCAGCTTTAGTGAGTCGAACCCAATGTGACAGGGAGGAGATTGGAAAAAAAGAGTTTAGTGAAACACTGAGTTTCGGGGTAATATTTTAAAAGGAGCTAAAACTCGAGCGTGACAATTAGTGGTGTTGGCAAAGGGAAAAGCTCTCAGTCAGATTAATGTGCTTCCACTCCACCGGTTACTCTACTCAAATGACATTTACTTTATAATTCTATCATGTTGTAGAGCTTCAGCATGATGAATCTAGGGGTTTCTGCCTGGATTGAACTATGTCTTTTCATTTGGCCAAACTTTTTGGTTTTATAATTATGAACGTGCTCTTATTGGCAACACGCACACGCACACTCGCACACACAGTGTCAGGGTCCACCAGAGAGACGAAGGTGGTATTGTGTGGTGAGAGCTGGGTTGTGTGTGTAGTTCGAGTGTGTGTCTCTGCAGGGGAGTGTCCTGCTGTGCAGAGGTGGGTCTCTGTACATCTGTCCTGCCATGGCCCTGATGTTTTCAGTGTACCTGTTACCCAGGGAGCCGTCCTGGCTGTGGACGGCGTCCAGTGTGCGCCTGTGTGTTCGCCTGGAGTCATGTCTGTTTCCCTGAGTGCTAACAAACACGCGACTGTGTGTGTTATCGAGAATAGAGTGACACTGCATGTCTGCAAGCATTTGGCTGCGCGTGTGTCCCCGCGCTTGTCCATGTTCGTACCATTCCCTGTCTGTGTTTCCCTCTGTGAGTCTGTTTATGCTGCTGTGAGAGACAAAGCCAAATTTGTACCTCGTAGTCGACCTGTATGCGTCACTCTGTGCACACCTCCCTTCAACATCACTGTGATCTGCTTCCCTCTGCGCGAATCCGAATGTGTAACCACTACGCCTGTCCTTTTGGTGAAACCCATAGGTGAATCTGGTGTGTGTGTCCCCTGGCAGCCGCTCAGACGCTCGCCTCCTCAGTGTGGGGAGGAGGGAGGAGGAGTGGCGGGGGGGAGGTGGCTCCTGCTGGTGGCAGGCATCACTCACTCGTACCTGACTGTTGGCTTGATGGGTGGTGGAGATACTTGTAGGTGTGTTTGGCGTGGGAGTGGCACGGCCCCACTGTGGGAAAAAATAAGTCTTCAACCTGACACCGTCGACTAATGCAAATGATGCACATTATAATTTGGTTGCTACTGATGAATAATTTCCAAACTCTGGGAATCTTTAAAATGTAACACGATGCCTCCCACATCTGCTGAAACGTCTAAAGAGCTGCAGCAAATGATGAGGACAGTCGAATGGAAGCATTCAGTAATGTTCACAGAACAATAACACCTGACTGTACCTGTCTGGGTACTCGCAGCACAACCAGCTGGATGGTGCCTCTGGTGTTGCCCTCTGATGACATGGAGTGTCTCAGCGTCTCCATGGCAGCGTGGTTGGAGCGTCCAAGCAGCGACTCGCCATTTACTGCTACCATCTGGTCGTTTACACACAAACGGCCATCCTGAGGAGAAAATACATGAGGCTGTAACGAGCATCCGAACGCAGGGGCCACCTGACTATGAGGACGAGTATCAAACTGATAAAGACTTTATATTTTCCTTTTCCCTTTTTTATTTGTAAATGCAGGGAAAAACAACCATTTTAAGCAGATCTTGTTTGGCTGTCTCATTTGCTGTATTTCATTTTATTGGGAAAAGAGTTGTTTTGGACACTGCAAATGTTGTAGCCTTAAAGTAATAAATTATGGTAAAAAGCATGAGTGGGGGAAAAAAAGACAGAGAAAGAGGGAATGAAAAAGAGGGAGCGAGAAGGTAGAATAGAAATTGGAATAAGGGAGAGTTAGCAATCTGCAGTGAGTGGGAGAGCCATGATAAATACAGAGAGCAGCTAATGGAATAGCCTCCGTGGGCACTAAATCACTTCTAAGTGTTTTAAATAGCAGCCTCTTGTAGAGAGGCAACACAGAGAGTACCCTGCGGGGAGAGAGAGGGGGCGTAAGAGAGAGAGAGGGAGAGAGAGACAGAGAGGATCAAATGATGGAGGCAAAAAAGAACTATAAAGATGAAGACATTTTAAGACATACACACTGAACACTCTCTTTGTGTGTGTGTGTGTGTGTTTGGTCCATCATGGTCAGAGCTGCCCTTTGACCTCATGTCATTAACAAGGCACCGGCTCGACTGACCTTAAATTCAGACTGGGGTGGCACCACACACAAGCACTCACACACACACACACACACACACACACACAGACTTTTGCGTCGGCATCAAAACCATGGATGTCATCAAAAATGGATGTTTATGCTGAACCCAGTCGGAGCTCTGTGATATTCCCTATTAATGTCTTCATTCTCCATATAAGTGGCTGCAGAGCGTCAACATGTAAATTTAATTTGTTTTCTGACGCAGACCCTTTGAAATGATCAGACGACGGGATCTGAATAAAGTTTTCTCTATAATCGAGGCCCCGGGCCCCGGCTGCAGCTCAGACTCTTTAATGGAAGTAGGTTGTGTCTGGCTGTGACTCGTCTTGGTCTCGTCCCTTCTTGCCTGCTGTGTGACTGTGTTTGTGCGTGTGTCAGTCAGACTCAGGGGACACACCCGGGTTCTCTCCTCCGTACCGTCCTGATGCTGCAACGTCTCATCAGGCCCCTCAGCTGCTATTCATTAGCATGCATCGACAGTGAGGAGGAGACACACACACTCACACTCTCACAGACACACGTTCCCTCATGTATTGCGTTCCCGCTGAGTGTCTCCGCTTTTCAATTTTCTCTTTCTCCTCTTCTTCCGCCTCCTTCTATCGCTCACGTTGTTCAGCACCGCTCATTTCGTCTCTCTTACATTCCCCTCCCCTCTCACACTCGTTCACCTGCTGTTGTCTGTCAATGGGCGTCCCCCCTCCCTCACAACTGTCTGTCTCACTTCCTTCATGTCTTTCTTCCTCTTATGTGGTATCTCGCCCCGGAAAACTGTTCCGCAGCCGGCCGGAGATCTTGCTGGGCCATTCTGTCAGAGCGCTATCCGCACCGACAGCTGTCTGAAACTACTTCTGAGGGCACTGCGGGGAGCAGCTGTCTGGCCAAACTGATCCCAGAACAGCACTTTATCTACAGCACCACACTCCTCCTCGTGCCGTGCAGATCTTAGAGTAGCAAACTGGGGCAGGGGGAGCTGTGACATATGAAGGAGGAATCTCCAAAGTGCTGAGACAAGGTGTTTTTTTTTCCCCCCAATGCACTCATAACGTGAAGTGGATACTGAGCGGTATAGATAAGACCCCGGCAGTGCAGATGTGAGGAAGCCATCTAGGGTGGACGGCGGTCAAAAGTCAAGGGAAGTCAAGGAGAGGAGAAGAGTTGTGGCCTCTGAGAAAGACAGGAAATGAGATGGAGAGGCCAGAAGTCCTAGGCAAGAGGAGATAAGTGGAAACAACAGAGAAAGACATCATAAAGGGGATGGGGGGGGGCAATGAAATGGACAAAAAGAAAAAAAAAACAAAAAAGGGAAAGATCGTCTCATGCTCTTGGAAAAAAATGGTTCGTCATGTCCAAAGAAACAGACACATCTGTATAAAGAAAGTTAACATGGCACTGGAGAAGCTTCAGACTCTCAGGTTTGATGTATTTTTAAGGAGCTCTTTAAAACACCAAACGGCCTCTGCCATGCCAAAAAGCCTAATGAGGCATTTAGAGACTTTTTTTATTTTGACGCAAAAAGACCAGACACTCCACATTAACACAAACACCGAGACACAAGATTCACTTCATATTCTGTCTCCGTCTTCAGTTACAAGCAGACACTGCTGTGGTATCGACATTATCTGTTATTCACTTTAAATTACTCGCCTTTTTTTCCCTCCCCTTTCATTCCAATCAGAAACTAGTTTCCACTGATTTGAACCAGTCAGAAAAGTTTCAAGTGTCTAAATTAAGGACACTGATTCACAGGTTTAAGTAAAATTTGCAGGTTATTGCACCTTCAGCCACTTGTATTGGTCCAAATATCTGGGGGTGAGTACTTCAGGGAGTACACCTGACATTACACACGGGAAAACTGTTTTTACTGGGGTAAAGGAGATGACAGGTTTGTGTGTCTTCTACCTTGTAAGCAGCTCCTCCGTGAATAATAGACTTGATGAAGATGCCCAGGTCTTCTCCGGTTTCTCTGGACTTGTTGCCCTTCAGGCTGACCCCTAGTCCGGCCGAACCCGTCTCATTGAGGGGGATCTCATACATTAGCTGCTCCCTGCCGTCCTCCAGCATCACACTGCTGGCCTCCTCACCTTTCTGAGAGAGAAAACAGAGAGATGCCGACTTTAACGAAAAATACTTTTCACCTGTTCTTATGCAGGCACGCAACACCTGCTCTGAATCATATCATGAGCGAGTTAGGTGCATGTTCCTCCATCACACTCAACGCCGAGAGAAGAGGGAGTGAGATGGCAGGAGAAGAGGAACTGATTAAAGAGTCAGATGGAAGGAGGGGGAAAAAGCAAGAGTCGTGCAGAAGGAGAAAGGAAAGAGGAGGAGAGGAGCAGGTGTTGTGTAGCGGAAAGAGAGATGAAGGTATAGTGAGGAAAAAAAAAGAAGAGCTAGTGTAGAGAGGTTATTCCATTTGGAGATGAAAGGCACAGACGGAGAGCGAGCCATTTCTAAAGGAAACATAATAACCTTTTCATACTTCCTCCAGGAGCACAGCGGGGAGGAGGGGGAGGAGAGAGGAGGAGGAGGAGGAGGAGAGAGGATGGAGGCGCAGAGGAGCATTTAAACGTAATAACCCATCCCTGAGGTATACCGGCTTCTCTCATTCACCCCCCACACCCCCCCACCTCCTGCTCTCCCTCATCACTCTTTACATTTCAACCTAATCTCTCAATCTCACTCTCTCGCGTCTCCATTCCTCCTCCTACTCCCCAGACTCCTTTTCCATCTCTGCTTCCTACACGTCTCTCTCTAACACCTCACACCCTCTCCCTCGCTCACCCACTCACCCGCTAGTGTTTAATCTAAAGAAAATGACAGTACCACTGACATGAAAATGAGACGGAGGGATGGAGAGGGAGGAAAAGGGCAACCCAAGACAAAGGGAAATGCTATTAGAGGACGGCAAAATGGCAAAAAACTAATTCTGCAGGAAAAAAAAAGTCCATGAATTATTACAGCTGCACCAGTTGTCACAGCTTCACAGATCTGTGTACACATACCAGGATTGCAGGAGCCTTACATCAGGCACCTTGGCTGCCACTGAATCATGAGACCATGTTGGATGGAGAACGTAGGAGGCAAATATGTCCTCTGGTATAATTCTGCTAAGCCCACATTTGTGGCAGTTGGCTCTGAACCAGGCTGTGATCCTCCAGCCTCTAAACGTGTCTCCCTGTGTCAGCACTGCTCGCTGCTGCTTCATGCAGGTGCTTAATTAAAACAACGGCCTGCTGAGGCCTCCAGGCCAAAGTGTGAGTTAAAGGTAAAACCGCCAAACCTGGAAGGGGTCTAAACCCACACTGTTTTCAGACTTCACATCAAGATGACAATGGTGTATCACATACATACATACATACATACGCATGCACGCACACACGCACGCACAATCAATGACACTTATAGTGCATGTGTGTGATAAAGGTACGTTGGATTTACTTTATGTACTAGTATCCACAAGTGTTGTTACTCAAATCCTAAGGAATCACACAGACAATCCGCCACTTCCTGTCTGAGCGACACCTGAGAGGACTCACATGGCAACCTGGGAGGTTTTCCATACCTCAGTGATCACACAAGGTGAAGGAGGCCTGATCGTAGCCCAGCAGACTCTGACGGCTGGAAACAAAACCATGGCGCTTATTAAAGTGAGACGACACACAAACCCAACACGTTTATTTACTGTGTGTCGCTGCTGATTTAAATCTATTTACACAACCGACTGAGTCTCAGTGGTGGTCCAAGAGCAGGCGCACACTCTCACACTCTAATATCCCCTCTAATGCCCCTTCCTTGGGGGCAGATTGTGTCCCCAGGGCGGCTGAGACCCCTCGGCTCTGCTCTGTGACCCCTCCTCCTGCAGCTCTTAGCCCTCAGCAATGACTCTTTAACAAGCTTTTAGCCGGGAGTGAGACCACCCTCTTCAACACCCAAACAAGGAGACAAAAAGGAGCTTTTTCTTACCCCGGGGTGGGTGGTAAGGGGAGGGGGGGTAATACACAGCGATTACACACAGGGCCTTTTGTCGCAGAGGAGCCTAAATGGAGGTTTCAAAGCAGTGAGATTAGCGGTGAGAGCGACATTCAATTAAGATGAGATCTCGTCGTGCTCGACGGCGACGATGGAGCTGCCAATTAATTGCTTCAGTGTCTGTGTCTTTACACCGTCACCGCACAATGAGGAGAAAGGAAAGTAAAATGATGGACTGAGGGATGATGCTGGGGGGAGGGAGGATTAAAGATAAAGCTAAATAAAATTTGAAAAGACCGATGAAAAGACAATCTGAGCGTGACCCCACGACCCCTTTTCCTGTGAGCTGGATCACAAGCAACTCAGGGTCAACCACGTGCAGCCTGACCCCTTCATCCTGTCCCTGGCAAACAAATAATTCTGCCACGGACACACACTTTCACACACATGACTCACACTAAAGCCCATAAAAAACAAATCTCAAATCATCTCTCTAATCTTCAGCCTGAAACAATACAAGGCCCCGTGAAATAATGAGAGCAGCGGAGATGCAGCAGAAACGCTGACAGGGATGAAACCATGATTAGAAGGTTATCGCTTTTTAATTACTTAGAGAGTGTGTGAGAGTACAGGAGGAAATCGGCATCCTTCATATGCCCAGAACGAGGCTAATTCCAAGGCTTTGTGGTTAATCTTCGGAGAGAGACAGAACAGTTAACCTCCCAGCACAACGTTTGTGTTTTCAGACGAGCATTTACTTTTCTTTTACGTTTTCTTTTCCGCATTTAAAAACTACTGCACCACCTATAGGTGTCAGAGTTAAATCCAGCCTATGAATTTCAGCAGCCACCAGATGTAAAAAAAGATGTGATAAAGAACCACTTATTTGCATCTGGTAGTAGTATTTTTTTTTCTAACAGATTTGACCATGGCTCTGTGGATACGTGAAGGGTGCTCTGTAAAACAATAAATATTAATGAGCACCCACACTGAATTAGACAGGCACGCAGACATGCAGACACACACATTTTCCATAGACAGAAGGAGCAGATGGTCAATTCCTCTTAATGCGTCTCCATCATCGCTACATCTCCTGTAAACAAAGCGCCGCTCGCTAAATTCTCCACGTGACGGTTTACTACCTGAGGCTAGTGTGAAAGAGTGATTATTAAAACAATCAGAGAGGAGAGGAAGATGTGATATTTTTAAAAACTGATGTGCAGAGTTTATCTAGCTGCAGCATTGTTCTGTTGCTGTATGAGCATGTACTACGTCTATCAACCTTTCCTCTGTTGTTGTTTCCTCATCAGTGCATTTATGTAACCCCTTTGCTTTTTGAGGGTGTGTGTGTGTGTATCTGTAAATGGCGTATGTGAGTATGTGTGTGTGTGTGTGTGTGTGTGTGTGTGTCAAGGGGACATCAAACCAGCTGTGAGGTGAAGGACTGTGCTTGAGATAAGGGCCTGATCTCACAGGGCACCTTCAACAACTTCAACAGGCTTGATAGAGACAGGAGTGAAAGCGCTCTCTCTCTCTCTCTCTC